>OX637542.1:2001770-2395770 GCA_951800025.1 Oligia strigilis
CCGCGTTCTGTATCTAGTTGTGTCGTGTACCTACAGTGTGTGATTCGCTGCAGTGATTACTTTGTTCGTAAAATTATAATTATAACTCGTTGCTTCATTTTTCAGATATGATTATAACAATGTAGTTTCCCTACTTACTTGGTAACTTCGCACATATTTTAAAGATTTTTTAAAACTATTAGGTGACGTAATTCCGGTCTGACTGCACCTCGGTTGACACTTTGACGTGTAGCTCATTCCTTTTTCGTGCGCGGTAGCTATCGCACGCGCCCTTAAGCATCATGCCAAAAAGAAGCGCGCAATCAAAAATTGATCACTACGCTAGGAAAATTAGCAAAATTGAAGAAAAACAAAGACCGTTACAATCGTCATCGGATGATGAAGGTAAGCAAAGTATACTTTATTCTTTGGTGATCTAGAAGTGAATAGTGAAAATATCAGTTTTGTAAATGCTCTGGGATTGACTGCGAGTCAATAACTTTGACATTGTTCAAAACTAAATTATAAAAGTTAAACTTTAATATTGCATCGGGATTGACTGCGAGTCTTTAACGATGACAAACAAGCACAGAAAATACGTACAATCTAAAACAGATGTAACGTTAACGTGCAAAATCAATTAAGAAATTTTATTTCTACACAGAATTGTTATCTTCACAACCTTAATTACAAATTGTAATTTTAGGTAGCGAAGATCCTGATTTGAAAAATTTAAGAAAAAAAAAGAAAGACGAATAGTAAGACCGTTACAATCGTCATCGGATGGTGAAGGTAAGCATAGGTATACTTTATTCGTTGGTGATCTAGAAGTGAATAGTGAAAATATCAGTTTTGTAAATGCTCTGGGATTGACTGCGAGTCAATAACTTTGACATTGTTCAAAACTAAATTATAAAAGTTAAACTTTAATATTGCATCGGGATTGACTGCGAGTCTTTAACGATGACAAACAAGCACAGAAAATACGTACAATCTAAAACAGATGTAACGTTAACGTGCAAAATCAATTAAGAAATTTTATTTCTTACACTACCCTCAGAATTGTTATCTTCACAACCCTAATTACAAATTGTAATTTTAGGTAGCGAAGATCCTGATGTGGTCCCAGGCAATGATAATGAAGCTATTATGGAGCCAGTACCCGTGCCAACCGACGTACCACAAGACGTAGAATCGGAATCTGGCGACATTCCTAACCAACACTATGCCCAGGCGGAACCCTGTCCCCCTGAGGCAACTACTGGTAGCATGGAACCTGAGTTAGACTGTTAGATCCTGATCTACTGTCGCCACTCGGTGAATCCACATCAGATTCGCCTGACTACGGCCATAACATTCACGATAATCTATCGCAGTTGTGGCTTCCTTTGCTAAGGAAAGGAATGCCTAAAGAAAACAAGGACAAGGTACTGAAAGAGTACCTTGTGCCAGACAATTGTAGGCTCCTTCAAGCACCCAAGTTGAATGCTGAAATCTCGGCGGCGGTACCGGACATGGTTCGCAACCGCGACAAGACACTTACAGCGTCTCAACAACAGCTAGTGCGGGAATCACCGCCATCAAGACTCGAGTGAAATTAATCACACCTAGCTTGGACAAGGCATTCATAAATATCATCAACGAGTCCGAATGGGATAAATCACTGTTTGGCTCGTTCTTATCAGAAAAAATTAAAGCCGCCAAGGCCATTGAAAAGCAAGGCCTTTCCTTAAAAAAGACCGCAAAAGTTTCAAAATCGCCTCAACTTCCTAATACCCGCCAGTCCTACCCGGGAAACTGGAACCTGCCTCCTCGATACCCAGCGAACAGGGGGGGGGGGCGGGGTGCATACAGGAGGCCGATGACGACGGCGGGGAATCGCTGTCCGTACACGATGTCAGCACAGCCGCCACAACGCCCGGCCTCGCAGGACAAACCTCGGGCTCCCGCTCAGCGTCACCGTTAACGCAGGTACATGCGGTTAGACTTACCCAATTTTATGACCGATGGCTAAAAATAACAATGTTGTTCTTGATTGGTTAAAAAATGGTTATCCAATACCCTTTCATACACATGTACGACAATCAATAATACCTAAAAACAACCTATCAAATACTGAGAAATCAGATATGATGAAAGCCGTTATGAAACTCAAATCTTTAGGGGCTATCTCAGAGTGCAATGTGACTAAAGATCAATTTATTTCTAAAATATTCCTCACACTAAAACCTAACGGCGATAAACGCTTTATATTAAACCTAAAAACCTTATACAAGCTAATCAAGAGCGAACATTTAAAAAATGGAGGATTACCGAACAGCATGCAAATTGATACCACGCGATGGATACCTTGCTACCATCGACTTAAAAGATGCGTATTTCCTCTTAGGCATTAGGCATTCCGACCGTAAATATTTATCAATTTCAGCCCAATAATTCGCTAAGAACATATGGCTTTAATTGCATGCCGTTGGCGTTTGGCTTATCCGTTGCCCCACGGGTATTCACTAAGGTTATGAAGGAAGTCATAACTTACCTCAGACATCACGGTTTTCAGTCAGTTTGTTATTTAGATGACATTTTATGCATTGGAAATACTTACGAGAATGGTCATAATAACGTAAATGAAACTTTGAAACTACTCGAGTTTCTAGGGTTTGTTGTCAATTACGATAAAAGTATGTTAAAACCGCGACAATTCTGCAAGTACTTAGGATTTTGTTACGATACCAGGTATCTCAGTATACAATTGCCAGCCGATAAGCGACGTAACATCATCGAATTAGTAACAAAATTCACTAAATTACAGCCTTGTTCCATCCGCGAATTAGCTCGCTTTATCGGTATTCTAGTCGCCACTAGCCCAGCCCTTAAATACGCTTGGGTATACACTAAGATTTTAGAACGCCAGAAGTTTCTAGCGTTACTTAAGCATAATAATAATTACGAAGCTAAAATTAACCTACCTAATATTATATTAGAGGATCTGAACTGGTGGCTATCAAATGTTAATACAGCACGCAACTTTATGCGACAGCCAAATTTTGACATCGAAATCTATACCGACACGTCGATGTCAGGCTGGGGTTCTGTTTGCAACAACGCTCAAGTACATGGCAAATGGAAGTCTTCAGAAAATTATTGTCATATCAATTACTTAGAGCTGATGGCAGCCTTTCTAGGTTTGAAATCCTTCGCCAGTGATGCAACCAATAAATAAATAAAATAAACAATATTACTGCGCATGGACAACACCACTGCGATCAGTTATGTAAATCGTATGGGGGTATTCAATACCCCCACTTAAACGACTTGGCTAGGTCCCTTTGGAAATGTTGTGAACAGCGCAACCTATAGGTCATATACCTATCATACGTAAATTCCAAAGAAAACCGGGCAGACGCTGCGTCTAGAGTAGTCAATCCGGATACTGAATGGTCACTTTCCGATGAAGCATTCCAAGACATTATAAAATATTTTGGTCAACCTGAAATAGACTTATTCACGTCCCGCGATAATGCGAAGTGTACCACATTCATCTCATGGAAACAAGACCCTGACGCAGCATCCGTAGACGCATTTACGATGGACTGGCAGAGCCATTTCTTCTACGCTTTTCCACCATTTTCCCTGGTATTAAAATGCCTTAGAAAAATTATTGATGACAAATGCACATGGCTTACTAGTTTATCCCAACTGGCCATCACAGCCATGGTTCCCACTATTGCAAAGCCTTATAGTTTCCGACGTTGTTTATAAATTAAGACCCATAAAACCCAAGTACTCCACCGCCTGGAATCCCCAATTGGTTTTAAACCATGTCTCAACATGGTTCCCTAATAGTGAGTTCTAACTCGAAAAAAAAAAAAAAACTGGTGATCCTACTTGCAATTTGTACAGCTCACAGGGTACAAACGCTGTCTTTAATTAAACTCGAGAACATACTTTTCTCTGATAGCGGCATAAAAATCGTCATAACAGACATCATAAAGACATCCGCACCCGGCAGAGACCAGCCAATATCGTTCTTGCCATACTTCAGGGAAAATACGCGTATATGTCCAGCTACGGTGCTCTCAGGTTATATTTCTATAACTAAAAACATAAGACCTGAGAGTACAAACAATCTGTTGTTGACGTACAAACGGCCACACAAACCCGCTACCACGCAAACCATCAGTAGATGGATCAAACAAGTCTTGTCAGAAAGTGGCATTGATACCAGTGTATTCGCCGCGCACAGTACACGGCTCGCGTCAACCTCGGCCGCAAGCTTAGCCAGGAGTTAATATAGAAACCATTCGCAAAAGCGCAGGGTGGACTATTAGTTCATCTAATTCATTTGCTCGTTTTTATAATAGGTGCGTTATAAACGAAGGCGAATTTGCCAAATCTGTTTGCTTACGATTAGACATACAGACTGATTATTAATTCCTATTAACTATAGGTACCTATTATAAGATTATATTACACTACAGAAATGTTTATTTATGTTATGTTCATGTGATCGATAAGATCTTTATGTTTAGCTCGTTGAAGTTAATTCGAAATAAGTAAATATAAATGTAACGTACCATTACGGAAACATAAGTATAACTTTAAGGCTGAATTGTCTATAGGTAAATAAAACCATAATGTTTAAAACCTTATTGTTTTCCATTTCAAAACTTTCTGACTCTTAACATCTACATTGTTATAATCATATCTGAAAAATGAAGCAACGAGTTATAATATATGATCAAACGAACTTCCAAGTGAAGTTCGATCATTATTATGATGAGTTGCTTCATTTGAAGATAATATGATCACCCTCCCTCCCTGACGCTTGAAGATTCCCAGATATAGAGAAAGTTTTATATCATACTCATGACTCTAAAAAATGAGCTACACGTCAAAGTGTCAACCGAGGTGCAGTCAGACCGGAATTACGTCACCTAATAGTTTTAAAAAATCTTTAAAATATGTGCGAAGTTACCAAGTAAGTAGGGAAACATTGTTATAATCATATCTTCAAATGAAGCAACTCATCATAATAATGATCGAACTTCACTTGGAAGTTCGTTTGATCATATATTTGATTTAAACTGCAAACGGTTTTTCTATTGCGCAATAACCAACACTACCTATAACAGTACGCCCACAGTAGTTAAAATATGGCTCACGAAAACCAGAAACACGTACCTTCTCCGTCATGTGTATAGTGACCTAATTGATAATGTTCCACAGAAAGGTCAGGTGCGTAGTGCTCGCAACCGGCGTACGTGTGTGACCGGATGTATGAACGTAAACGAATCAAAAAGAGTATGTAAGGATGGGCTAAGGAAGGAACACGGGTGGGTTTTAGTCAGTAAGAGTCTGACACTCCCTTCCGCTTCACCCAGAGCGGGAGGGGTCATTTGATGATTTCCCATGCTGAAAAAAAAATCTGCTGTTCCCTACATTTTGACTAGTTATACGAACATAAATGTAGGGAACCGCTGATTTTTTTTTCGTGACTTTAGGTTTGGTCCCATAGTAAAAGTTGTTCATAATGATGAGTACAATGACCTCTTAAGAGGTTGTTAATGTTTTACCAATAACCCTGTATATGTGCTGTGCACACCTTTAAGTTATAAGTTCTTTGTAGTGTTTTATATATTAAGACTAAGCTCACTGTTATCCAAAAGGTTAACACAGAGCTTAGTCTCTTAGTTAGTCTGTGGCGGTTAAAAGACCGCCACATTCATGTATAGATGACAAACCAAAATGTGCCCAGCACGCCACGGTTCGACTACATGACAGACTTTGACGCCGAGGGCACGTTTTTGATTTTTTGACATGTGGCAGTCAAAAGGTTAATGTTTCTGTGAATTAATCAATGGAGTGCCTAAATAAATAATTCAAAAGATGCAACTTTCGTAATGATAGCGAATCGAGGACTCCGAAGAAATATTATAGGTACTTAAAAATTGGATGTCCAATCATCAACTACCATTTCTCTCAGTATTGAACCTAAACAGAGGGATCAATTTCAAGTCGGAAAACGAAAAACTTTCGAAAATACAAATAGGACTTTCGGATAAATGTAGTACAAATGACTGACCCGAAACTTTTCAGTACAATAACTTACGTAGAATTACTTAGGATATTATGTTCGGCAAATCGAGAAATGGAAGCAGATAAATGACTCCAGAACTCTGAAATTAGTTTTGACTTGTCGAATATTTTCAACAAATTCGTATTCCTGCAGTGAAATACAAACGCTCCATTGCAGTTTTAGTTTTGGAGTAGTTAAACGAAATGTTCGTTTGTAATACAAGCTTTTTGTTTTAATAAATGAATTAATGTTTGTTACTGTTTGAATTTGTTGTTTTTGTTTGTTTGCCTGCATCCCTATGCTCTTTTTCAATCTGTGTTTTGACAATTACCGTCAAACGGGGTGAATAGAGATGCAGGGGTGAATCGGGACGAAACTATAAAAGCGATTTTAGCATTGAAATAATATAGTTTGTTGCCAAAAAGGAGTCTAATGTGTTTATTGTATTATAATTAACGATTAAGTGTCCTTTTCGGCAACAACTAATTCAATTTTAAGGAGAGTTATATGAAATTAATTGACGACTTACACTTAATGTTATTAATTAATGACTTAAGTTGTGACTGCCTCGTTGGTCTAGTGGTGGCAAGCGCTGCTGGGGAGCATGAGGTCCTGGGTTCGATTCCCAGGTCGCTCAGTGTTATTGGGGCTTTTCGATCAGAAATTTTTCAGTAACAACCGAAAGTTTGAATTTGTGCCCGGCATGGATGGCAATAGACTCGTCCCCTATTACATGGAACATACTATGTTCCATTATAAGGACTCCATACTTAAGAGTAGAGTAAGAAACGAGCATATTCGAGGAAATTTTAAGATCCACCCAATCGAAGAAAAACTCTAAAGCGCGGTTGTGATGGTATGGGCATGTAATGAGAAGGCCGAAAGAACACATGTCCTCTACATGAATTCAGGTCCATAGAAGCGTGGTAGATCCCTATCCACTTAGACTTTGTAGTCAACAATGACCTGAAGCAAGCCCAAGGGAATGACTCGACGACCCAGAACGAAATATAATATAATAAAATATAATATAATATAATATAATATAATATAATATAATATAATATAATATAGTATAATATAATATAATATAATATAATATAATATAATATAATATAATATAATATAATATAATATAATATAATATAATATAATATAATATAATATAATATAATATAATATAATATTCCACAACTATCACACAACGCCGTCTAGTCTCAAGCTAAGCAGAGCTTGTGTTATGAGTACTATATCTGGCGAAGAATGACGAGGAGCGCCGACCCCAAATGAAATGTGATAAGACTAGGCAAAGAGAGAGAAAGAGAGAGCTATAGAATATATTTTTTCTATATTAAAGTGACCAAGACTCAAACTCAAACAAGATTGTTACTAAAACTTACAACTGTTGTTAGTAAGCACAAACACTAAACAAAAACACAAGAAATAACGGTTGGTCACCGTTGCGACATCCCATGAGAGACGGCACAACAGTGACCCACGTAAACACAGTCAACTGTTGGAGCCATCCTACACCCTGCGCACCAGGGAAGCGCACCTTTTACGCATTGTTACGTAAAAGCAATCTACATGCGCATGATATGCTACGTTAATAATCACTTAATACTAATACACAAAACAATACTAACTACCAACTTGTATGGTTCAAACGTGTCGTTCAAGCTCTTTGATTTAGCAGCAAAACATGAGCGGTAACTAATCGATACTGTGATGCATGTCGGCGACGGGATAAAGAGCTATAATTCATTGGAGGACGTGTGTGGTGCCAAAAACAGGCAAAGCCAAATGCAGAAATTAATGGGGATTGTGTGATCGGTGTTGCTTAAATCCGTAGTTGTACAGTAAGCACCCATTCAATTATTTATAAAAGAAGTTTTGTTTTGTACATTAATTTAAAAAGGTTTAGTATTGAGTATAATATGCATCTTATACAGGACAACACGTATGATTAATTTGACACCTTTAATCCCCACATTAAAAAAAATCAAAATAAAAAAAGATAAATTCAACATTTCTTAGATTATAATAAAAACAAATTCCAAAATGTTCAAATTTCTTTAGGCGTGAGCAATCTAATTCGTAACCAGCGATCACTGCCCGATCCTTTTTAGGGTTCCGTACCAAAATGGGAAAACGGAATCCTTATGGTGAGACTCAGTCCCTCAGAGATGGCGCTGACATAAACCTGCAATATTCCACACTGCAGTGCACAGTGTTAAAATTCTCTGACGAATATAGGCCTTGGCAATGAAAAATTAAAGACATGATGATACGGAACGGGTTTTTTTAAAGATATGTGGCCTAATAAGCCTGTCAAAATATATCGTGTCTACACAAACTGCCACACACAACACGTTACATCACCATATCGAAAAAGACATTCTAGATTCATTGACGTTATTTATAACTCGCGCGTGCTCGTAAACAACAGTCTGGGTCACGCTTATGTACATAAAACCAGGCTTTTCGTGTGTCATGTCTTTATGACTGTTAGTTTTGTTTTCTCGGAGATAAGAATTTTGAGGTGTACTTTTGACCTTGACATTGTTTTCGGCATTTAGAAATACATACATTCATAAACTCACGGCTTCTTTCCACGGGGTAGACAGAAACTACAAAACGCCCCCTGCTGCCATCCTTACATACTCCTTTTGCTTCGTTTTTAGGGTTCCGTACCTCAAAAGAAAAAAAACGGAACCCTTATAGGATCACTTTGCTGTCCGTGCGTCTGTCCGTCTGCCTGTTAAGACCCTTTATCTCGGGAACGCGTGATAAACTATTTACATACCTACAAAGTACGGAACCTTCAGTGCGCGAGTGCGACTCGTACCTGACGGTTCTTTTTTCGTTTGTTTTTGTTTTTTTACATGTTTAAAATGCCACGTCATATTGTTCGATGCAGCACCCTAATTGCGTAACACATTATCAATCACAATCTGAACCATGAAGGATATTGCTAATCCATTGCTTCGTATGCTCGAAAAATATGTCTGCTCAACAACGTAAATAGCACAATGAATGCTGTTGAACTGTCAAAATGAAACCCATTCCTACGATTAGTGTGTTACGTAATTACCCCGTTAGGTTAAAAGTTTATTTTCATGCCAAAAAGAAATGAGCATCGTCAATCACCCGGTTGTGGCAATTTAAAATCATTAAGTCCAGGAGTACAATTTTGTAAGGGTTGCTTTGGACCTCGTTAATGGGACTAAAAACGAACCGAAATCATGTTCATTTGTGAGTGTATTATTTCCAATACTTACTCAGTTTTGAACCCACAAATAAAATCGACCTCATACATAAACGACAAACAATAAACTTACGAGTAACTTTAATCTTCCTCCATCTTTCTCATCGGTACAATTTGTTTGCGCTACTGCCATTTACAACTGTAGTCAGAGCCGAATCCCCGGTTTGTCGTACTCTAAAGGTGCTAAATTCTCTTCCGACTGCCAACCCTGAATGTGATTTGTTTGCGGATCAATGGAGTAAAATTCTGCGTATGTCTAGTTTCTGCGAGAGGAAATATGCAAGGGAGACCACTGTTCTATGTTAGTTATAAAATAATTTATACAGGGTGGAAAAAATTAATAGGCCCTGGAGGGAAACTATTTTAAATCCATAAGATATATTATTTTACTTCAAGGAAACATTCCTTTATTTTTTAAAATAAACAAAACTGTATTCACAGATTTCTCGACAAGCTTCCTTAAACGGGGAATCGAACCAGCTAAAAATAAAAATAAATAAACACTAGCTATAATGTGCGTGCGCTCGGACTAAAACGACGTATGTGCCAACACGAATTTACTCCTTTTTTAACAAAATAAATTAATTAAAAAAACTACTTTGAGTAAACTTTGATATTTTAATTCTCTATGTTTTAAATCCATTGAATAACTCGCCGTGATGTCGAAAAAAGGAAAAAAAATAGATATAACTTTTACACGATACTAGACCAAAGAGTCAAAAACATATAATACTAAAATGTTAAATCCCTATTCCACATACTTTAGAAGTTTCACGAAATAGAAAAACCAAATTTTTTTCAATATATTATCACCATAACTGCGACGTTGCCTGAGGTAGCTGCGCGGTGCGGGAGGGGTGATAGTTATCACAAGTTGACGAATCACTGTGCTCTCGCATCATGTCACCACAACCCTCCCGCACCACACTGCTACCTCAGGCAACGTCTCAGTTAAGCGGTCGGCCTATAGCTGTAAGGCTAAAGGTGGCTGAACCTAGATATTACAAATTAGGGTACTAAGGCTCTTCCTACACGCACGTTTTTCTTGCCGTGAACAACTACGGTTTATTTGCCGAGCGTAGGCACGGTCGTCAGTGTTGCGATAGCTGATTTGCGAGCTTGTGACGCATGTTTTCCCCCAACTTGTATGTATTTTTTTGTTTTTGTTCTTTTTCTACGTTATTTTTATCGCAAATAAGCGTATTTTCTTTCTTTTGTACGGATGACTATGGAAGCTTGTTGACGGACAGTTTTTTCTACTGTACGGTTTATACGCCGTGTCTAGACACTGTTCGTCATCGTTGTATGGATCACTATGGAAGCTTGTTAATGGACAGTTTTTTCTGCGGTGCGGCTTATACGTCGTGTCTAGACACAGTTCGTCAACGTTGTATGGATCACTATAGAAGATTGTTGATGGACAGTTTTTTCTGCGGTGCGGCTTATACGTCGTGTCTAGACACTGTTCGTCAACGTAGTATGGATCACTAATGGAAGCTTGTTAAGGAACAGTTTTTTTACGGCGCGGTTAATACACCGTGTCTAGAAACGGTTCGTCAACGTTGTATGGATCACTATGGAAGCTTGTTGATGGACAGTTTTTTCTACAACGCGGCACCGTAAACAAACCGGGCCGTGTACAAAAGGCCTTAGGTCGTCCGTTCATGAGTAATGGTCCAGCTCAGATGTCTGTAAGGGTAATGATGATGAAGCATGTACGACCCTTCGTAATGGGACGATATTTGCGTATCTTAGGCACTGAAGTCTGAAGCAATTTTTACAAAAAACTGTTTTGCATGAATAAATCTAGGTAGGAAATAATTTTGCTAGATATTGAATGGCAGTTTCATCAGCTCAATATTTATTGCTCTGTGAACTTGCTTGCAAATATTATATTAAGTAAGCTGATTTATTAAAAAACAATCACTAACATCAACAAAAAAAGATCCATCATCAATTCATACTTCTGGGACAGTATTTTTCTAATCCACGATAAATCATTTATTTACACCGTTTGTCATTTTTATGTACAGACGCCAGCAAATCAAGCTACCTGAAACTGTGAAATGTTCCCAATCAACTTTGAACCTTATGCTTTAGCGATAAAGTTGAAAATCTATTAAAAATATTTGACAGATTGTAGTAGCTTGATGTGCGGCGCCTGTACCTACAAAATATCTATGTTTGCAAAGCAATAAATGATTGAATGTATTTTTTTTTGTAATTTGATAAAATGTGCTTAAGTATTTTGAACCCAAACTGAAATCCAGCAGGTATGCAATGTAAGATATTCAACTGCATCTGGTGACACTAGAAGCCGACTCCTACATAGTTGAAAAAAAAAAAAAAAACATACAAACACCCGAACATAGTACCTCCTCCTTTTTGTAAAGTCGGTAAAAAAGGCGATGAGCCCAAACTGAAATCAAACCCAAAACATTTCTCACGCTCACTCATTCACCATATCATATAACACAAAGAGAGGTGCAGACCATTAATACAACCTTAGACTATTATTATGCCGCGCCTACGGCTACCGTAGGCGCGGGCCTGTGGGCGAAGAGTAATGTGTAGCTCACCGTCCGATCAGGACCAGGCCCATGCCGGACGGCGCGTACGTGTTCCACGCGCGCCTCAAAGAGATGTCAGCATAAATTGAGGGCCCCTTAGGGCCGAAGCCTGCCTGGTCAGCGGGATTGTCCGAATGGGTTACCGCTGGCCCGGAACATAAAGGGCTAAGAAAGGAACACGGGTGGGTTTTAGTCAGTAAGAGTCTGACACTCCCTTCCGCTCCAACCGGAGCGGGAGGGGTCATTTGATGCTTTCCATCCGAAAAAAAAGACTATTATTATTCCTTTGTTTTGTAAAATGCTGGCATCTAAGAACTCTAATCTAATGTAACCCGAGAGGATTGGCGCTTTTAGCCGAAATACAGGTTGATCCTATTTCGGCTCCAGATGCTAAAACTTTTGTGTACTTTTGTTTTAGCATAACACTTAACTATGATGTTATGTAAGTAGGTACATATTTACTGTTTTTATGAAATAAAGCTTTGTTGAAAATTATACTCGATAGAACGATGATGATGATGATCATTAAAAGACGGCAAATAAGATATGACTAGTGATGAAATAGTACCTTACAGAATCTATTAAACTTTGCTCAATAGAGTGCGAGCAGGCATAGTCTTTCAAGTAGAGAGGTCATTGAGACTGTACCAGGAACCGGAGATTGCTCTGAACTTCCGAATATCGTCACATATTGATACATTGCCTTTTGAACAATCATTTGAACTACTTTATTACCTGGAATTCAGAGTCCTGTTCACGTGTTTGCTAAAGCCATTTTGTTGAAGCGATCAGTAAAATTATTAAGTACTAATTTCGGGAAATGGTCTTTTTACAAAAAATAAACTGAATTGTTACTGAAGATCAAATGTAGGTATACCTACCCGTGTTTAACAAATAAATGTTTTCTGTCATTCCATCAAAAGAGTTCTAACAAAGTCAATAATACTACAAAATTGTTTTTGCTCTGTTTGCTTATTAATATTAGTGTCTGTGTTCTACAAATAAGCCAGTTTATTTATTTATTTATATAACTTTAAATAGGCTCAGGATGACCTAATATTAAAATCAAAATATTTTATTTCACATAAACCTACATGGGCACTTATGAAACGTCAGAAGCTGTGCACGGTTCCAATTGGTCGTTTCCTATGGAGAAGAATCGGCAAGAAATTCTACGGTTACTCTTTTTATCAGTATGATCCATCGTCACTTAAATGATTGTGCCGGATTTAATCGAGTCGTCGTTAAATGGTGCGACGACGGCTCTCGTGCCAAATGTGTCCAAGTCGATCGCCTCGCTACCACAGATGCGACGCTCCGTAAGAATGACAGCTTGTCAAATGTCACTCTAACCCGACGTATACCACAGCGAATATAATTTTAAATATATTTTTTATTCAATATGTTCCTACTGTTTTATTTCTCAAGGGAAATTTCAAAAAGCCACGAATGCTTTATTGTCTTTTTTAATTTCACTCCAACTCTTGACTTATGTACACAAAAAATTTTGGAACATTTTTATTACACTGAATTTTGTATACCCACATTGTGTTTTGGTTTTAGAATAGCCCAGTAAGGCTGCGTTTCCACCAGAGATGTGCGAGGATGCGTAGCGAGGGATGTGTGTAAAACTAGCCAATAACATCGCTTCATTTTCATAGCTTGAACTAAGTTAGTGTTGTTATTGGTTAGTTTCACACACATTCCTCGCTACGCATCCTCGCTCATCTCTGATGGATACGCAGCCTTAAGCCCATTAAGTACAGAAACAAATAGCAACATTGATAAAACAAAACCAAATAGTCTGTAAATAATTCGATAATTTAGTTTCTAGAATTATATTGTCTATTTTACATCTTTTTTTATTTTGTTGTGTCATGAATGCGGGCTTATACATTTTAGGCTTTTACATTGTTTAACAGGCAGAAAAATACGCATGAGAGAATTTCTGTTATTAGTTTATATTAAACTTGTTCAAATGTTTTTTGGTGAACCTTTGTGCTGTAGGCACGTAGAGTAATGTTCGGACAACGTTCGATTCGACGAAAAAGCGAAGAAACGTAGGTTTATGGCGTAGCAACGAGTAGTCTACGGCGTAGCTTCTCAGGCTCTACGCCGTAACACCTAGAGGTGTGCGGGTGCTACGCCGAAGGCTCGCGCTGGTGGATCTGTTGACAAAATAATAACAAAGCTTCTTTATTGTCTTATATAATGACCCAATGGGGCTTTCTGAATAGCTGAAATACAAATTGAAATGCTCGGAATATAAATTGAAAAAAAAAAATGTACAAAAACAAGTCACGAATTTCATCACTTCAGGGCACAAAATCCTACATTTGCATGCAGACATTCCAATTTACTAAAACGCAGCAAATCGTTGGTAATTTAGCAACAACGCTTATCTATAGGGGCGTCACACACTGAAATAAAATATGTAATGCATTTCGTACCGCTACACGTTGTAATTGAAAGTTGTCGCAAGTTACACGCTTATTGCATTTTTGTCGGTTTTTCTGTTAAAGAATTTGAATTTGAGAACATGTGTGAACTAGTCATTCCAAAGTATTCTGAGAAGCGATATTTTAAAGAGAACCTATGGATGGATTAGTACAACTGATAAACGTATTCTTCTTTCTTTTATTTATTTTACTGCACGTAGTCAATGGTGTTGAATGTTTTTCCTCTGACAGTTATCAGAGGGGGTGATTCTCGACATATTAACAACATTCACAGTCTGATCTCAGTCTCAATCTGTCAAAAATACCTCTTACTTTTCCCTACTTTTTGGACAAGATTTTTTGATTATCGCTGAGATGAGATAGCGACTAGAATTTGAACGTTTTTAATTACGGGAAAGTGGCCTTCTGATCCATGAGCGTGGCTCACTACCGCTTAGAAAAGATGAGAACAGCTGTTTATGTGATACTCAAAGACAAGTGATAACTAAATATAGCCAATCTAGAACACTGCAACTACACACTTAAGTTAAGACTCGGATCATTTCAATAAAGTTTATACACAATCATAGTAATAGTTTCCGCTTATAACTTGCACAGCACAAAAGGAAAGTGGCCATAAAACACGGTGGCTGTTTTGTATTTATACCGTCGGAGTAGTCCCGGTTTATGTCCCACGTAATGTGGTCACTTGAGCGCTGGATTAGCTGCGTTTACTTACGGACTTTGGTTTTAGAATTGTGGTGCTGGGGCATTTGTAGTGGAAGACGAAAATAGAATGGACTAAGAATATTTAATTTCGTGTGTCGTCTACCCCCCAACTCGATACCTCCACGCGTTCACGAGATAAAGGGTCTTGGCAGACAGACAGGCAGACGGACAATAAAGTGATCTTATAAGGGTTCCGTTTTTTTCCTTTTGAGGTACGGAACCCTAAAAGGAAACAAAAAAAAAATAAAAAGGGGGAGCCCCATAACAAGCCGTGGATAATTCCGGGCTGAATTGATGATGATGTGAATAAGATGTCCGATAATCATGAACACCCAGATAAATGAGAGCCTAATGAAGCAGACTACAAAATTGTGAAACACAATTTGAGATAGGCACTGCACTATGTTCAAGTACCAGAATTGTTGATTTGTGAATGCATTTGCAACACAACTACCCAAATTAGCATGTACACATGGCAGCCGCCAGCAAATCGGCTTAAGAATAATTTACACCAAACGGCTTCTATCGCATTGGATCGGAAAGGATGCGGCGACAACCGAGCGCGTCGACGCATACGATAGGCTCCGTACGTCGCTTGCGAACGTATCTTCGATTCTGCGCCTAGTCAAATAGTTTCATTCCTAACGTGTTCTGTACTAATTTTTGAAAATGGTTGAAGTTTCATTATTAAAGAAGAAAATAATCATAAACACAGAAGAGGAAAAGAAAAATTCGGACGACAGCCGAAAGGATTCGATCAGATACAACGACAGGCGTATGGAGCCAGCCATACGCGCGTCCTTGCATACATTCGACTACAATCGAGTGTCGCGGAAGACGCCCGCGGTCAATTTGCTGTGCGCGGCTTGGTAATATAGACTTTAAATATTGTGTACAAGATTTAATATCGTTTAAAGATTGTAAAATCTGTTCCGATCCGATGCGATGCGAGCCGTTTGGAGGAAATCATCCTTTACTACTACGTCTTTGCATGTTTGATTACATCAAGTATAGTTTAAAAAAAAAATAATAATAGCGCGGGCAGGCGATGCGATGCGACGGGGTGGGTCGGGGGAGTAAGAAATTTCACGCGGATGAAGTCGCGGGCAGAACCTAGGAACGTATATAAGTAATCCCACATCATCTACACAGAAAACAGCGCCAATTAAACCATATCTAAACACTCCAACTGTAATTGCACCAGCGTAAATCCCAGTGCGAAATTCGCACCAACTAAATCACACGTGCTCTCGAAATTCACCCCGGAGTCTAAAGTCGAGCTCGCCATCTGTCCGGATTTAGCCATCCGGGTCCGTCCGACTTTCGAAGCGTCCGGGATTTGGCAATGCGTTAGTAATAAAAATGGAAAGTCTGGATAAAAGCGTGAATGGAGGATTGAAAGAAAAGTTGCGGGTTCGTGTGGTATTTTCGGGAAAAACCACATGCGAGTATTTAGTGGAATAGTGAATAATAGGAGACTGTATGTAGGGAGTTTGAAAGAAGTTAAGTCTAAAATGTTATATGTCAATTAATCAATCAATCAAATCATTTATTTGCTGTCACATTTTTATTAATCGAAATTATATGACACCAATTGCATAAACGCCTTAGCATCACCCTAATTGCGTTGGTAACACATTATCAATCTCAATCTGAATCATTTTGAAGGATATTACTAATCCATTGCTTCATATGCCTGCTCAACAACGTAAATAACGCAATGAATGTTGTTGAATTGTCAAAATGAAACCAATTGCTACTGATAATGTGTTACGCAATTATCGCACTGGTATTTAGAAGTATAATTATATCCATAATATATACAATAATACAAATAATACAATTTATATTGTATTATAAACAGCCGGTCGATTCTGTAAAAATTTCGCCGTAAAAACTTAGGTGATGTGAGTTTGTTTTTGTTAGGAATTGACACTATTGACAGCTCACTCCACGCTCACTTCACCTAAGTTTTCACGGTGAGATAATTACAGCATCGCACTGCTGGCTGTGCCTGCGAAAACAAATTCGATTTTATGTTTTTTTTTGCGCGGAACCCTAATTCTAAGTAAGGACGTAAGCACTATTTGTAACAACAGCTATCTGCCAGTGAAAATCCCGTGAAAATCAGCCTAGCCGTTTCGAAGATTTGCCAGAACAAACAGTCAGATAGACACAGAAATTCAGACACAAAACCATTTTTTTTTAATTGTTTTATTATTATATGTAGGCACCGTGTATAGTTCCATATGCATTTAGTAAAATGCTGTTATTACGACATTACAAACAGACAATTTTCCAAGACACGTCATAAGTCATAAGTAGGTAAGTCATTTATTTCTTAACAAAATACATTGTGTAGAAAGTCAGAAATTATAAAATAGCTTAAAAGGAGAATGACCGATTGTGGTACCAAAAAGTCTCATGCCTCAAGATCAAAATATTATAGTAATTATTTTCATATTTTTTTACGTCATTACGCGTCGGTGATTTGATTTTTGAACAGAGAATTTAAATTAAAGTAAAAAAGTGTTGATATTGTTTTAGTACCCTTTACATGACGTTCCGTTTCAAATGATATGATCAAAAATATAACATTGAATGGAGATGTTTTCCTGTGTATAATTGAAGGATTATAATGCATTTACTCCAGAAGGATGTTGTGTTAATTAAGTTTATTAATTAATTAAGATTTCAACGCAATATGCGAAGACATTGTCCGAAACTGCTGCAGATGTGCGATTTTTGCCGTTCGTGTATGACATGTCAAACAAAATAAAGTAGGTGCCTAGTCTTTCGGTTATTTAGATTTTTTTGAAAATCTCCGAAACCCGGGTTTTGTTTACAAAAATAACTTTTGTAGGAGTTAATATGATAAGTGTAGTCTATAAAAAACAAAGTTTGACTTTGACGCAAAATGGTACGGGATTCCATACATCCAAGAGCATTGTCCTTTGATTAATAATGTTTAGATAGTGATCATCATCATCAGTTCAGCCGAAAGACGTCCACTGCTGGACATAGGCCTCCCCCAAGCACCTCCACTTCGACCGCTTCCGTGCTTCTTGATCGCATCCAACGGGTACCTGCGGCCTTCACAAGGTCGTCGGACAACCTTGTGGGAGGCCTTCCAACGCTACGCCTTCCGGTACGCGGTCGCCACCATACCATACTGCGATCGCCAACCCGCCTACCAAGAATGACAAGCACAAAAAACACTTGGCCCTAGTATAAGAGATTGTATTATACTTAAATAAAAAATAAAAAAAGCATCGCTTTAGAATTATTTTAGCATCAAAAAAAAAACAACCGTTTATTTTCTCAACAATAATTATAACGGGGACTATCCGAATGAAAAATTAAACGTTGTAACAATTTAATACAAGTACGAGTAGCTACACAGTAAAGTACATAAAGTAATGTAGTTCTAACAAACAAACTCATTATAATCTACTATGTACTGTAAGTGTTAATATCTACACAAATTGTACCTTGAAAAGTGTTTCGCCAGCTCTTGTTAATCTCTTTGCAAATGGAGACACTGCCAGCGAAAATGTCCAACATTATTTCACCAAACATTTTATTTGTTCAGTCCTGAAGGTCATAATTATTGCAAAGCAAAACTTTTTATTATACTAGCTTCTGCCCTTGACTACGTCCGCGTGTCTTGTTTCCCCGACCCACCCCGTTGCATCGCATCGCCTGCCTGTTACTTCGTTTTTGCCTTTTTTTTTGCTCAGTTCCTAAGGGTCCTAGCGTGATGTTAAATAACTAAAAGACCAAAAAGTTCGTAACCGATGGAATAGGTTAGGTTTATACCTATACCCATAGAAGTAGGGAAAAGGACGTTCTGTTGAGATTTTAAATGGAAACAAACTATTATTATAATAGATATTTATTTTTGTAAGCAGAGAATACAAAACAGTTCGTACATGTTGGCTGACGTTGACAGGAAGGAAAGGGAAGTACACTTCCACCAGTGTTGCCACACACACACCAATGATATTAGGTAATGACATTCATTATTGTTCAGCCTTATCCGGCAGGGTGTACACAATTATAAACTAAGAAATTACAACAATATTATTAGAATACTTTAACACCCTCCCTTAATTTCTTATTTTTCAAACAATGCAACACAAGACCTTTACTTAAAGTTTCTTAACAAAGAGAAAATATATTTTTGATATATTTTAGTATGTACAAACTGGAACACATTCCTTCTAAGCTAATACAATTTGGCAACATTTTTATTTAATGTTTGTATGTATTAATTCAAATTATTATAACAATCATACTTTAAACAGAATAAGTCTGACTGTAGACCCTTTTAAACAATAATAGCACTTATTTAAAAAAACTTTCATAGTACAAACACCTGACTCATATTATACAATATGATCTCATAAGTACCTATCAATCTTAATCTAATAGAGGTTGGGCAAATATCTTATTTTTGGATTTATTTAAATCCGAAATATCAGACAACCTTTTTTCAATGTTTATTCATTATATTGTTCTTATGTTTTACAAATTTATGTTTATTCAAGGCTTTAGTCATTACATCAGCAGGTTGTAATTCAGTAGGACAGTATGTTACACACAAGTCCTTGTTTATATATAGTTCGTGAATGTAATGAAATCTAACGTCTATATGCTTGGACCTTTTATTAAATATACCTGTTTTTATCAAATGAATAGCACTTTGATTATCTATATAAAATTGAAGCATCTGAATATTAATTTTAAGTTCTTTTAGTAATGATTTTATGAATATTGCGTCTTTACAACACTCTGCAGCAGATATAAATTCTGCCTCTGTGGATGAAAGTGCAATTATAGATTGCCTTCTTGAGCACCAAGTAACAGGACACCCTGCCATCATGATAATGTACCCTGTGGTACTTCTACGAGTATCACAGTCACCAGCATAGTCAGCATCACAGTACAAGTCTAAATCTTTTATATTACCTGTATTTTTGTAGAACAACCCATCATTAGAAGTACCTTGTAAGTATTTAAAAATTCGTTTTATTTGCACTACATCCTGTTTAGTAGGTTTTTCTACTTTGCGACTAGCTAACCCTACCGCATAAGCAATATCAGGTCTAGTCCTGGTCGAGAGATACAGTAAGCTTCCGACAGCCTCTCTATATGGAAAAAGATTTTTACCAATGTCATCAAGATCAGTTCCTTCTTGACTTGTACAAGGTGTGTCAACGGCTTTGCAATCTAACATATTATATTTTTCTAGTATGTTTCTGGTATAGTTTTCTTGAGACAGCAGAATTCCATCTTTTTTAAATGTGATTTGTAAACCTAAAAATGTCTTTGGTTTTTCATATATTTTTATTTCTATTATTTTGTTTATTTTATTAAGTACCTTGCTACCTTCTTCTTTATTTTTGCAAATTAAAATCCCATCATCAACATAGATGCCTATAATAACTGTAGCCTCTTTGTTTCTTAGCACACATGGCTCATTTTTAACTTGTTCAAACTCTAAAGTTTTCATTATTTTAATAAATTCTTCATTCCATCTTCTAGGCGCCTGCTTTAACCCATAAAGGGATTTTTGAAGTTTACATACTTTTCCATGACATTCTTCAAAGCCTTGAGGTACTTTCATATAGATTACTTCCCCTTCTTTCAAGTTTCCGTTGAGAAACGCTGTCTTGACATCAAAAGTCATAAGATGATATTTATTAATCACAGCTATAGAGAAAATAATTCTTAATGCAGATTGACATGCTACGGGGCTAAAAATTTCATCATAATCTATATCCTTTTGTTCGAAACCCCTCACGACTATCCTGGCTTTGTATGACCCATCTTCTTTTACTCGAAAAACCCACTTGTTGGTTAGAATCTTGACATCTTTGACATCTTTTTCATCCACTAATTCCCACACTTGGTTTTTCTCTAATGATTTTATTTCATCACTAATTGCTTTCTTCCATTTTTCTTTTTCAGGTGACGTCATGGCTTCTTGGTAAGTAAGTAGAACATAATCATTGTACTTTTGTGGAGGTTTTATTACTCTTTTTGTTGATACTTGCTCGTCACTTATACTACCTACCTCTTCTGGTTCTTTGTATTCATGTATTAATATTTCTTTTTCAGGTTCTATGCTGCTCTCTTTTGAACACATTGGAGACTCACACTGATTACTGTCTGTTAAGAGATCAGATGAACAGAACGGATCACCAACATTTTCATCTAATTTTATGCTTTGCTGCTGTTGTTGTTCATTCTCCTGTACCATGCTATTACTTCTTGTTTTAAAGACAATGTCTCGAGCAGATACAATTTTGTTTTTATTTTCATCATATAGCCTATACCCAATTTTACAATAACCCACTAGTGTTAATTTCTGTGACCTTGAACTGAGCTTTTTTACAGGTTTTAATTCTTTTACTAATGCTTCACAGCCAAATTCTTTTATGTTAGATATATCTGGCTTTTTATTATACCATACTTCATAAGGAGTTTTAAAATCTATCACGGAACATGGCAACCTATTGAGTAAGTATGTAGCCGAGTACATAGCTTCTCCCCATAATTTCTTATTAAGATTTGAATTTAACAACAATGCTCTAGCCTTTTCCATCAAGCTTCTATTTAAACACTCAGCTTTACCGTTTAGTTGTGGGCTATACGGAATACTATAATCTAATTTTATACCTTTTTTATAACACCATGCTTTAAGTTCACTGCTAGAATACTCACCTCCATTGTCACAGCGTAGTACAGAAACTTTAGCATTCAACTCTCTCTCTGTTTCACTAATGTAATGTTTTAAGTGGTAACTGACTTCACTCTTGTTGGCTAACAGGTAAATTTTTGTATAATGACTAAAATCATCTAACACTGTGAGAATGTACCTTTTCCCATCAAAGCTTGTAGTTTCTATAGGACCACATACGTCACTATGTATTATTTCAAGTACCCTAGTAGCACGTTCCCTAGTTTTATTAAATGGTTTCCTGACCTGCTTAGCTTTAACACAAATTTCACATAAATCCTGCATTTGTGATATATCTGACTTGCTGAATGTGACACCCGTAGCAGCGTCCACCAATTTTCCCAGTACCTCATTACTTGGGTGACCCATTTTAATGTGCCAGTCATAGACACTACTCTTTTTATTATTGGCTAACAATGACACTTCACTACTACCTGGCATTAATTTTAAGTGATACAGACCTGTTGACTCCTGCTTTTTACCAAATATTGTTGTGCCACACTTAGATGTAATTTCCACATTGTTATTTTTAAAAGTTACAACAGCACCATTTTCTGTAGCTGCTGAGACTGAAAACAGATTTTTACAAAGATCTGGAACACACAAAGTATTGTTTAAGACACAATTTTCACCTTTGAAGGTGCCACTTTGTCCCGACAAGATTTTTTCATTTTTCTTTGCCAACCATATAGAGGTCTCATTACACTTCACATTACTTAACAATTTTATATTATTTACCATATGTGATGTACAACCTGAATCTACTATAAAGTCCTGGGAATTATCTGTTTGTTTATTTTTATCTTTATAGCTCAAAAATGAAACAGAATTTTTATTATTATTATTTCTAAAGAAACAGTTATTTTCTTTATGATTGTTTTTCTTACAAATAGAACATACTTTCTTACAATCCTTTTTTACATGACCTATTTTATTGCAACCAAAACAACGTATTTTATTTTTATAACTAGAGTTAGAATGGTTACCGGCTTTAGATTGTTCTTCCTGTTTCTCCGTTTTCCTGAATGATTTAGATGCTTGAAATACTACCTCGTTCTCATGTGATACACTGCTACGTTTTTCATGTTCTTTAATTAATCTTAGTTTTAAGTTGGATAGGTTTTTTTCTTCTTTAGAGGTTGATTCCCATGCTGTTACAAAATTTTCATATTCTGCAGATAAGAACGTTAGTATTTTTGATTCAATTAAGTCATCATCCATGGAGATTTTTAGCTGTTGCAGTCTAAACACAAGATTGTCCAACTGAGATAAGTTTTGTATCATGTCTTTGTTCTTGTCGTACTTGAAGTTGAAAAAATCTTGCATGATTTTATTTTTATGCCGATCTTCAGTACCGCCGAACATATCACAAAGCTTTTTGTACATGGCACTTGCTGATGTGCATTGGAATAACATAGTAATTAGCCTTTTGTCCACAGTCTGTATTAATATGTACTTTGCTTGTGCGTCCTTTTTGATGAAATCGGCCTTGAGTTCGGGCTTGTCCGAATCTTCCATTTTTATGTCGCCCATTATTATATCTGACAGCCCCTTGGCTTGAAAGATTATATCCACCTGAAAACGCCACAGCTGATACGTCTCAATATCGCTGAGCTTTTCGATGTTTTTAAGTTCCTCAGTCGTAGCCATTTTGACTTAAGAAACACTGGAAACACGGCGACTATTTTATCGGATCGAATCACAGGACCTTTTTTATTTTATTTTATTTGTACGAACTGTAACTCGAACAGGAGGCATCTGGGCCCATAACCTGTTGAGATTTTAAATGGAAACAAACTATTATTATAATAGATATTTATTTTTGTAAGCAGAGAATACAAAACAGTTCGTACATGTTGGCTGACGTTGACAGGAAGGAAAGGGAAGTACACTTCCACCAGTGTTGCCACACACACACCAATGATATTAGGTAATGACATTCATTATTGTTCAGCCTTATCCGGCAGGGTGTACACAATTATAAACTAAGAAATTACAACAATATTATTAGAATACTTTAACACGTTCATCAACCCAACATTCTCGAAACGAAGTATAAGGTCTACCAGAATCTCATGGCATAAAAAAAAAGAAATGTGATTTTCATATGGCAATGTCAATCCATACGAAAATCACAATTTTTTTTTTGTGCCGTGAGATCCTGGTAGACCTTCTTTCATTTTAAACTTCATCCTGATTACAATAGTACAAGGATCTTTTGGCGCATGGCCACAATCAGCACTAATGCCGCCATCTTGGTTTTTTCAATAAAATTTCTGTGTCAATTTCACAATTGTTACACAACAACGACCCCTGTTAATGTCATTCAGGCGCCAAAAGAACAAAGATCCTTGTTGCAGTGTAGGTACTTAATTTTAATGACATTTTAAACATCGAATATTTTCACTGTCGACGTATAAGCATAATGAGCCTATAATATAATGTTCCCACTGCTGGGACTCAAGCCTCCTGTCTGTGAGAGGGAGTGGGCCGTAATCCACCACGCGGGCTCACTGCAGATTGGTAGATATCACAATATGTCTTGGATTTATCGGTTCTAGGATATGCCGATTTCCACACAATTTTTCCATCACCGTTTTGAGAGCAGTGGTGATGAAATAATTTACACAAAGTAAAGTGCCTGCTTGGGTTCGAACCCACGACCTACAACTTGTAAGTCGCCGCCGCTACCACAGGGCCCACAAGTGCTCTCACTGTCGAAGGAATCCCTAAGATTATTCATCCGTATGTCACACAAATAAGCTTGATACATAGCATCTCGTCTCAGAGCGTCATTTTTTACGTCTTAATCTCGCGCTGTTATTACTCTTAGTTTGTGTTTATCCCCACATTTATACTAGGATGAAGTTCTTTATCAGCGTTTGTATTTATAGATAACTAGCTGCGCCCCGCGGTTTCACCCATGTAAATGTCGATCCCGTGGGAATATTGGGTCAAAAGTATCCTATATGTCAATCTTGGTTATAAACTATCTGTGTGCCAAATTTCATTTAAATCCGTTCAGTAGTTTTTGCGTGAAGAAGTAACAAACGTATAAACACACTCACAACGATAATACATAAATCTAGTATGAAGTAGGATAATGAGGTTTGGCTTAACTTATCTGGGGGCACGGCAGTGCCCCCGCCAAGTCGAGCAAAAAGCGGCACGGCCGTACCATTAATTTTTGTAGAAGTGTTTGTAATTAAAATTCTCATCATTAGTCGAGGTTTGTCCGATTTAGGGTCAATTTCACTAAACTCTGACCATATCTAAAATTCCCGTCAAGCATTATAACGTACTGTCTTATTATGCACAACAGTCAAAATTGCCATTTTGACTGTTGTGCATAATCAAAATTAGGCTCTAACTACCAGTTTTTTGTAAAATTGGTCCTTAACCTTTTGACCGCCACACGTCAAAAAATCAAAAACGTGCCACGGCGTCAAAGTCTATCATGTAGTCGGGCCGTGGCGTTCTGGGCACATTTTGGTTTCTCATAATAATATAATATACATGACTGTGTCGGTCAAAATCTTGTGTAGCTATAAGTAGGTAAATACCACAAGTTACCTTTGTACCTACACTTAAATTACTTATATTCACAACAGCTACGTCCCGCGGTTTCACCCGCATAAGTGTCGATCCCGTGGGAATATTGGGATAAAAACTATCCTATGTCCTTTCCCGGGACTCAAACTATCTCTTTACCAAATTTCATCTAAATCGGTTCAGCGGTTTAAGCGTGAAGAGGTAACAGACAGTCAGAGACATACTCGCATTTATAATATTAGTATGCATTTATAATGCTGAAGATATTATCATCATCTGCCTAGCCTTTCCCAACTATATTGGGGTCGGCTTCCAGTCTAACCGGATGCAGCTGAATACCAGTTTTTTACATGGAGTGACTGCCTGTCTTTCCACAACCCAGTTACTGGATAACATTATCCCATTGGTAGAATTGGCTATCAGAATTTCTGAAGGGCTAAGTAATGGATGGTAACCCATCCAAGGACCGACCTCGGCAAGCGTTGCTTAACATTGAAAATAGGCCCGTGCGGCTGTTATTATTCAGCCAAGGACCACTCCACCATAACATCAAACTGTTCACCTAAAATATGAACTCATTCAATATCTTGTACCTATCCATTACAGTCAATATATAATAGATGCAACGTTAACAAGGTCCATATGTGCATAGCTATCTAGTTTATGTACATAATTTAACTAGAAACCAGAGAGAACGCAGGCGGGCTATCATTAACTTTAGTTATTGGAAGTCATATTGTTTGAGAGGAATAATATTGTATCAAATATTGCAAGCTTGGTTAAATTTTGTTGGTTTTCATAATACAAATATGGAACTGTCGACACAGTAATAATTGAGGATTGTATATTTTATTTTATGATATTTTTAAAATGTCAATTACAAACCCGGTTATTACCCCACGATTGAGGTAACAAGCGACATCATATTTCTTACAAGTTAATAATACATTCCTTAGTATTCCGCAGTAAAATGTTTTAATTTAAAGTAAAAGGGAAAGAAAGTAAATAAAGTTATCAACCCCCGCTATAAAGAGTCGGCTGAGGTTTATGAGGGTACTTAAACGTTGAAAGAACTATCAAGTACACCATTGTACGGTTTATATTCCAAGTATTAAAGAAAATGGAGATTTCTTCTTTGTTTTGTTGAATAATAAATTTTGTTAGTACCTAAGAGCTCGTATAAATAGCGGATAAATTATAATTATTCTACGACTGATAGGAACGATAGCCAAAACTTTGTTTACCGACATTTTAAACTTAAGAGCGTTTACGCCGTACGGCATTTCATACAAACTTTCAAGCCCTTATTTTTCGAAATGAATGAACCGATTTTAATCAAAGTTCATAAAGTTAGTACAGAACATTTTCGAAATTTCTTATTGAAAAAAAAGGTAACTGGAAATTTCTGTTTCTATGGAAAATTTAAAATCGGTCTAAGTTGGCTGTTCTCTACTAACTTTTAGACCTTTGTATTTGATAGGCTGATTATGCTTATTTATTTAGACAAGTTTAGTTCCTAGGTTTATTGTTCATAATGTTTGTTGTTCTTTGTTTAGAATACATAAACCCATACAATAATGCTTGAAAAACGGACCGTCATACCTGCTGCTAACACACTCAGGAATTATAGGCATGATGTTTTCGGATAGATATCAGCTCCGACGGTGACGATACCCTGGGGAAATTATTATCAAGAGGTCAAACAAATCCCACAAACACATATAGGTTTATGAGAAACAGATCATAATATTGTACTCCGAATTCTTTGGAAGTGCTCACACAATCGGGACCTCATCGAGTCTCGCCTTTGATATCGACGGTACTCACAAAAATCCATTTAAAGCTTCGCTTCAATTGGTTCTTGTGAAACTCGAGGACCAGAAATGATCAAAACACTTCAAGTTTTTTTTTATTATTTTATATTCCAGGCATTGTTGCTATCAAGACAATAATGGTAGTTTTAAAAATAATGTTTTCTTTATACATGTAATTTTTGAGTTTCTATAAAATATCTGTAAGACCTGTTGTATCCTGCCGGGTCAGATAGCCCGAAAGGGTTACCGCTGTCCCGGAACATAAAGGGCTAAGGAAGGGTTTTACAGTCCCTGTTGCAAAAAAAACAAAACATATATTTTTATTTCTTTCTTATTTACAAAATAGTTGGGCAAACGTCATCTAAAACTATTCCAAATTTCAAGTTGATAGCATTAGTAGTTCTTGAGATATCCAGCAGTGACAGACAGACAAAGTCTTACCATAAGGGTTCTGTTATACCATTTTGGTACGGAACCCTAAAAAGAAGAGGAAAGAATCGTAGGGCATCAAAAAATTCGGCAGCGTCGCTGTCTGTTGGAAAAGTGCCCAAAAGGCTGGCAGCATAGCCACGTTGTATTGCAATATTTTGAATAATAATAATATTTATTTCTATAATGACTGTATCCTTAGTTATATGAGACAAAAAACCTGTTTACATAATGTAGAATCCTGTTGATTCAGTATTAATCTTGAGTATATCACTTCACTGATGCTACCACACCAAGTGCTATCGTATATAGGCCATGGACGTAATATATAGAGTTACTTCTATATATTACGTCCATGATATAGGCTGCTTCACATTGTCTGTTTCCCGCCATTCCTCGTGATTGACAGCTGACATAAGTGACAGCAGCTACCCCGCTTGTTTGAATGAGACAGTGTTTACATATCTATTTAATAGACACACTACACTACACATAGTTATAATGATGTATAGACTGTGGTTATAACATTGTATAAAGTGGGATCAGAATGAATTTGTTTACGATTCTTGAACGGTTCCGTATAAAAAGGTGCCAAGGGAAGACTATTACAAATCCAACGCCGTGTCTGAGTTTGACTTGAACTTCGCCGGTTTTTATAATGTCAACAAATGCTTAATCCGGGTTTTACAACATAAGTAAAAGTTAAACATTCTCATTCCAATATTATTTTTTTATTGAATATAATATTGAGCCAAGGTACTTGTCACATCGCCACTACATCAGACTACGAAAGTTTGTGGGGGTGTGTTTGTTTTAAGTACCATCCGAGGACGTGCGTATGAATACACAAGGCACGACCGAGGACCTTTTCAAAGCGAGGACCTTTTCGAGGGTCCTCGGTTTGACTTGACCAAAGATTCGTATTCTGCAAGCGATTTTGAGTCTTTCTATATACTTAATACGAAAAAGTTGTCCGAACCTCGGTTTGATCAAGATTATTCATAATCTTACACAGACTTTGTGTATCCACCAGATGGTGCCACTGTCGCCTCATACACAGACTCTTTACACTCATTTCACGTTTGTTGTATTATCCGAGGACCTATGTGTTAACTTTAACACAAAAGACCTCGGTTAGGTAGCTTTTCCAGACAATGTGTATTTAAGACCTCGGTTTGTTAGATTTTCCGAACAGTGTGTATTCTAGTCCTCGTTTCGACAGTTTTCCTTGTGTGTAGAAGACAAATTATATGCTATCATTTAAATAAAATTATGAAGGAGAAAATCGAAGGTAGACTGAATCCTTAAACAAACCGTTAGTAGCTACTAGGTGCATGAGGAATAATCAGGCTTCTTCTGCAGTATGTGCTAAGTACCTAGGCCCGCTTAAATTATTCAACATTATGATTTGCACCATAAAATATTGTATTTTCTGGAGGTAGGAGCTGAATACGTGCGCTTTTCATAAAGAATCTAAAGTAAATGCCTTCCTAGGTGAAATGTCTGCAGCAAGATTTTAAGCAAATATAAAGTACAAAGAAATACAGAACATGAACGTACTAAAGAAAACCACGTCATAAACTTTACTGAAATAAAAGTAGGTTTATTTTAAAATGAAACAAATTATTTAACAAAGTTTTACCAACGATCTACTTATAGAAGTAATCATCAAGTTGCAGTAACATCTTTAAGAAGAATGATTAGAAAACTTACATAACAGTTAATAGAAAACGACTCAAACAAAAAGACTTATAGAAACCATAATTAAAAGAAATCGACATAATTTGGGCTAAAAACTTAACATAAAATTACATAACACAATGCTTTTTTTTTTTTTTTTTTTGCGGATGGGAAATCATCAAATGACCCCTCCCGCTCTGGGTGGAGCGGAAGGGAGTGTCAGACTCTTACTGACTAAAACCCACCCGTGTTCCTTCCTTAGCCCTTTATGTTCCGGGCCAGCGGTAACCCTTTCGGACAATCCCGCTGACCCGGCAGGCTTCGGCCCTATGGGGCCCCTCCTCGATGCTGACATCTCTTTGAGGCGCGCGTGGAACACGTACGCGCCGTCCGGCACGGGCCTGGTCCTGATCGGACGGTGAGCTACCCATTACTCTCCGCCCGCAGGCCCGCGCCTACGGTGGCCGGGAGTCGTCGCGCGGCTCCCGACGCCCGGAGCGTCTCCCGCGGCGGCTGGGACGGGAGGCTCTCTCCCTGAGCCGTCCCGCCACCTCCTTCGCTAGCATGACTGCTTCGCAGAAGGAGGTGACTGCCTCCCACTCCCTCTCGTCCCGGACCATGGCTTGCACCAGGGCCGGGCGCGAGAGGTCGCCGCCGCTGCCGATCGCCTCTACGAGGACACGGCGGTGCTCCGCCCAAGCAGGGCAGACCGCCACCGTGTGCTCCACCGTGTCCTCTGGGCGATCCTGGCAATGGTGACACCCGGGCGTTTCCTCCCGCCTGATGATGTGCAGGAACCTCCCGAAACTTCCGTGTCCGGTGAGGACCTGCGTCAGGCGGTAGGTGAGGGCGCCGTGGCGCCTCTCTAGCCACTCCTCAAAGAGGGGTCTTATCGCCGCTATCGCGGCGTGCCCTGCGCTGGGTTGCGACAGTCGTTCCTTCCATGTCGCCATGAGATCGCGCCGGAGCTCAGTCCGCTCCGCAGCGATTTGCCGCGGAAGCGGAACTTCCCCCCGGCTTAGTGCCTCCGCGCGCCACTCATACACGCGCGCGAGGACTATCGCCTCCAGATCCCATGGCGGCAGTCCGGCAATGAGGCTTGCCGCCTCGCCAGAGATCGTGCGGTAGCCCCGGATAAGCCTTATGGCTACCACCTTCTGGGGCGCGTTCAGGTAGTGGGCGGCTCGCCGCCGCAGTGAACGCGCCCACACCGGGGCCCCGTATAGGGCCATGGACCGCACGACCCCCGCGTAAAGCCTCCGGCAGGAGGCGTTTGGCCCCCTCAGGTTGGGCAAGAGCCGCTTGAAGGCGGCCCCGGCCCGTTCCAGTTTGGGGGCCAAACGTCGGAAATGCTCGACGAAGTTCCACCGGCTGTCGAGGACGAGACCCAGGTACCTCATCGTTGTCTCGACGCCGATGTGAACCCCTCCTACCGTTAGTTGGGATCCCGATGGTGGCGCGTTCCGGGGCCCATGAAACGACATGGCCTCGGACTTGTGCAATGCCACCTCGAGACCCAACTGCCGGATCCTCTCCACGACTATCGCAACCCCGCGTGTCATCGCGTCGGCCGCCGCCTGATGCGACCTCCCCTGCGCCAGGACCAGCGTGTCGTCAGCGTAGCAAACCACGCTGACGCCATCAGGGAGGTCGGCCCGCAGCACCCAGTCGTAGCCGATGTCCCACAGGAACGGCCCCACGACCGATCCCTGTGGGACACCGCACGACATCTCTCGCCGGTTCCACTCCCCATCGCGACCGGGGTAGCTGACGGCTCTGTCCGTCAGATACGCCTCGACTATTCGACGGAGGTAGGGCGGCACCCGGTGATACCGGAGTGCCTCCACAATGCAGCTCCAAGGCAGGGTGTTGAACGCATTGGCGATGTCGAGTGACACCGCCACGACGACCCCACCCTGGGACACCGCGTCCCCCGTCGTGAGGGCTCTCACGCGCATGATGGCGTCCACCGTCGAGCGCCCCTTGCGGAAACCAAACTGGCTGTCCGCAAGATCCGGCCCCGTCCTCACCAGGTGCCCGACGAGGCGGCCCACAATCACTCTCTCAAAGAGCTTGCCGACCTCGTCGAGCAGCACGATGGGCCGGTATGCGGACGGAGAGTCCGCAGGGCGCCCTGGCTTCCGAATGAGGACCAGCTTCCCCGTCTTCCAACGGAGTGGAAACTGGCCTCTCTCCAAACATGCGCTTAAGAGCGCCTCCAGTCGAGGCCCGAGAGCCCTCGAGGCCAGGACCCAGGCTTTACCCGGCAAGCCGTCGGGTCCTGGGGCGGTATTTTTGGCCTTCAGCCTTCCTACCGCCGCTCTCAGTTCTACCCCGGTCACTTCAAGGATGTCGTCGTCGTCGTCCGCGTGGTCCGCTTCGGGCACCGCAATTGGCGGAGCCATGGGCGGGGGGGTGTGCTCCCCCCGTGAAGGGAACAGAGCGCTCACCACCTCCTCCACCAGCTGGGGGCGGAGACTCTGCGTCAGCGGGGGGGCCCAGGTGCGGAGTTTATTCCGCACCATTTTATAAGGGCGCCCCCACGGATCTCTGTTCAGAGTCTCCAGCATCTCCTCGCGGGCCATATCTTTGGCCCGCTGGACAGCCTCTTGGAGGGCGGTCTTCGCTGCTCTGTACCCCTCGTACAGCTCCGCCTCCGTGGCTTCCGCATCCGGAGGACGTATGCGGAATAACACAATGCTTAGTTAGAAAACAACAAAGAAATTTATTAAGTGAGATCAAAATAATTTGGGAAGCATGTAAACTTAATAACTTAATGGCGCCGATTCCCTTGTTCACAAACTAAACTAAATTTAAGTTCAGTGCATCTTTTTCTACATTTCATTAAAAAAGGACAGAAGATAAATAAATATCAGTTTAGTCCTGTTTCTGTCAAATTAAGATACTCCATAGCAAGTTTAGACGTGATTAAAAACATGGCTACTAAAAATATTTTATCCCCTTATGGGTGCAGTTTTGAAAAATCGTCTGGGATGTTTCTATAGCTTGACTTAAATATTTATACCAATTATCCAATCAAGCCACGTAATAAAATACTTACTATCCCTCTTCACCCCGTTAGGGGTAGATTTTCTTAAAACCCTGATTATACTTTATTATTTATTTTGGTCTTACATACTGAGTTTCGAAATAGTTGGACCGCGCGTTAAAATTCTTCCATACAAAATTTTACACCCCCAATCTCCCTTTAGTTTCAAGTTTATTAACCAAATGAATAAGATTTTTCATATAAACTGTATTCCTGCTTTTCACCCCCACAGGGTTGGAATTTCGAAAAATCGTTTGGGGTATGTTGATTACTTGACTCGGAAGATTTATTTATACCAATTTTCGGGTTATTCAACCCACGCAGTAAAATCCTCGCCTGTATAATTAACTACCCCTTTTCACCCCGTTAGGGGTAGATTTCGAAAAACCCTGATACACGTTATACTTTATTTTTTTGTGTCTTAAGTATAAATACCGTGTTTCGAGTTAATCGGACCGCGAGTTAAACATCTTCCATACAAATTTTGACACCCCACCACCACCACCCCCCTTTAGGGGATAGTTTAGAAAAACAAAAAATGCCAAACTTCATAATTTACTTAGATAAATATTTGTGCCATGTTTCAAGTTTATTAACTCAAGGAATAAGACTTTTCATACAAACGAAATCCACCCTTTTCACCCCCTTAAAGGTTGAATTTTCAAAAACCCCTTCTTAGTGCTCCCCTACATTATAAAAGGAAGCCGTGTGCAAAATTTCACAATCTCAAACTCAACTCAAACTCAAAGCATTTATTTCAATTAAACCAATTACAGGCACTTTTGAATTGTCAAGGGGTCTGTCAGTCAGAAAGATGAAGATACTCGTAGTTGCCCATTCCAAAGCATAGGTACCTATGGAGAAGAACGGGCAAGAAACTCCATGGACACTCTTTAAATCAAAATAATATGGTTACAAAGTCTTGTTTAAATCATTCATGTAAAAAATTATGCATGTGAGAACGATGCAGAACGTTAAAAGCGTCCGTAATGTCTAAAATCACATTCCTAAACCCAGTAGTTTCGGCTGTGCGTTGATATGTCAGTCAGTCAGTCAGTTTTTCCTTATAAATATGTATATACTCGTAGATACGGCCATTATTTTTAATACCTACTGTTTACGTTAAAAGCAACAATCACGAGTGTTTAACAAAATAAAGCGCTGACAAACGTAAAGACATTGACTCGTCCTCGCTTGGTACTTCATTCTAGAAAAAGTGTGTAAGAAATAAATTGGAACATTGATTATTATCTTACACGTAAAATGTTTTAGATAGGTAGGTAGGTATTTTCCAGGTCCTCGGTTTGTACAAGTTCTACGCGAAAAACTGTCCTCGGTTTAGTGATATAAAGTCTAACACAACGTCCGCACTTTGTACAAGCTGTAAGAAATATTGTGTAAAAATACGTCCTCGGAAGGACGTCGCAGGGCTTACGTAGGAGGTCCTCGGTTGGCTTACACAAAGTCCTCGTATGTGCATCGCTGGTCACATTTAGCTGTGTATTTCAGGTCCTCGGTATGATAGCCGAAATTCATACAGAAAAATGTTGAGATAGCATTATCCCAGTAGGCTCATCACTATAGATTTACTCACCTGTCTCTTTCTATCTTATTCTAAAAGGCCAACGAGGTATTTAAACCAGTTTTTTGGAGGGTCCTCGGTTGGTTCTAGGACTAACAAGGTCCTCGTAAGGGTGTCTGTACAAACAGGGGTGTGTGTATGTGTGTATGGGGGTGTGTTTATATGTTTGTTACTTCTTCACGCTCATACGGCTGAACCAATTTTGATAAAGTTTTGTATGGAGGTAGCTGACACCCTGGATTAACATATAGGCTTTATCCCAATATTCCCACGGGATCGACACTTATGCGTGTGAAACCGCGGGGCGCTGCTAGTAGTTTAATAAAATCAAAAAGAAAAATCCTAGTAGGTAATTAGTATGGCCATACAACACAACGGGACAATCTGCCAGCCTTTTGGGCACTTGTCCTGTTGACAGCGATGCGGACATTTTTTTCTAATGCCCTGTAATTCTTTCCCCCTTTCTTTTGTTTTATTATTTACGTACAGACGCCAGCACAACAAGCTACTACAATCTGTCAAAATTCTTTAATAGATTTTCAACTTTATCGCTAAAGCATTAGGTTCAAGTTTGATTGGGAAAATTTGGCAGTTTCGGGTAGGTTGATGTGCAGGCTGGCGTCTGTTACACATTATTCTTTTAAGTCTGTTAGCTTGTTATGTAATATCTTGTTTGAAAATGAAAGTAAGTAATTCACAATTTTCTTTCACCCATTTCCGTACGCCCAACACTTACACACCATCAAAGCGCATATTTCGCCCGCATTTCACACGTCGTTTTCACTGGCGTTTATAAATCTAATCTGAATGCTAGCCGTAATAGCAGAGGGCCCTTGGGACGCATAGTGCCTGCTATTTCATTGCTAACGTTTTCAGCTGCGGGGAAAACCTTTGCGAAATTATCTTTGTTGGTGGCTTGATGTTTATGCTGTATTGGTGTAATTTCGTTTCGTTTTGATATATTTCTTTGAATAGTGTGTATTCTTCGCCTCAATTAAAGTTATTCGAATAAGGGCTGATTTTTCCAACGCCAGATAACTTTATCCGAGCAATAATTATGAATTTTTGACAGTTCTTTTATACAAAATCTGTCAGACGTCAATTTTATTCCACGAATAAAAATTATCTGTTGATTGAAAAGTCGGCCCTTAGCGTCGGAGTTACTTACTGGGAAACAAATATTGCTGGGAGCCGAGGCAGAATTCAAACATGGAATTATTTTAACGTAATCTCATCATTATCTGCCTTGCCTTTTCCTAGTTATTTTGTAAAGGTTTTTTAATAAGTATATGTGTATCTTTATCACACTAATATTATAAAGGCGAAAGTTTGTGAGTGTGTGTGTTTATTATGTTTGTTACTTCTTCACGCACAAACGGCTGAACGGATTTGGATGAAATTTGGCACACAAATAGTTTATAACCAGGATTAACACATAGGCTACTTTTTATCCCGATATTCAAACGGGATCGATACTTACGCGGGTAAAACCGCGGGGCGCAGCCAGCATTTAAATAAAGCAGCTAGCGTTTTTCGTAATTGCACCTCCCACACTGTTTGTCTGTGCATCACCCAAAGGTTGACTGGTAGAAAATGCTTATAGCATTAGGAAAGTGCGCCTCCATACATTTTTGTGCTCGAAGTATTAAATAAATAACTAATAATAATTCTTAAATCTAACGTAGTCGAATGTTAAACTCATCTGCCTAGCCTTTTCGCAACTATGTTGGAGTAAGCTTCCAGTCTAACTGGATGCAGCTGAATACCAGTATTTTACATAGAGCGACTGCCTATCTGACCCCCCCCTTGGTAAGACTGGTTGTTAGACTTTCGGGCTTCTGACGACCCGGACCAATGGCTTAACCTTCTTTTCAAAGCACGGAGGGGCCTTAGTATGTAAAAATGGTCACCAACCACGGACCAACAGCGGCAAGCGTAGCTTAACCTGATCGATCGACCTGTGCGGCTGTTATTACCTATCCACAAGGCCCTCAAATATTGAACAATTGCTAAGGGATTGCTTAACTGTTTTTTTAGATATCATGCATATTGTACCGTGTAAAGCCACATACACCTTACTGTGTTGTGTTGTGTCGTGACTCGGGATACACCAACCAAACAAATCTATTCAGGCCTACGTCAAATCACAACGAGTTTTAATTGGCCAACACTGCGTGAGAAGACGTCACGACACGACACAACACAGTAATATGAATCCGGGTTTAGGGACACGGTACAATAAGGTGGTTAAACAAAAAAAAAACGATGTCACCAGAATAGGGCGCCGCTTGCGTGTTTTCGTACACCTTAAAAAAACACCAAACGACAGCCTGTAGAAATTTTTACTCGACACCACAATAAACTTACCCCCATCAAAACCTTTTCTCTCGGCAGGTCCTGAATAGCACCCCCACAGTAACACGTCACCGTCCCACACTCGTCCACAAATAGCACAATATAACACGTAAATGACAAATGCCGAACGTTTTTCATGAACATTAAACAAATCGTCCCATCCGACGTTGTGTGGGTAGGCAGGAAATTGTGGCAAGCTGTCCAAGGTAAGTGTGTGTCATATTAATAATGGTTAGCATTGTATTAAGATTGTGGTTTTGCTTGTCCAGTCTGTTGGGGAAACTCTTAGCATTTATGGCAGTATTAGGTTTTGGGATCGGATCTGGCAAACCGAAGTGACCTTATTATAGGTAGGTATCTAGGTATAACTAGCTTTTGCGTCGTCTACGTTAATGTAGGAAATTATTCCAAGAGGACGTTCTATCTGGTGAAGGTATTCCGAAGTGAGCGTGGAGTGAGCGGTCAATATTGTCAATTTCTAGCAAAAACCAACTCACTTCACCTAAGTTTTCACGGTGAGATTTTGACAGAATCGACCGGCAGACCTTTTTAGAGGTTCTCAAAAATAAGATCAGTACCTATAATGTCCATCTAGGTCTAGGACGATGTCCATTGTAAGTATCATGTCCAAATGTAATTCAAACACCAAAACAACAGCTGCCCAACATTTTTCATGAACGTTAAACAGTTATGTGCAGTACAATCAACCACACGTCCACGGTATAAAGAAAGCGCCTTTATGTCGAAGCAATGAGGGTAGTTTTCGTAGTACAAGTGTGACTTGCGGTTGACCGTACAAGGAAACCCGTGGAGACTCAAGGTGAGGATGTGTTGGTATTAAATCATTGTTAATGTCTCGGATTAGCTCGGTATCTTATGTATATTGGTGTAATAAAGCTTTGGCAATATTAACGGTGTTTTCTGTGGCGTTAGAGAAAATAAAAAAAAATTGCAACAGCTCTTTCGCAACGAACAAAACATTGTAAACAAAAAATTGTAAAACGTTTACAGCGACTATATACTGCACTATAATAAAAATGAAAGTAGCCTAGAACAGCCAAGAGTTTACTGCAGAAATATGTTATGTAATAGGCCATCATCATCTGCCTAGCCTTTTCCCAACTATGTTGGGGTCGGCTTCCAGTCTAACCAGATTCAGCTGAATACCAGTATTTTACAAGGAGCGACTGCCTATCTGACCTCCACAACCCAGTGACTGGGTAATATGATACCCCTTGGTAAGACTGGTTGTCAGACTTTCGGGCTTCTGACTACCCGTAACGACTGTCAAAGATCCACGAATGACAGCCAGGACCAACGTCTTAACGTGCTTTCCGAGGCACGGAGGGGTCACGTTATGTAAAGATGGTCACCCATCCACAGACCAACCGCGGCAAGCGTAGCTTAACGTGATCGATCGACCTGTTCGGCAGTTATTATTTAGCCTTATGTAATAGGTACATCATAAAATTTACTGTTACGCCATCCGCTTCCTTGTGACGTCACGAACACGTCACAAAATGTGCAAATCACGTGAACAGAGCTGATGATATCGCTTATTTACCGATAGAATCGGACAGACTTGCCACACGTTAAATTGGATTAAGTAATGAAAACTAGCATGTTTTTACAAAAGTTCTAATAAAACTTGAATTGATAGAGCCTAGAATAATATCTAATCTTCAACTTGCTATATAGTCATAAAAGTAAGCATAAATCAGCCTATAATGTTAGCACTGCTGCGACACAGGCCTTCAGTCTGTGAGAGGGAGTGGGCCTTAATCCACCACGCGGGCCCCGTGTTCTATGTCTTCGAATTTTTGGTTCTAGGCCATTCCTTTTTATTTCCTCACGATGTTTTCCTTCACCGTTTTGAGAGCAGTGGTGATGAAATAATTTACACAAAGTAAAGTGCCTGTCAGGGTTCGAACCTACGACCTACAACTGGTAAGTCGCGGTAGTTACCACTGGGTTTTCCTTAAATGATTATGCCGGAAGAAAAAAAAAAACAAAATAAACTGCGCCACACTAAAAATCTAAGAGTAAGTTAGACATTAAATCTATTCAATAAACATTATTTCTTTTCACTTTCACAGTAGTAGAGTATTTCTCGTAGTGCAAGTGTTATTAAAATCAATTAATTTCGACAAAAAATTGGAAAAGCAAAAAATATATTACACAGAAGAAAATTATGTAGTCAAACGCTTAGTAGCTCAACTGTCACCAATGAGACACAATACACAATTACTTTTTCTATTCTTACCGATCTTTAGGAGATTTCGCGACACCGGAGCGCTGAAGTCCATTATGGAACTTAATATGATTACAACTGCAAAGAACGTTATTGGAGGATAATTAAAGAATATCTAACGTTTTGTAAACTTGTACTTTAAATTATTATTAATTTAATTTTTAAACATAAATTCCTTCCAATGTCGCACGTCTGAACCGATCCTAATTTCTACGACGCGCTGCGTTTTGACGTCACAAGACGGATGGTTTGACGAACGATTAATCTTGGTTTACACGCTACTGACACTAGAAAAGTGTTTGTTAATTGTTTCCGTCGATTATACTTGGGAGGGAGCGGAGAAGAAGCAAATGTGGGGCTTGTGGGTAAGTGTCGAAACGATCGGTCAAGGAGGTGTAATTCTGGGTGATGGCTTTGGTGGAGTTATTCCGGTCTGATTAATTACTCATGTACTCTTATGTATTTTCAGACAATGAAGATGATCAAAATAATGATGATGGCCAGGTTGTGAGAGATGGATCTGATGCTAAAGGCTCCTACAAACAGGCGCGACACGTTACGCGATATAATCGCGCGCGACACAAAGGCATCGCCCGTTGTGTGACTTGCGGAGCCTTTAGCATCTCCTTCTTCCAACCTACACGGTCCGAGTGACAGTTTCTAAGAAAAAGGCATGGTGCGCTGTCACCTGGCGCTGGTCTGCTGGCTGCTTGGTTTTTAGGATGCAACGGGCGCATTCTGGTCGTGTTCGTGTTGTTGCTAATTAAAAATTCCTTGTAATAAATGTAACTGTGTAGGTCATTTAGTCATTTGTTTTTCAATATATTCCGCTTCTGGTCTCTATGATGGGTGACCGTGCACTCCTCGTCGTGATTCTTCAGTTGTGAAGTCCATGATTAGAGAGTACAATTTCAAATCATCATAATTTTATTCTGTCTGCAATTTATTTGGGGTCGACCCAACATTTTTTTTCTCCAATACTACTTTATTTGCAGTACAGTTCCGAATAGTTTATTTAACCGCTTAGGTGAGAGCGTCCACGATTCTGCCTCGTGTGCACATCCGCTTTTTGAGCCCGTCCTGAACTAGACCCGGAAAAAATTGTGACAGCAAGCACGTTCCACGGCTCAGTATTTTGACGTCAGTCATGTTTGCCTTCAGCTAGTAAATAAATCTAAGTTGTGGTCTGGGTAAAACATAGTGGGTAGTATATTCATACTAATATTATAAATGCGATAGTGTGTCTGTCTGTCTGTTACCTCTTCATGCTTAACTTGCTGAACCGATTTAGATAAAATTTGGTATAGAGATAGTTTGAGTCCTGGGAAAGGACATAGGATAGTTTTTATCCCGATATTCCCACGGGATCGAAACTTAGGCGGGTGAAACCGCGGGGCGCTGCTAGTTTGTTATATTTATTGCTAAGTTATTCCATTTACTTTTAATACACTACTGTTTTTGTCAGTCAAAGGACCGATTGCCGGTGGAGCAGAGGAGTCCTGGAGTAGAGACCGCGTATCGGCAAGCGTAGTGTGGGACGCCCCCCAGCTAGATGGACGGACGACCTAAAGAAGGTGGCTGGGGTAGATTTAATGCGGAAGGCGGAGGACAGGGTGTTGTGGCGGAGTCTGGGAGAGGCCTATGTCCAGCAGTGGACTGCGATAAGCTGAGTTGATTGATTGTCTGTTTTTTCCTTACAAATAAAATAAAAAACTAAACTAGAAGGCTTATTTGCGTAACACAATCACATTTAAAATACCAGTAACTTTGACAATTCAACAGTATTCTTTACTTATTAGCGTTGTCGAGTACATGAATTTCTGAAACATAATTATAAAACAATGGATTTGGAATTTCCTTCTAAATCCTTCGGATTCTGATAGAAAGTTTGTTACGCAATTGGCGTACGAAAACAACAACAGAATCAAGAAGAATGATAAGAAGGCTCTTCATATTAACCAATATTGTCATAAAATGTTTACTAAATGGCATGTTTACTGAGCAGTGTAGTAGAGCAGTGGTGGCCAAGTGGTAACGGCCGCGACTTACGGATTGTAGGTCGTAGGTTCGAACCCAGACAGGCGCTTTACTTTGTGTAAATTATTTCATCACCACTGCTCTCACAACGGTGAAGGAAAACATCGTGAGGAAACCGGCATGTCCTAGAACCAAAAATTCGAAGACATGTGACATCTGCCAATCCGCACTGGGCCCGCGTGGTGGATTACGGCCCACTCCCTCTCACCGAGAGGAGGCCAGTGTCCCAGCAGTGGGAACATTAAAAGGCTGATTATGGTTATGGTTATGGTATGTTTACTGAGCCTTGAGGAAAGAGTAAACTTCGCCATGCTACATTGGAACCGCCAAGTGTACCGGTGGCGATAGATTAAAGAAACAAAGAAAGAAAATACTTATATTTATTTGCGGCAAACATGACGCATAAAAATAACACAAACACAAAAAAAAAACACGGAATGGAAAAGAAAAAACATGTATAAAAGATATACATACAAATAAATAAAATTGAAATGTCTTTGTGTACTGACAAATTAACAGCTTTTTACTAAATGCATGTAAAAAATTATATACGGCACTTTTTTTTTTTTTAATTTTTGTCTGTCCGTCTGTTTGTTCCGGCTAATCTTCGAAATGGCTGGACCGATTTTGACAGGACTTTCATTGGCAGATAGCTGGTGTTGTAAAGAGTAACTAAGGCTACTTTCATTTTGAAGTGTTTATGTTTTTTAGAATTAGAGTTCCGCGCAAACTAAAACAGTTTTTTTTTTACCGTACTACGCAAGGTCAGTTCAATGTCACAGTACTTACCTGTCAAAAAGAGTAAACTTACATAATGGGGTTAAGATAGAGAAGACGAACTTACGATCGAGGAGTGGTGGAGGGGGGGTTCAGGCGATCAGACCGGAATAAATCCTACCACCGACTTGCACTCGACTTTACTTACCTTCCACATTTCGAATGCAACGGACGAAACCGTTCCATCCAGCACGTAATGTTTACGTTCACATAATGCATTAATAAAACAAGCTTTGACCTTCGGCTACCATCCATTAATGTAACCAGAAAGTACTTGAATATCCACTAGATATTACTATAACGAAAAATAATAATAACTATATCCTGTGTCACTATGGGTAAAACATGAGCCAAAAATCTGTACGGTAAAATGGAACATGTCAACCGCGAGCCTTTGGTTCTGTATGTTGTGTTGAATAATTTAGTTACTAACGGTGACTACGCTAAATGAATGGCATGTAAAATATTAATTAACTACGGATTCTGTAATGGATTAAAAGGGGCTTACCTATTTCAAAAGTGGATTACTTCTTGTATCTAAATTTGTGACCAGCTTTTTTTTATTCCTCCTATATTTTTCCACTTATCTTTGTGCTGTGCCTTCTCTGTTCAAACGGTTAAGAATGAGTTCAAATCGTGTTTTTTTTTTTTGGAAGTCGTTTGTTTTTTTTTTTTGTAAAAAAGTTTTTATTAGAATTATTCATAGTTGAAAGCACGTTAAGCCGTTGGTCCCGGCTGTCATTCATGGATCTTTAACAGTCGTTACGGGTAGTCAGAAGCTCGAAAGTCTGACAACCAGTCTTACCAAGGGGTATCGTATTACCCAGTAACTGGGTTGTGGAGGTCAGATAGGCAGTCGCTCCATGTAAAACACTGGTATTCAGCTGCATCCGGTTAGACTGGAAGCCGACCCCAACATAGTTGGGAAAAGGCAGATGATGATTCATAGTTGAAAGGCACAAAATAATATTGAAGTCCTCTCAAACCTTTTTTTCAGCTACCTATTTCTCAAGCATCGTTACACAAACATTTTTTGAATGATAACAGCAAGATTTGATGTAACGCTATCGTCAACTTAGGCCGAAAACAATTCGGGGTCCCAACCCATATTCATTTCCTGCTAGGAAACAGTTCATTTATAAAATCTTCAAGGATCTATTGCGAGGCCGTGCCTGATACCCACATCCTCAACGATATACCCAAATAAAACCCAAAACAATCAGCCGCCGCTATATATTAGGGGGAATCCCAAACAGACACGATAATATATCGTACGTAAAGCCATAGAATAGTACAGAAGGTCGGCGCCATACAACGAGTGGCAACTCACGCACACATAGCATGTCTTTGTTTTACTTTACGTACAGCAAGTACACCGTATCGCTTTTCGCCTCGCCGTCAAACAGGCGTCAACCTAAAGTAAGCACGTAACCAAAGCGGATCAGAAGCTCCGATACGTCGACTCTGCTACGGCTAGGCGACGCCGCGCTTACGGCTCGCCGACCGTTGGTTGATGGTGCAGCAGGCAGGCCGGAGGGGTGTGAGGGGCAAGGGTGGACGAAGAGACGTAAGCTCGGGTACGGAAAGACATAAGCGCGAGGAAGACGAGCCGTAAGTGCAGGGACCGCGACGAGCCGTAACGCACCGCGGTTCGTGAGCTTGTCCCGAGGTGAGGCGATTACGCTACGATTCCGATTAGTGTGCGTTGCAGAAGGGAGTTTCATACAAAGAATACTGAACGGCTCGAGTTGATACGGTGCCGATCCCTTTCCAGTTTGATACGTAAGCTATGACCTCCGTCATCGGCTGAACTATGCTCGTACATCGTCAGCCGAACAGGGCCAGTCGAACCAGATATATTTATGTAAAAGAAACTACTCCGTACGCACTCGCGTACTTAGTGATCGCACTCCATCAAAAGATCTTTGTTGAAGTAGTGTACGTACTCACTTTCTCTTACATAATATGGTTGGTTCGATCGGCTGAGTTCGGCCGACGACGTACGGGCATAGTTCGGCCGATAACGTACGGGTATAGTTCGGCCGATGACGGATTAGGTGTACGCGAGCCGTAAGATCGCCGTACGTACGCGTCTATGCGTGCATGAACCTATTATCGCACATTGTAATTTATATGAAGCTGACCTTCTGTAGTAATCTCGGATGAAGCTGAGAAATGTTCTCGACACCCCAAGGAAACGGTGGTTCTTAGTCGTGGATCACTTTTTCCTCATAACGGGGAATGACCGCAATTTTTACCAACAAAGTAGGATGGAAACATTTGAGTTGGAAATCATGAAGTGACTCGCGGTGAAAAAAATCTTTGTGGGTTGTTTAACTTTTGGGGTTTCCGGAGACCGAAGAGTTTAATTTTGGTTTTTGTGTGTTGAAAGTTTAATTAAATAATATTCGTAAATGAACCCTTGGTTCCTGGAAATAAGTCTCTTTTTCAACGGAAAAATCTTGATAACTGCTTTCAGAGTACTGTTCTGTGGATTTCGCTAGATTTAAGGAGCAACTTTTTCGATTAATGATGCTGCTGTTTTTAAAGTAAAACGCATCAATAATCTGACTCTTTCCTTCTTTCTTTCGTTGTGTTCAAGTACTAATGCAATTTAAAACTATCGCAGAACAGAAGTCTCACAATAACTCAAGGAACTACAGTACTGTTTAAAATTCACAAAAAAAACTCGGTTTATTTAAAGTTTCGGATTGTATTTGAATTGTAAAGCACCAGACTTTGTAGCGAAAAAATTCGAAGCAATGAACTTTTTAAAATTTATTCGGATCTGGAGAAATAGTTTTAAGATTGCGAGCGGGGGGCGGGGGGCGGGGGGAGTTTAATCTTGGAATTATGTAATTTGTGAAGTTCTTCCTTGATCTGGGAAACTGGGAATGGAATAAGGCATCAGCTGCTTCGAGTACCGTAAAGTTTTTAACCACTTCACACTCTCACACTACGGCCCTCTACTTGGAGTGCTAGCACACTATCATATTGAAACGAAATAGGTAAAGTTTAACAGAAACTTACTTTGAAGGTCTTTGAATAATTATTAAGATTGCTTTTGAAAGCAGGTGTTCTACACTTTAACTTCCCACTTACCATCAGCTCGTCTGTTCTGAATAACTAAAAGAGTATAAGATACAATACAGGATCCGATTATGTTCCGGTATCATAATCAGAAAACCGGTCAATTGCGAGTCGGCCTCGCGCATCCAGGGTTCCGTACAAATTTGTTGGTTGAATGTTCTCGAATAAAATTTTATTTTATTAATAGAATACAAACAGCTCATTTATCAAATTAAATTTCAGTCGACAACGTCTATCGGTTTCTTATTGAACTTCAACTATATCCGACGATCCTGCATACTTATCTCTTTTGTTGGCCGTACCTTTTACTAGGGAAATGGAAAAATGTTTGGATAGCTGCCAGTTTCAGACTGATAATGACAGTTACAACTTTATGGTACTTTGATCTTTGTCTTAAATTATACAAAGAATGTGATAAGTACTTCATATAGAGATTTAAATGCTTACTGCAACCACATATTTTCTCTTAGCTCACAATATTTTATTTCCCAACGCCTCCAGTATTAATAGTGGAGATAGTAACTAGGTAACTAAGTCCTTCAGAACTTGGCCTCGGTACTACGATTTAGGGCTTAAGAGTTAGGTCTTAATGAAAGCAGACTTAGTACTGACTTAACGTTGTTTTACAGTCTAAACTCATTTAAAGGTTTCACCTTGGAAATCTTCTTCTGGGGAATTTGGTATATGATAGCAGAGATTAACGTTTATGTGAAAGAAAGAAAGAAAAGAAAGAAATAAAAAGTAAGTAATTTTTTAATATATTTCTTAAGAGCAGACATCTAACAAAACAGTTTGTAGGTGATTATGGCTTAAGAAGATTTGATCTTTTTAGGGTTCCGTACCCAAAGGGTAAAAACGGGACCCTATTACTAAGACTCCACTGTCCGTCTGTGCGTCTGTCACCAGGCTATATCTCATGAACCGTGATAGTTAGACAGTTAAAATTTTTGCAGATGATGTATTTCTGTTGCCGCTATAACAACAAATACTAAACAAATAATAAAATAAACATTAAGCTCCCATACAACAAACGTGTTTTTTTCGACGTCATACAACAAACGTGTTTTTTTCGGCGTTTTTGTCTTGTGGTACGGAACCCTTCGTGTGCGAGTCCGACTCGCACTTGGCCAGTTTTTTTGTGTGTTACGCAATTAGGTTATTGTTTTGAAAAAAATAGTTACCTATAGTTAAAGAATATGCGTTTTGGATACCAATCCAATATCATACTAAACGGTTAGCTATCATTGCTAAAATTTGCACAACGACAACAAACAGGCGCGACACAAAGGCACCGCAAGTCGCGCAACGAGCGGTGCCTTTGTGTCGCGCGCGATTATATCGCATGTCGTCGCGCCTGTTTGAAGGAGCCTTTATTCTCAAGCGCTACAGCCGGTCGATTCTGTAAAAATCTCACCGTGAAAACTTAGGTGAAGTGAGTTTGTTTTTGCTAGGAATTGACACTATTGACAGCTCACTCCACGCTCACTTCACCTAAGTTTTCACGGTGAGATTTTTACAGAATAGCAGCGCAGTACCTACTTTATAATAGACCCTATTCGTCCAACTACATTAAACTTAACTTCCAAATCCAATTTAAATTCCCAAAATTCTAGTCCAAATTGTAAGGTTGCGGAAACAGATATAGTGCAGACGTGAACACGAGGCCAGTATTCTAGTAATCTGTGCTTAGAGCGCGAAAACATATGGATATTACGTGGAACACGTAGATGGATGTATAGTTAACTAGCTGCGCCCCGCGGTTTCACCCGCGTAAATGTCGATCCCGTAGGAATATCGGGATAAAAAGTAGCCTATATGTTAATCCAGGGTGTCAGCTACCTCCATACAAAATTTTGACAAAATTTGTCCGGCCATTTGAGCGTGAAGAAGTAACAAACATATAAACACACACACACATTCACAAACTTTCGCCTTTATATATTAGTGTGATAGTGTGATAATGTGGTGTTGAAGGGTGGTAGGTATGAGGGGAATGCTGGCCTGTATGTTGAATGTACAGACGCCAGCACATCAAGCTACCCGAATCTGTCAAATTTCCCCAATCAACTTTGAATCTTACGCTTTAGCGATAAAGTTGCAAAACTATTAAAGAAATTTGACAGATTGCAGTAAGTTGATGTCTGTACACTCAGAAACAAAAGTCGGTGAACACTTCAGTTTTTTAAACCTTAGTTATTGAGCAATATATTTGTTCTAAATTGCAGCAGAAGTACAATTTTTTGAATATAAACTCTTTGCTATCATGTGAATAGCTATAACGCTGTTTATTAAAAAAAAAATTGTCAATTTATTATCATGTAAAAATGAGAGTGTTGATGGAGTTTTGTTGCCGACGGAGAGATATATGTAGATTGCTTCCCGGGAAAGGACATAGGATAGTTTTTATCCAGATATTCCCACGGAATCGACACTTACGCGGGTGAAACAGCGGGGCGCAGCTAGTATTATAAATGCGAAAGTAAGTTTTTTTGTTATCTTTTCACGCCTAAACCACTAAACCGATCATTCTGAAATTTTGATATACGTTGTCAGGTGTACGAGCATAAGTATGTATACATTTGACTTCATTCAAAGACGATTTTCTCCTTTAGTATTGAATGAAATTATAAATGTTATTACGAACAAAGTATTTTCGAACCCATTGGTTTGTGTAAAGTGAAGTATTTCAACGTTGCATTCGTTATTTCACAAAAAAATCGTCATTGAAAGTTACCAAGTGTTGACATATTAGTGCTTGTGACTGTACAGAAACGGACATAGGGTAGGTACCTTTCATCCCGAAAAAAAGTGCTGTTCCCGAGGAAAACAACAATAGCGTTATTATGATCATAGATGGCGCCATGTGTCTTTCGAACGGGATCGACACTTATGCGGGTGAAACCGCAGGGCACGCTAAAATAAAATTTTTGAAGTAAACCAAAAATCAATGACGATAAAATTCCTACAAACCTTGCAATTAAATAGATTAGTCCCCGTTTACTGACTGCACAAAACTCGTAGGCGAGTCTTAAAATATACTAAATTAAAACAAACACAGCAAGATATGATGTCATTCTGAATCGAAGCCTCGTGTTCGCTTTAGGCAATTTCAATATTTGCGGTCTTCAGTCAGACATAGTCCCTACGTCCCTTTAGCCAGAAACAACCCCTATTATATAAATGAAACACAATATTTTAGTGACAACCCTTATTATATAAATGAAATACAATATTTTAGTGTTAACACCGTCCCTGAATATGAAGCCACTACTTCAGTAACCATTGCTGAACGCGAGCAAACGTATGAAATTACTCCGATACACCTGCGACACGTTATTGTGGAGGGTTGACAGCCTCTGGGTTATCCAAAAGAATAATAATCATACGTGATTCTGTAGAATTCGCAAAACCAATTCTGTTGATAGGTCTTTGTTGTCTGCTTATAGTAGAAAACGGATTTTTCGGATTTACAAAACAATCCGCTTTTTATTTATCGCCCTCGAATTTAAAAGAATTGTACCTAATCTGGAGCGATTTATTGCTATTTATCAATTCCATGATATTTTCGTATTTCTTTTATCAACAGTAAGTAACCACGTTTTTTTTTATGAATGACCACGCATAACTTTTTACAGAGTTGGTAGTCCGATTTTGATCATTCTTTTTTCGTTTGAAAGGGTATACTCGAGGTGGTGGTGCCATTTTCACCAAGTTGGAATCTGATGAGAGGATCCCATGGAAATCGAGGGAAACCCTCAAATTTTATAGGCAAACCTATAGCGATTTGGGTATTTTTTAAAGTAACTTGTGCATTTGCTCTCGGAAATGATCATTTGGTAAAGTGGAGCTGATGATGAAGACCACAGATGACCATCGGAACTACTCAATGATAAATATTTCACGGGTTGCGATTCGATTATTTTAATATGGTTGCTAAGCAATTCACGCTCGTCACAAAGCGGTTGGTGAAATGGAGCTGATGGTGGAAAACCAGGAGAACTCCTCAACAATTATCGTCCCTGCATCGGGAAAAGCAATATTTTGTAAAAGGCGATGAGCAAGTTGACACTATGCCATTGTAACTTAGATAAATTTAAGCAGACCCACTCAAAATTGAGAAATAAAAACGTTTTAACAAAAAAATTAAACCGCCGAAAAAACTGAAAAGCAAAAAATAATAAACCTTTTTTATTTAATCAATGAACAAAGATTAATTAATTTGCTTTTGGCGCCGACTCAAAATCAGCCCAGCCCAGCAGCAGCAGAGGCCCATGTCTAGCAGTGGACCTCTTTCGGCTGAAATTATGAAATAATATAAATATAAAACTTCTTCTTAGTGTATCGGTGGCAATCCAAATGGACACCGGTTCAGAATTCGACTACATATTAGGCTAAAAAAAAAGTTACATTTATTAATCTCGAAATTATTTAGGAATCTCGGTGTTTTGTCCAGTCGTAAAACCATGCAAAGCAGGGGTGGGACACTAGTATGAAAATAAGTTCAAATCAAAGTCATCGTTTGTTTACAACAACCTAATTGGATTGATCTTCTTCTGCCTCATTACTATAAACTTTGATAAAATACCGAAAAAGATTTATTAAAAGTTCCAACCCTAAAAACTATTTGATCCTTCATTCAGCTACAGATTCACGGTTGACTGATCAAAAGAGTTTGTTACTGTGTGTCCTACTTAGGTACCTACTTCTGCGACTTAAGAGCTTTTCCCAGGAATGCTTGTGACCGTTTTGATTAAAGAATTCAACTTCAGAGTATTTTTATTTAGTGATTTATTTCAAACTAGCTGCGCCCCGCGATTTCCCCTGCGTAAGTGTCGATCCCGTGGGAATATCGGCTATATGTTAATTCAGGGGGTCAGCTACCTCCATACAAAATTTTATAAAATTGGTCCAGCCGTTTAAGCGTGAAGAAGTAACAAAAATATAAACACACACAGACACAAACTTTCGCCTTTATAATATTAGTGTGATTTATTTAAAACTAGCTGGGCCCTGCGGTTTCACCCGCGTAAATGTCGATCCCGTGGGATTACCGGGATAAAGTACTTTTAACCTAAATTAAAGTTACGTAAGTTACATACCTTTTTTTGAAAAATATTTTCTTACCTAAAGACTCTTTTAAAAACATTCATCAAACAGACATTATCGAGGTAGCAGTGGTGGCTTAGTGGCAACCGCCGCGACTTACGAGTTGCAGTTCGTAGGTACAAACCCGGACAGACGCTTTACTTTGTGTAAATTATTTCATCACCACTGCTCTCAAAACGGTGAAGGAAAACATCGTGAGGAAACCGGCATGTCCTAGAACCAAAAATTCGAAGATATGTGACATCTACTAACCCGCTCTGGGCTCGCATGGTAGATTACAGCCCACTCCCTCTCGATGAGAGGAGGCCTGTGTCCCAGCAGTGGGAACATTATAGGCTGATTATGTAAACAGAGATAGAGGATTCTTTTGTTGTATTAAATTATCTATCAAGAAAATCGAGAAAAGAATTCTCTTACCCTGCCTCAATGTTCGATCGAACTTTATAAATAGTTCTACCTTAATTACTAGCAATAAGTCATTCCAGACAGTAATTAACTAAGTTAGACCTACCTACGCGTTTAATAGAGCACAAAACCGCCACAAGAGAATCCTAATACAACACAATATACCTCTATAACCTAAAAACGGATTGTACTAATAGTATTACACTAACGCGCGTTCATTACGGATTGTCGGAACACAATTATTGATAACATAATTCTATCCGGTTGTGCTAGATACGGCTGTACTTAATTAATAAAATAAATGTACGTTTCGATAGAGAATTGTTATGGTCATGTGTAATTAGCCTGTTAGGGAAGGCGCGTTTTTCTCGCGGCGATTTTTTTCACGCACTGGATTTTCCACGCTCGGTTTATCGCAGACATATGTATATATTGTAAAACATTTTAAATGAGTAAGTATCTGTGGCGTTTCTTGCCCATTTTTCTCCAAAAAAAACTACCTTTTGGAAGGGGCAACTAGAATCAATTCTATTTTCATATAAATGTTGGCTTTAAAAGTGCCTTTTAATAATAAAATAAATAAAAATAAATGATTTGACTTTGACTTTACCGACGGAATATTTATGTTAAGTGTAGGTATTGTAGGTGCTGTTTGTATTACGATGTTGGTTATTTATTTTTTCAATTTTCTACACGTGGCCCAAAAAAACTTGAAATCTATTGGCATCTCAACCGCACCGATATTTAATGGCGTGCCCGATTGATAGATAACATGGTAACCACTGAGCCGGATATACGGGAAATTGTTGATATAATCGGATACAAATGTGGTTTACTATCCAGTTGACAACACCACAGTAAAAATGGATAGATGTATTACGTCAGGAAGTTTTCTATCCAGAAACTCAATCATCTATGATCCAAATAATATCGGGGGCCTATTTAATAAAACTGACTGAGTTTTGTATGTTTTCATATTTTTCTGTCTTGTCATGAAAATATGACTGCTGTGTTTTGTATATTTTTTTAAATATATCTCATTATCGGTTCTATTAATTAAGGTCGTAACTATCCACTGCTGCGGATGCAAATCAAACCCATACTAAAATCAAATATGTATTTGCATTGAACTAAAGATAAGTCAATGATTTAAAAGCCGAAAAAAAAATAACTTAAAAGATTGTAATAGTAACAATCATTTTATCGGGCTGGAAGGCTGAGCTTACTCACTTTTATTTTCATAAGCTCTGCCATAAAGCCAACACCTAAATCCATTTCTAAACGGCCACAGAACGTCTCAATCATCAATTTTCGGTAGCAGACCAAAGTATTTTATATCAACCGGCAAATGAAAACAGACAGCTAATTCTATACTCACCATTTATACGAATTAGTCATCGTTCCCGTTGGCTAAAGATCCCAACTTCAAGACTTCGTACATAGTAGCAGATAGAGAGTACATTCACCTTCTAATGGTTTATCTTAGCCGAAGGTAAGATGCTGCACTCGGCACCACGATTAAATAGATTAGAAACTTTGCCCCTACCATGCTCACTTTTAAAAATCGGGAGGTTCTTTTCAGAAGAATAAACTTTCGACGTAAACGACTGATACCATCGGACATGATTTTTAAAATCATTATTTTCTTTCTTACTTTCAATGAACCATTCAGATTATACGAAACTTGAAAAAAAAAAAACTTTATATGTCCTGTGCCGTTCAAGTAAACTCTTTTGTTTGATCGGGGAAGGTAATTTAGAAATATAACAGGTACACATTCTCTATTATGAAAAGGTAGCTTAGCCTTAATTTTGACACATTCAATCCAGCTTACTCCAAATCCAAACACATTTATTGCTTGTACAAGCCGAGATCCTAATCCACCCTTATGAGGCTTAAACTGATGACAAAAATCTTTACAAACCACTAATACACTAGTAGGGTCCTCTAAATAACTGCATTACAACCACGGTCCCAAGTGACGGAGAGATTATCCGGGCTCATTTAATTACGGCTAGAGGTCAAACGGTGCTAGGATCCAGCTGTCCAAACTGATTTTCCTGAAGACCCCCATTAAAACTTAATGAGAACACTCCAGAATATAATTGAACCAGTTACTGATTGTTTGGAGTGGTTCCCTGTCTGATTGCAGTGTTGGAAAAAAGTTTGTAGCATCTGGTTTGTAATTCTGCAACCGTTGCAACAAAGTTTGGCTACCTACTGAGTATAAGTTTTCTATGCAAAGCGGATTTCTATAGAGTTGCTGCTTAGGCCGTTCGTCCATTACGCTGCTCAAAAGTAACCAGTTACAAACTCAAATTAGCTATAAGTAGCTAGAATGTCACAGCACTAGTATTTTAAAGGTGGACATGGAAGTCCGTACCCGATGCAACCAATCACAAATTGGTTATTAAGGCGTTAGTAAGTCTCGACCAAATTTCAGTTATTGCAGCCAATTTCAACGGAGACTAGCCATCTACGCAGGAGATATTATAGTGCACTTATGTGTGCGCTTACACAGCTGCACTCACTCTCCCCTCACTCTCATAGTCCGATGAGACGGCAATCCGATACGACCGGAGAGCGATTATGCGTAGGATCAATGGCTTAACGTGCTTTCCGAGACACGGGGGTATCACATCGACCACGAACCCAACGGGACAGTTACCAGTTATGATTGAAATACGTGCTGTGACATGTCATTCGGGTTACCTAGTGATGATTTGAGTTTGTACACGTAACTTTTCAGTAGCATCGTGGACGATAAGCCTTAGAGATGCTGTTTACTATTCACTTCAACATACGATAAGTTTTATTAGGCGAAGCTGAAATAAACTAGAAGAAGTTACTGATGGAAAGAGGATCTTGAAATCTGTACATACTTATTCTTGAACCTTTAAAACTTTTCAGGAACGTCATAATTGCTTTGTAACTTGCGGGTCATAATTTACATTAAATTCTTTTTTTGTGTTAATACGAATGAGAAAGCTTTTTCTCAAAGTATTCCATAACTTTTGGAGTTATCATGCTAATATTTGCTAAGGCTTCGGTGTGAGAAACTAGGCAAAGTTTTTTCTCACTTTAATTACATAGGAAATGTGGAATAGGGGCTGAGGTAAAAAAAGTGAAAGAAATATCAGAAACTGGTTTATTATTGTTAATAATCTAGAACTAAAATAATATCTTACTTAATAAATTTAGTATTTTTTTCATCATTCAAAAGCCACTGTGATTCTACCTTTTTAATCATCGTCCACGTCATCACAAGTCGTCTTTGGCATACGTAATATATCTCAGTTACACGTTACACCTTAGCATTCAGGTTTTTCATGTAGTCATGCATTCATCCACGTTCCATTCCAACATTATAACAAACAAAACTGAAAACCAAAAGAAAACTGCACTTCATTCTTATAAATTATATTTTTAAACGATTATAAAATAATGAACTGCCGAGAAATATCAGAGGAAGTGCGTGCTCAGAGCAAATAGATTTTAATGAAACGTTTGAAACGTGTGGAAGATTAATGGCCCCAGAGATGATAATACAACAATTTCTCTGTGTTTAATAGCGCTTTAGGTTGGCAAAGCACTGAAGACCAACTGCGATAATTTAAAGATGGCAAGCTTAAGAATATAATATAAAACTCTTTAGTAAACCATACGAATTACAAATACAAATGTAGAAATGTTACATGGTGACACAATGGAAGGTCTTATCGCAAAAAGCGATGTTTTAAAGACGAGGTTTGGATGGATTTAAAGGGAGAAGAAATAAAGAAATGAAGAATAAAAGAAAACATATTTATTTGGAATATATGTCGATATCCGTGAATATATGTATGTGTCCCGGCTGTCATTTGTGTTTGCCATCTTTAATTACCAATCGTTACGGGTCGTGAGAAGCCCTCAAGTCTGACAATCAGTCTTGCCAAGGAGTATCATATTACACAATAACTGTGTTGTGGAAGTCAGATATGCAGTCGCTCCATGTAAATACTGATATTCAGCTGCATCCAGTTAGACTGGAAGCCGACCCCAATATTTCATGTCAAAACATTACATTTCTCTTAAATCCTGAGTTATTGTTTGCTTTCTCTTTAATATTTATAGCAGTAGCCTCGCTAGTGATACTTACAAACCCGACCGTAGTAATTAGAAGACACGGCGTGGGGAGAATTTTTAATGATTTAGGTGAAATTTATAATGAAATAATTAATTATGAAGCGGTGACATCACATCTCTGGAAGCGGAACCTGCACTTACAATTATGTTTTGAGTCTGCATATTTTGATCCCAACAAAGGATCCCTGGCTGTTTTATTTTCCGCAGTTATTTTTGGCTAGGTACTCGGTAGATCCTTCTTTGCTCTCTATATTTTGAATTTAGCCAACAACAACGAATTTGCCTCTAGGGGTTTTTGTGACTTTGTCTTGTTGAGTGGGAAGTGGTAATTTTAATTTTGAGCTTTTGTTTGAGTAGAAAAACTTTTTTGATATTCTTGGCAATTCCCGTAACTTTAAGAACGTTCACAGTCTGATCTCAGTTTCAATCTTTTAAAAATACGTCTAATTTCCGTACACTTTTGAGAAATTTTTGACATTAATTGTCACTGAGATGAGACTGCAACTTGAATTTGAATGTTTTTTTTTTTAATGAATTTATAAAACTCTCAGGCTGATCGTCTACGACAATATTCTGCTGCTTCATTGGTGATTTCAGTTTGTAACACGTTACTTTCGAGTAGCGTCGTGGCTGATCGGCGTAGTTCAAGTTGTCTGTGATGAATAAAGGATTTCTGTGATCTATCCTTCTTGATCAAATCATGAGATAGAACTACAGTGGCCTTCAAAAGTCAGTTGACATTTTCCCACTTCAACTTTGACGCACCACATTATGATTTAAAATTCTAGTGATTCTAATGTTTGAACTGCTATAACGTTTTTATTGACTTAACTACCTTTGACTTATTATAAAAAATAATCAAGCCTTTCCTACGGGATGACTTGATTATTTTTTAAATAATATTTAGGTCTGGTACTTCTGTACCTGATTATTTTTATATTTTAAATCATAATATGGCATCACAGCACATTCACTATGACTAGGTACTTAACGATTCAATCAACTAACGGTATTAACGTATTCTCTATGACATAATGGTGCGTGGTTTGAACTGTCAAAATAGATGTTTTCCGTACTGTACACATTTCGATTCCTTGCCGTTAACAAGACACGATATTGGCGTATTTTGCACGTGGTAAGATTTTGCGGGGAATAATACAATAATACAGTGGAGAATTTAATGTCAATTAACTTTTGAAGACCACTATAGGTAGCCTATTTCCAGCATTAACAAGATAAGATTGACCAATCATTTTCGCGTCAGTCCCAAATGTCTACGGAAACCAATTATTCTTCTCAGCCATCAAATCCTCACTCACTTTTGTCATATCATTCCATAACGGTGGAATATACTTGAAGTTTTTTAAGACCTTTGCAAATACCATGTCAACCCTACTCAATATAAGTTTTTGTGACTTTTTCAGTGATTCTTGTGTCATCTTTAACTGTAGGTATCTATATAAATAGAAAATAAATGTTGGTCGTTGGTAAGCGCGTCACTTGAGAACGGCTCGACCGATTTGATTTTTGTTTTTGTTTCAAAATGTTTGTTACAGTTGAAATAAGGTTTTAGGAACAGAAAAATAAACTGGAAAAAAACTTGGAAAGTTTAAAACATGAGAAATACTGAGTCCTTTTGTATATGGCATTTTTGTATGAACTCATTGTACAGGACAACGCACAACGTCTGTCAGGTCGAACTAAAAAATGTGCTGATGATCTTAAAAGAGGTTGACTGGTGTCTCATCCTATTTTCTTTAATGGTTCGTATATTAAACCGTACTTTTGACTCTTGCACCCTAAAATACCTAAAACTTGAAAGACCACAATTAAAATTATCTATGATTCTTAAGAATCACAAAAAAAAATATAACTAATTTTGTCTATTGTCCAAAACTACTCTTTTTTTATTCCAAGCTATTCTATTATATTCCTTGCTACAATGATTATTATTCATTTTGCACTTTAATACCTCATTAAAAAGTTATCAGGGACAATTCGCATATTCTTAACAATTATGGAGATAAGCTCCTCAAACTTTTGCTGCAGTATTCCTTTGTGGGATTAGCTAATGCTCAATAAGGGACATTTTACAAACTGATTTTCCCATACAGTGCAGAAACGTGGACGGTTCGCCTCAAAGACCGACGCAAAATCGATGCACTGGAGATGTAGTGCTGGCGGCGACTGCTGCGGATTCCCTGGACAGCGTTTAGGACCAATGTTTCGATCAAGCGGTCACGCGGTCGGTCACCTACGCGTTGGACAGACCTTATCAAAGCGTCAACACAAACCCCCATACTTCAGAATTTCCGAGACGCTGAAGACCGGAAAAAGTCGAGGAGCATCGCGAGGGCTACTTTGGCCAAAGAAAATGCAGAGTCATCAACCACGACCACTCTGTCAAGAGTGAACGACTAAGGAGGAAGAGGAGGAATAGATCAAGCATCACTTTGTCTACAAAACAGCCTACAACATAAAAAAAATATATTGAAACCATCAGGGTAATTGCGTAAATAACTTACATAAAATGGCATATAATGTTCCCACAGCTGGGACACAGGCCTCCAATCCATCACGCGGGCCAAGTTTGGGTTGGTGAATATTACGTCTTCGATTTTTTGGTTCTAGGACATGCCTGTTACCTCACGATGTTTTCCTGCACCGTTCTGAGAACGGTGGTGATGAAATAATTTACACAAAGTAAAGCGCCTGTCTGGGTTCGAACCTAAGACCAACTCGTTAGTCGCGGCTCTTACCACTGCTTTCATAAAATTACAATCGAACCCAATGCCTTTGATTTTGACAGTTCAACAACACTAATTGCGTTATTTACGTTGTTGAACAGGCGAATTTTTCAAGCCTATAAAACAATGGATTAGGAAATTCCTTCAAAACCTTTGCGTTGTGATTGAAGTGTGTTACGCAAGGGCTTTAACTTGAGCTTGCCTAACTTTAACTTTATTTTCCGGTCGATGATTTCACGAGATTTTGGGCATTACCTTCAATAAATATCTAGTCTATGTAAATATCGGTTAAAACCCAGCCAACCCTTAAAGGCAAAAACCTTTATAATACAAAACACACTATTAACCTTTCTTGCTTCCAATATTGTAATATAAATATAATATGAGGGTTAAGCCCCGTATTCACAAGGTGACTAATGTTCAACGAAATATGAAAATATTGTTGTTCGTGACAATAAAAACTGCCGATTTAATAATGATAAAAATTATTATTATTATAAAATTAAGATTTTAAATTTTTGATTGTAATTTGTAATCCGGTTAAATTTTATATGGGTGTATACCTGAAATAAAATGATTTGATTTGAATAACCAAAAAAATTAGACTTTAATTAAACATTAATAATAACAACTCAAACACACTAATTATAAAACACAATTGCACTACTGATCGCTCTAAGTCGCACTTGAAGATCGCTTCCATGTATTCGCTTCTATCGCTTATCCAATCTGACCCGGGTCGTGGCGTGGCCCATACCTGCCTTATACAGGGTGTTAATGAATTAACCCAAAACCTCTTAAGAGGTCATTGTACTCATCATTATGAACAACTTTTACTATGGGGCCAAACCTGAAATCGCGAAAAAAAATCCGCCTGTTCCCTACATTTTGACGAGTTATGCGAACATAAATGTAAGGAACAGTTGATTTTTTCTCGCGTCGACAGCATCTATCGGTTTTATACTAAACTTCAACTATATCCGACGATCCTGCACACTTATCTCTTTTGTTGACTGTACATTAATTTTGATTAAGTACCCGATAACGTGATGCAATGTGTGAGTGTTAGCAAAATAAAGAGAGAATTCTTTCTTTCAAGTAACGTACCTACAACAAAGACAATCGCAAACAACGTTTTGAAGGGCTTATCTGCGATATCCGAACTTATCAAAGCTTCAGGTTGTGGAGGTCAGAAAGACAGTCGCTCCATGTAAAATACCGGTATTCAGCTGCATTTAGTTAGACTGGAAATCGTCCCCAATTAGCCGGGAAAACGCAAGGTAGATGATCAAAGGCATCACAATACTGCCCAACATTTTTAAACCTAACATTTTCAGACCTAGTGCAAACACAGCCTTACTGAAGTTTTATACACACGAAACCCAAATAGAAATGTTATTTTACTCGCCATTCGTGTAAGCGTTACATTTTATGACGATCGAGTCGATTCCATTGATTGTATATTTTGCATTTTATATAAAAGACTGTATAAATAGTTCTTTTGTGAGAGTATGTGCTTTTACTCCGAATGTATTTTACACTACATTGTGCATAAAGTATAATTTTAAATAAATGTGCCGTTTCTTCGACCTTTGTTAAGTGCTTCACGATAAAACAATAATACCAGACAACTGGCAAATAAATATACGTAGATTTAATTTTTAAATGTGTGGAAAAGGCGTCTAAATTATAGGTTCTACAAATAAAATAATACTGTATTACCAAAAGTGAACAATGTGTGTGTATGTGATGATGACGTATGTCACATGCATGGAAGACTCGATAAGTTTATCTAACTGTTTCAGAATATTGCAGCGTAAATGTTGGAAAATCTTAAACAAAAATAATAAAAAGAATGAAGATATTTATCATCCATGCCCGAGAGATAGAAAACGGCTAACAGCAGCGCAAGACTTTGTACAAAAGCAACCTTCTGCAACACTTAAGAGCAAAATAATATATTATACTCAGAACAGACTGGAACAGCGTTCCTTAATTAATTACGAAACTTCTTGATTATGTAACACGTGAGATTATTGCTTTATGTAGCATTAAATAGTATTAAGGCAAGATTTAGATGGTTGTAGAACTAGGTGTAATTTCGTCGTCTTAGGTAAATATGTCTCTCTCTCATTCATTTTATTAGCAATGAAATTTCACCCTCCCCCAGTCACCCTCTTAGGGGTGGAATTTCGAAAAACCCTTTCTTAGTGGATACCTACTCTTCACAAAGAACACACCCTCCAAATTTCATGTCTCTAGGACCAGTGGTTTAGGCTGTGCGTTGACATATCAGTCAGTCAGTCAATCTGCTGTGTCGTGAAAACGGAGAGGCAATCTCGTAAAAAAAAACTAAAATGATGGTTGAAGCCCAAAACCTCTCTCATAGATACCATTATTTTAATCCTAGCTCTATAATTATATCCTAGCATTATAATTATAAGATTTCAGAATCAGTCTGTTGAAGCCTTTCCAACCATCCGGCACTTAATTCGATTCCATTCCAATGTCATCTAGCTGCGACCAAACCCTGCAAAGAAATTAACTATATTTTAATTCACCCTTCAAATAAAGTAACCAAACAAATCTCTTCTATAATCTAACGAATTTATCGAAAGCAAAAAACAGAGTCCATTCCCTTCCAATAATATATATCAGAAAGATAACTGCGTTATCTTCAGATTCCCGCGTAAAATGGGCCTGGCGACATTTTAAATCTATTTCGATCCGCAAGATGGCCGCCCGTTGATTATCGATGGTGATAGGAACGGTAAAGGGATTTTTCTGTCTTCGTTCGTTGAAATGTTTTTCGGGCATTGGTAACTTCAAATGTGTGTTTTTGTATAAGTACTTATATTTTTTTGACTATGGTGTTGAGAATTATTGATAGTTTTCAATGAGTTGTTCGGCTCTTAAAAGTAAAATGGAGGCGATATCTGATGAGAATGAAGCAAAAAACGTTCTACAAACAATGAGCCCATAAAAGTTTTAGGCCGAGATCTGTAAGCGTTACTTAGCTTGGAATTAGGCTAAGCGTTGTTCCTGTCACCGTCGCAGGGCTGCCATACTGCAAGTACAAGGCAGAGTGTCTAAGTCAAAGAACGAGCTAAGAAACTTTCTTTGAGCTTACTGATTGGCTTAGCATAGTTTCCTTATAAGCTGTTGGTTTTAGTTATATTATTATTTATTTATTAAAATCTCCCTACCACTATCATTACAGGTAACTTAATGCGACAGTGTGGTCTTGAAATGAACTTAACTTACAATTTATAATATATTATTTATATTTACTTGTGCAGTGCGACATAGAACATAAATTTTAGGTGCTATATAAGACACACAAAAATACCTCTAATCTTACAAAGGTTCTTACAACTTTCATGATTATAGCTTGTTCAATTATTTTACACGAAAAATAATTGAACCAAAGCAACCAGAGAAAGTTCCAACCCCAGTTACCATCACTGAATAAATTATCAAACAAGCGACCAAAGATAAGGCGATGCAGAAACTTTATTCCATTTTAAACAGACATTATTATCATAAAAAGGATCCACTTACAAACTCTTTGAATTGCCAGAATTTGTTCCCCTCTCTATTTGACCACAGAGTAAAAAGCTTCTTTACATTATCCGTGATAATTATTTGGTGCAATCATTCCTTGTAACAAATTATTTTAGACTGTGTCGCAAACAGTATAGAGGGTCTTATATTAATTTGATACTATGATAACAATAGCAATAATTGTTAAAATTTCCTTAACAAGATTACGTGGGTTTTGTTTTTATTCATAGGATGGTTACAGTTAATGGTTTTAGCGTGAAGTTCGAAAACTTGAGGTTTATTAATCTGGGAATGTATATGGGGATGAATTACAATGATGGGAAAGTTTTGAAGAAAATTGTTTCTTGTTGGAATTATTCGAGGGAATAATTTCGTTTTTATTTGACCTAGATTTACATAGGAGGGATTAGGAAGTTACTTATTTTCACTTTATAATGATTGATCTAAGTTATGACCTTCTATCATTTCAGTCAAAAGACGTCCACTGCTGGACATAGGCCTCCTCCAAGCACCCCCACTTCAACCAGTTCTGTGCTTCCCGCATCCAGCGGATACCTGCGGCTTTCACAAGGTCGTCGGACCACCTTGTGAGAGGCCTTCCAATGCTACGTCTTCCGGTACGCGATCGCCACTCCAGAACATTTCGGCCCCATCGTCCATCAGTTCTGCAAGCAATACGCTTGCTTTATATTAAATCAATCAATTCTGCGGCCTGCATGTTATTTTCTCAGCATAAAAAAAATATTAAAAAAATATAATTATTCAACTGGTGTTGTTCACTCTAATTTTTTTTTCACTACTATCATCGTTGGAGTAGCATCAATGTTTGTATGCACCATGGGGAAACTCAAATACAAACAACGCTTCAGTGAAACAATAGCTGGATTAAACAGGTCGTTTTCCATTTCTATTCACCTAATTTAGAATATGTCACAACAGACCTCATTCAATTAGAACAATCTAATTCCCCCACTACTTAAAGCCAACGTGTATAATCCAATAATGCAGATCAGAACATACAACATCTAACAGTATTAGCAGAAAATAGTAGTAGTGGTACAGAAGGTCAAATCCATACAACAAGTCACGCACGCACACATAGACGCGTACGTACGGCAATTTCAAACAAATGCTAGTCGCGACTTCGCGAGTGGATTCGCTGTACAGTCAACAGCAAAAGTAGGTGATCAAAGTCAGAAATTCAATACTAATTAACGGAGTTCGCGTCAGAACTGTGTGGCGTCGAAGTGATTCAAAAGTATTCTACGTAGTAAGTATTCTAAATAGTAGTACGTAGACGAGTGTACACCCCGCGTCTTTCAAAATCAAAATCAAAAGTTAAAATGACAAAAGACAGTCCTGCAAAATGCCCGCCCTTCACCACTTCCTAGTGCTTTCGCTAGGGAGAAGCAGTGGCGCAACAAACTCCCCAGCAGCACAGCTGTCTGTTCAGTTAGAAAATACTTGATTGTTTAAAATACTGTATGCAAAGTAATTAATATTACAGGACACAGAAAATTAAATTATTTGCCATATGTTAGCTAGCCACGCCAATATACCAACAAATACAATAAAATCTATACGTATTCAAGCAAAATAAATCAAAGTTAAAAATATATACAAAAAAACTTACTACCTAAATAAAAGCCTCCAGGTGGTATATAGGGCGTGACAGCTTACATATTTATATCCTGGGTTCTGTTCATATAGCTGTCACTTGAAGTCACAATAATTGTTAAACTGGGACCATCGAAGGAAAAAAAATAAACAAGTTATTACTAATAACAACAATAAAACCATGGTCAAGACAACCGTTCGGTTCCGGCGAATACGCGATCGTCGTATTCTTATGACACTTTTTGTTTGAAAGTTGAAGGCGCGACCACGCGTTCGGGTTCGCCGAACAAAAAGTAACGTATTCAATGAGACGATCGCCTACTCGCGCGACGATCGCTTGTGGCTAGGTCGCGGTCTATTTGTCTTTGCGTGCGTTTTCACCCGTTGAATGGAGCTGACCTTCTGTAAGGTACCTATTTATTTTGTGGTATCAACGTTATCCACTGAACTAGTTTCAATGGTCATTATCATCATTATGGAAATTGGAATTGTGTATTTTACAATTATCGGGATGAACTCAATAATATTGTAGCAGTAGGTTTTGGTATAGGTAACAGTAATTACTGCTAATCTATTTCAAATTGTATAGAAATTCTTCAGACCGAATTTCGGCCACGGCGACCAATTTCAGCGGAGACCAGTTTTCGGCGCAGGAGATATTATAGTGCACTAGCGATTTATTATTGAGCTATCAAATGCAAAAATTCTTTTTGCATTTGATAGCCCAATTCTTGAGGCAGGCTGTAGGTTATTTACCTAACATCACGATAAAATCAAAAAGAAAATAAGTCAGAAAGAAGGCTAAGCTTGACGTGGGTCGGGGGAACAAAAATATCACGCGTACGAAGTCGCGGGCAGAAGCTAGTCGATAATAATTTACTTTTGTTATTTCGTTCTAATCATGGTTTTGCATGATTTAAACCAGGGATCCCCAAACTATTTTGGACAAGTGACCCCTTTTCCAAAATAAACTGTTACCTCAGACCCCCATGGCCAAATTACCTACACTCGAACTCATTATCTTGCACAAACTTGTCCACACTGACTTGCCGAGTTTTTCATCTTGTACGAACTTGAGACTTCACATTACTACAACAATGCTATTTCCTACAAAAATATTAATTATTCTTAGTACACGTAACACAACATAAACAATACAGTACCTACCTACCTATCTTAAAAGTTTTAAATAAGAACTTGTATTAATTTAATAGGGGTCGATTTTTAGACCTCGTCGACCCCCAAAATCAGTTTTCGTTTATGTCGACCCCTAGGAACCCCTAGGACTTTGGGAATCCCTGATTTAAACAAACATTCTCCTCCAACTCCAAGATCAATCCAGTATTTTATAACTAAATTTCTCCTCTCCCCATAAAATGTGTAAGATTCCCCTCCCATACGTATTCCACAAAGATGACATTTAGAAGTTTGACCGATCCTATCTAACAAGTCAAGTCGAAGCAATCTCAAGTTAATGAAGGTAACGCTGTCAATAAATTAGGAAAGTTACTTTGTTCTGCTAATCCCATTAGACTGCCAGATAAGGTCAATAAAAGTTTTCCAAATGCTGGAAGCGCTCAAAGTGGGATCTTCGTTGAAAGCTGAAATTTGGCCCCACTAGGGTTAGCAGAGTTCGGAAAATGAAATGGTCATGGTAACATTTCCGGGAATTTTTTGAAGTGAAAACTTCACTTATATGCGCGATAGGTATTTTTTGAGATGGGAAACAAACTATTGATCTCGCGCCACTGTTATCGTAACTGACACCGCTTCGGATGTGTTCGGCTGTCCTCGGGATGTACTCGGTTTTAATGTATATCCGTTATGTCAGTGAGTGATGGCAAAGTATTCTGTTTGTGTTTTGTTTTCACTTCTGTCGGCACTCTTGGAGTGTCACTTTTTTTCTGATGTTCTAAAGGTTTTGCTTTGGTAGTTTTTAGTCTTGATTTCAAAATGATTTTAAAATGTTCTTTTTTTTTTTTGGAAAATGATGCTAATGAAAATGTTATAATTATATCCTAACTAATATTATAAATGTGAAAGTGAGTTTTTTTTGTTACACTTTCACGCTAAAACAGCTATACGGATGAAATTTGGCACATCCAAAGAAGGACAGGCTTCTTTTCATCTTGGATTACAGACGAAGTCGCGGACAACAGCTAGTTGAAGTATAATGTTCTTAAATGGTTCATAAACAGCTGACAAGATTAATTTATCTATTGCTAACGACTAATTTGTTTATTTATTTATTTCTTAACTTACATCTATCCATACAGGGAAACCTATTGCGATAGTGTACATTTATCTAAAACTCTTATCCTAACTTATTACTAACTCCTTATTATAATTAAATTTTGTAACTTATTACAAACAATGCATTCTTTATGAACTCACTCAGAGAACAACAGAATAGGTCCGTGTCACTAGCTATGAGGTTGAGAGTGTGGTGTGCACGCGTCAGTGGCGCCTCACTTAAAAGATTGGTCCGAGCGCGCGGCTCTGCCAACAGCCGTGGCTGTCGTCGTCGCCACACGTACCTGTCAGGAACACACAAACCTATGTGCCCTAATATGTCCGCATTATGTACCTTCCCTCTAAGTACTTTGAATATGTACGAGGTGTATGCAAGATCCCTCCTGACCCTCAGTTCGTTATATCCAACCATACCCAAAATAAATAAAGTTGGGTACGTAAACGGATAAAATGGGTATACACCATGCAAGCGCAAGTACAGTCACGAGCACTAATATGTCAACACTTGGCAACTTTCAATTGCGATTTTTTCGTGAAATAACGAATGCAACATCGAAATACGACACTTTGCACGAACCTATGTGTTCGAAAATACTTTGTTCGTAATAACATAAAATTTCATTCAAAACTAAAGGAGAAAATCATCTTTGAATAAAACCAAGTGTATACATACTTATGCTCGTGACTGTACAAGTACCTCACAAACTTGTTTTGTTCTCTCTCCAGCATGAGTCTACATTTAGATTCGTGTGGAGCCCAAATGACTGCGTTACATTCTAATTGGATTCTATCTAAAGCATTCGATAACCGCTTTATTATTATTAAAACCACGCACCATACGTAGCATAATACCCAAATTAACCTAAGCATACACTCAGAAAAAGCATGATAAAGATTTTGATGCAAAGAATTTCTATAAATAACTACATAGGGCCTATGTTGTGACTATCTGGTAACCCTATTCTTGTTTAACAATTGCCCTGAATCTCTTTTACCCTTACGTAAATAATTTCGGTCTACATTTTGGATGCATTATTTTTGATTTTGTATGTACGAAAAAGATTTTAACATCTGATCAACTTTTTGCATGTTTCCAAATTATTAAGTGTTTCGTTTCCTTTTCGGTGTTGAGATAAAATAGGCGGGATTATTATTTGTATACACCAAGGTTTCATCGAAATCACGTGTCCTAATTTTAGGGATAAGTTTTTTGTATTCGTAGTATCTATTATAAAATCAATAGTCATTGCTATGTTTATGGTTTCATTCTCGCTCTAACAAAAACTCATTCACTAGCTAGAGTTTTACAAATTATCATTTTGAAATTAGTTTTCTTTGTTCTAAATTTTCAATTTTGTGAAATTTAATTCCTTCTATACTTCAATCTAAGTCGTTTATTCATTACTTCCCAAACGTAAATTCTGTAAAAGCCAGCGTATTTCAACTTGATGTATTGCCAGCACCTTATTTTGGCACCCCTTGACTCCCAACTCTCGGTAAGCACAAAAACACTACCCTGTATTTCAACAAAAGCCTTTTTGAAGCGATTAAGGGAAGTGGGACATCAAAACACGCTTTAAGTTTGACAAAATACGTTCATTTGAAAATTCGCCCTCTTGAAGAAATATATCAAGAGATCGTGAATTCGTGACAGAACATCGATCATGCTTAGATAGCGAAGCGGGGACGTCCTCATTTTTGATGCTGATTACTTGAAATTGAGACATCGAATGTGAATGGTCTCTTCGGTTTTCCTTTGGAGCTGAAAGTACATGCGTGTTTGCCTTTTGCTAGATTTTAGATTTCTTAAGTCAGTGTTTAGAATGAGTCACAAGATTTCATCGCTGATTGGATTTCATGATATAAACTTCAGTAGAACAACAGTTATTTAAAAGAGCAACAGTTTTATAAGGTTTAACGAAAGTCAACTCCTGAATTAATATTTTATAATTTTTAAATATATATTTTTTCTTTATTTATGTAGTTACACTAAAAACTCACAAACGTCTGCGTAGAACAGGAGCCATCCTGTTCTTGGAGTTCCTTTATTACAAGAGCCGAACTGTGAATTGAATTAATATTACAATGTAGCAGAGATACGTTATGTATTCAAGACACATGACTCATTAAAAGACAGATACCATGTTCTTTTAAACTCGTTACTTACAAACAACGAATCCTTTACAAAGGAAACCAATTCATTTATCAACTCAGTCGTTCCTCCAAATTAACCCGACGGGTCGTTTCGAAACCGAACAAGTTTCATACGGTAAATCTAATAACATTTGTACGACTGTCTTTAAAACAAATGCTAATCATGTTAGGCCCGTCTTCCACTACTCTACTCAAAAGTAACCAGATTCCAACTCAAATTACCAATGAGTGGAAAGAATGTCACAGCTTACACAATTTAAAACTCACGGCTTCTTCTTAGGCAGAAAGTACAGAATGCGACCTGCTACAATGTTCTGCTACAATCGAGGAATCGAAATGGACGCTTTTTTTTATGTAAAAAATTGGCAAAAATATAGAGAAATTAGAGCCATTTATGACAGACTGCGACTGAGATCAGATTGTGAACGTTCTTAAAATTACGAGAACACCCTTCTGGTCATACACGCACGCTGGTTGCGAGGAGTAGGGACTTTTCAGAAGAACCTCACTATTAACGTACAGACGCCAGCACATCAAGCTACCCGAAACAGTCAAATTTTCCCAACCAACTTTGAACCTTATGCTTTAAGCGATAAAGTTGAAAATCTATTAAAGAAATTTGACAGATTGTAGTAGCTTGATGTGCTGATGGCGTCTGTACTAACTATTATGTCGTTCTAACACACTAGTATTTTAATAGTGGTTCGATCAACTATTTAATAAGGCATAGGTAAGCAAGTAGCATCTTCGTGTTCTATTAAAATACTAGTACACACATTCTGGCTACACATTGATGATTTGAGTTTATAGCACGATACTTTTAAGTAGCGTCGTGAATGATGGGCCTTAGGGCCTGTGCACACCACGTTTTTTAAACGCGCCGTTGACGCGCGTTTTAGAAACGTGCGTCGACGGCGCGATTTTATCCTACAGAGCAGTGTCTGCCAGTTCTAACTCGCGTGCGTATCGCGTCTGTATCGCTACAAACGCGCGTCAACGGCGCGTTTAAAAAACGTGGTGTGCACAGGCCCTTAGAGTCTCGGGAATTACCTATTGTGTACAACTTTTGCTGGTCTATCGAGCTGGTACATCGGCAACTTTCTTGCTCATTGTTTCATATAAAGAGGCTTTCATTATAAAGTTTTCAACGAACGAGACTTGTAAAAGTTGGAGCTTAAGTATTTTTTATGAGGACTTCTATTTTGATGAAAAACTTACTGACTTTCGCTATGGAGGTAAGAAAGCGCTGTAGGTAATGAACAGGAAATTAAGGAGGAGTTATAAATAGTATTTTTTCGTTGAATTTTGAAAGACACATCAAGCTACCCGAAACTGTTAAATTTTCCCAATCAACCTTGAACCTTATGCTGTAGCAATAAGGTTGAAAATCTATTAAAGAAATTTGACAGATTGTAGTAGCTTGACGTGCTGGCGTCTGTACATTAGTCTGGTTGCTGCGCTTGCTGTAGATAAAAAGATGTAGGTATGTACCTGAGAAAAGTTTTTGTACTGATGACAATTTTCTGTTCTTTTTGTTGAAAATATGAAGTATTAGTAGTCGCATTTGTATCCATACTAATATTATAAATTCGAAAGTAACTCTGCCTGTCTGTCTGTATGTTACCTTTTCACTCCTAAACCACTGAACGGATTTCGATAAAATTTTGCAGAGAGATAGATTGCATTCCGGGAAAGGACATAGGATAGTTTTTACCCCGATATTCCCACGGGATCGACACTTATGCGGGTGTAGCGGTATCTACAACGCCACATGCGCCACACGCGTCATACTAACGTCACGCATAATCTTGCATGTCGCAAGCAGAGTTTACCGCGCAACTAGCATAGATACAAAGGCCCGACATGAATCATAGGACAATTGCCCGCCAGACACAACACCCGTCTGGTCGGAGGATCCTCCCTTTTCTATAGAGTATGGTTGAAATTTACACCCTGTTCCTCATACCTCTATAACTTATTTGCAGTCACTATAATGTGTATCGCACGGCGCACGGGACTAAGCTCAGTACAAAAACTTAATTGAAAAATATTTACATTCCGCTTCCAAAGTACTACGTTAGTGCTTTGGAGATGTGCCAACTATAAGTGGCATAAATGTGTCATGCATTATTTCGGTATACAAAAGGTTCAGTTGTGTGGCTAATAGAATATCTTAGCGGTTTATAGTAGCGCTGGAGGGGCTTGTGGCTAAATAATACCAGCCACACGAGTTGATCTTCAAAGTTAAGCAATGCTAGCCGAGATCGGTCCGTAGAGGTGACCATACATTACATATTGAGATCCCTCCGTGCTTCGGAAAGCAAGTTAAGGCGTTGGTCCCGGCTGTCGTTTGTAGACCTTTGACAGTCGTTACAGGTAGTCAGAAGCCCGAAAATTGACAACCAGTCTTACCAAGTCGGAATCGTATTACTCAGTAACCGGATTGTGGAAGGTCAGGTCGGTAGTCACTCCATGTAAAATACTGGTATTCAGCTGTATCCGGTTAGACTGGAAGCCGACCCCAACATAGTTGAGAAAAGGCTAGGCAGATGATGGTTCATTAAAGTAGCGCTGCAAAAAATTGTAAAATGTCAGCAATGCATCATTTCATAGATTGATTACCTTGTTGTTTAGTGGTCACAAGTCGATTACTGAGCGTCCTGGGCGATCCTATGATTCTTGGGTTGGGCCAAAGTGATATTGGGTTTTCGGACTTTGAACGCGGTTTAGCTGTGATAATCGCGTTTAGTTTAATTGGTGTAATTAGCCCTTAAACTTTCATTGCAAATGGTGAAATATAGATCTACCATTAGACCATGCTTCCAGAAAAATCTGGCATAATAAGATATTATTAAAAAACTGTAATTCCATTTTTGCTGACTATCAAAACATTAGACCTAAATAATTAGCACCGAACGTATTTTAGACGAAAATCTTTTTATTTTGTCTGTAACTCTAACCTAATAAACTTGTCTATCTAAGTTTAGTTCGAGATTCAGTTTCAGATTGCTTGTTTTAACAAAAGTTTTTTTTTTGTTATCTTTAAATCCAATCTCTTACTTATTTATAAGCTTTTTCACTAGGCATTTTGTTCGTAGCAGCTCAATCTGTGTAGCCTTTTTTCATCTATGTGTAGGTCAGCTTCTAGTCTTACCGGATGCAAGTGATTACCCGCAATTTACACGGTGTGACTGCCCATCTGACTTCCCCGTTACTGGGTAACACGATACCCCTTGGTAAGATTGGTTGTCAGACTTTTAGACTACTGACTACCCGTAACGACTGTCAAAGATCCAAGAATGACAGCCGGGACCACTCGTTTTACGTGCTTTCCGAGACTCGGAGGGGTCTTGCTTGACCATGTAATGGACCCATCTACGATGCGACCGCGGCATGTGTAGCTTAACCATCGATCCACCCGTGCGGTTGTTATTATTTAGACACGAAGCAGCTAAAATCGCATTCCTATTTATATTTTCATCAGTTTGGTGTTACCATCAAAAAGCTTATCCCCTGCCAAAAATATTGCTAAATCCAGTAATATTTTAGACGTTATTCATCTGCTCTTTAAACATGAACAAAAAACTTTGGCCCATGTTTCATGTAAATGTCAAACTTTGATCGCGTTTCGCCCGATGTGAAAGAATTCTGCAAATTCTAACATATTTCAGATTTATATTATTTATTATCAAATGCACGAGGTTTAGCTCGGTTCACTTACAAAGTTTAAGAGTTTTGAGTCAGAAGTTTTTTGGATACAGTTTGTGTTAGCTCTTATTTAAAGTTATTTTGCTAATGTTTCTATTTTGGGCTTGTAGAATATTCTACGTGGTTTATTTCTGTGTTCTAAAAATATATCAAGCATTGTTTAGTTTTAAATATACATTCGAACGCTTTATTGATAGAAAACATGATTTATAAAATGCCTTCTATTTAAAAGTAAAGTTAACCTTTCATTTTATAGTGCTTCGAAGAGTATATCAACTAGAAAATTAAATACGATCGAAGCTAAGCAAGTTAAGAAATATTAGAAATCCTTAACCACGTTTTAAGTGACCATAGGTAATTCTAAAGATAGTCGTTACAGGTCGTCAGAAGTCCGAAAGTCTGACAACCAGTCTTACCAAGGGGAAACGTATTACCCAGAAACTGGGTTAGGGAGGTCAGAGAGGCAATCGCTCCATGTAAAATACTGGTACTCAGCTACGTCCTGTTAGACTGGAAGCCAACCCCAACATAGTTGGGAAAAAGCTAGGCAGATTACAGATGATGATGAGTAAGTAAATTCAAACTTTAAAATGACAATCTAAATCAAATAAAGAACACTACCTCCATTTATAACCCGACCCGTCCACTATTCATAGATCCAACCATAGACTGCATAGACCGTCATTTTCGCTCTTGGCAGAAAATAATCCAAAATTACCGCCATAAATCCTAACTAATGAGATTAAACATACGACCACGAAGATATGTATAGGTAGTATTGAGAATCGTCAGATGTAGACATAAATCTGACATGCACGAGTGGGCACAGCCGAAGGGATCCAGTTCGTGCCTGATGTATGGTGCCTGGTTAAGAGAAAGTTGAAGTAACATGTGTCATTTTTATGGTCACGAACCGTTGAATTTGTGATAGGAAAGGAACCGTGGGTAATGGTATAGACAGGCATATTTTTACGAAATGGAACGTTAGAATTGGTTTGGGGCTTAGAACGTTTGGAAAAGCGAATAAAAACCGCAAACGTAAATCAAAATAGTGGGACTACAAATTTTTTGGACAAACTTTAGGTTCTGAAATCACGAAATGCAATAACACGTTTTCCACAAAATGAATGCAAGAACCGTTGTAACTTAAAATTCAGCGCTCAAACTTAATCAGAAGCTCAAATAGGAGTCCACCGCTGGAAAAACCCGCGGTTACGGCATCCCATTTGCAATGCACCACGTTACACGTACGTCTCACAATGCATTCCGGGCATAAATCCCCGTTAATACCCGCGAACTTGTCGCCACCACTGTGCCACAGAATAGACAAGTAACAGAAGTTCAGATACATTCAAGACCATTTCAGACACCAATCTACATGGTCTTTACACAATCTGACCAAGATTTGTCTGAACTTTAAAAGGTACTGTGAACTCTGAGTTTGTTTCGGCCTTTCTTCTCAGAATAGTCAGATAGGAAACGCCGACCTCATCTAGTTTAAAAAATATAATTGACGTTTTTAAGTGTTTGTACAAACCTACTTAGAGAAAATAAATCATTTATCATTCAACGAGCAAAAACAGGCGCTCGAACACATATACGAATACGTACGGGGATCTTAAACTATCTCAAACGAATTCCAGTCGTGAGTGTGCTTGCACTCGATATGGGCCGAAACACCGAAACTGCACCGCGCCGCTGAAATTGGCAGTGGCGCCACTGCCGATTTTAGCGGCGCGGCGCCGCAACGCGGCTCAAATTCGAGCGCTATGACGTCATACTTGTTGACAATGATTCAGTTTGTTTCTATCACTCTTGCAAACAACACGCGTAACCCGGAAGCAGTTTTTTCGACTATCTTTAATGCTTTGTATACTCGAGAAAAAGTACTCGCCATCGGGATTCACAGCCTTATTAAATGGATGTATCCAGTATCTTCTGTGTCGTATATTTAAAACAGAGTAATGTCTTCTTAATAACAAATAAGCAATAAGTTTCTTACGACGATCCATGCCAGAGACACGTTCATTCCCAATAAAAAATCACGAGGAACTGGGTACCTTACCATACGATAGTAAAACGCTCTTTTTCGCGACGCCGCCGCAACGCCGCAACGCAAACTGCCTATTTCAGCGCCGCTCGGCCCTATACATGAAGTGTGTCTATGTGTGCGTGCGTTTTCACTCGTTCTATGAAGCTGACCTTCTGCATCCATCAAATGTGTGATTGTGTTCTACTGGAAATTCGTCTTTGTAACGCAAATGTCTCACATTTTTCCACTATGATGACGTATTTCGCTTTTAACCTTGTTTCGGGGTTTGAAATAATAAATGAGACGTTTGTCTTGTCGTAATTACGGATGTCGGTTTGGATTTTGTGACTCAAGTGCCTGAGAAAATTATGTCATCATCTGCCTAGCCTTTTCCCAACTATGTTGGGGTCGGCTTCCAGTCTAACCGGATGCAGCTGAATACCAGTATTTACATGGAGCGACTACCTATCTGACCTCCATAACCCAGTTACTGGGTAATACGATACCCCTTGGTAAGACTGGTTGTCAGACTTTTGGGCTTCTGACTACCCGTAACGACTGTCAAAGATCCACAAATGACAGCCGGGACCAACGGCTTAACGAGAGAAAATTATGTGTAAGTATTTAATTATGTATGGATGTGTATAACAGACTAAGGAAGAAAGTACCTATTTGTAATAAATCGAAAATTGTTTGAAGTGGGAAATTGGCAGGGTCATCAATTTCCTTTTGAAAATACTTAGGGTGTTATTGATTTGCATTTGGTAAGGGAAAATTAATAGCTAATCGTCGTTGATCTGCAGTTGGCAGTTATTAATAACCATCGACAGATGTAAGAGTAAACCTTAATTATCAAAATCTGACTCGCAAATTCTTATGTTATTTATGACTAGCTGTGTCCGCGCGCATGTCGGAAAACAATTGGATTTCATGGGTTTTATTTTTTTTGCACGGAATCCTAAAATACAAATATATTTTTCCTTATAACATCAGCTATCTGCTAGTGAAAGTCTCGTCAAAATAAGTTCAGCCGTTTCGAAGATTAACCGGAACAAGCAGACAGACAAACATTTAAAAAAATGATTTTTTGTTATAAGTAGGTACCGTACGTACTTTCATAATGAACATTACAAATAACACCAACAACCACTTTTTTTATAGATATATGATATAGATGTATATTGTATATAGATTTACACAAGTTTAGTTGTAAAACCATTTCATGTAGTCTTGTATCACAGGAGTACCTACCCAATAATTCCATCTGAATACACGACACACGTTTTTGAGTGATGAGCACATGTGACTAAGATGCAGATTCCATCGCGTTGGAAAGAAATCAGGCAGATCCGAAATATATACCTAAAGTAAACCATCAACATTAGACAGAAAAAGCTCATGATTTCACCCGAAAATAACGCGATTATTACAGTCATTTCTTCTTATGGGTCGTGGGAAAAATTACCTGTGTCCCCCCGCACCCCCCGTCCCGGTTGTAACCAGTTCGTTTAACAGCCTAAATGACGGACGTAAATCGTACGACAAATACACGTGTGGTTAGGATTTGCATGTATATTGGGTACTGTGGCCTGGAGTCGTTGGAACTGGATGGGTGTGCTTAGAAAAGGTTTGAGCCAATATTATGTAATTAAATAGCAGCTTGTGGTCCTGGGTTCAATTCCTGCGTCGGGCAAAGTGTTATTGAATTTATTCATCTGGAATTTCTCAGTACCAGCATAAGACCAAATAAAAAACCAACACAAGGGCTGTCAACAGTAAAGTGAAACCGGTTTCATAAACATGTGACCTGTCATCTATACCTATTATTATTATACTAATAATAAAGCTGAAGAGTTTGTTTGTTTGAACGCAATAATCTCTGGAAGTACCGGTCAGATTTGAAAAAATCTTTTTGCATTTGATAGCCCAATTCTTGAGGAAGGCTATAGGTTATTTAATATCACGCTATGACCCTTAGGAGCCGAGCAAAACGAAAAAAAGTCAGAATGAAATTTAAAAAAAAAAAAAAAAAAAGAACGCTAAGCGAATACGAAGTGTTGCGACGGGGTGGGGGTACAAGAAATTTCACGCGGACGAAGTCGCGGGCAGAAGCTAGTTTATAATAAAATACCAATGGAACCCGTCATTTAAAATAAAATACCTCATGGTTATAAGGATTATCCTGTAAACATTTCTAAATCTAAGGTTAGCTTTTAGGCAAATGTTATTACTCAGTGAAAGACTTTCTAAATGATTTGAATTTATCCAGATTATTAATTCCAAAATTAAGACTCTGTAAGACTTATTTACCTGACTATGTAATATTATTAATTTACTTCACTATAATTTCTGTTTTGTTTCGTTGACATTCTTTTGTTTGTATGTATTCATATTTTAAATTATGTAATAATTTGCGCGCCGTAAGGTAGATTAATTTATGTACAACATCTTATACCGTACCTACATTCATAGCAAATAAAGTTCTGATTCTGATTCTGTGTGGACATAGTGAGTGGACATTGTAAATGGTTGTAAATGTGTGCGTGTAGCGTGTATGCGCAGAGCGGAGGTGTAGTTTTTGCATGCTTCACAGTATTGTTCGCAGCGCTATCTTGAATTTTTATTTGGTCGTTTGATGGCAATAGGCTCGTGGGTGTACCATAGGTACCTGCCTAACCCTTCGGGATTACAGACATGATGTTAATATGCTATGTTTTGTATAGTAATGTGGTTGGACAAAGTCAACATACCTTTTATATGATGAATAATTCATGATTGTCCTTCTCCTGAATCGGTCCCTCGATGTCCTTCTCATTACATATATCTTTCATCTAAAGTACCTACCTACATACATCTTTTATGGGGTACTGTGTTAAATGTTACAACAAAACACCTTGTTTTATTGCAGGAAAATTTATAACTCTTATTAGAAGTACACTTTGTAAACAAGCATATTACAAATTAGAGGATTATATCCAGGATTGGAATGCTTGGAAACATGCTGTTCCTGCTCTATAGGACAACCTAGATTCTAGACAAAATCAAACTGGTTGCTAATTTAATTGTATAATTTATAATTTTTACGACATTGATTTTACATTCTGTGATTAATTCACAGACATTATTACTTGTTAAAGTTTTAGGAAAATCAATTACTTTTACAATATTTGTAGCGTTGGAAGGCCTCCCACAAGGTGGACCGACGACCTTGTGAAGGCCGCAGGAACCCGTTGGATGCGAGAAGCACAGAACCGGTCGAAGTGGAAGTGCTTGGGGGAGGCCTATGTCCAGCAGTGGACGTCTTTTGGCTGAAATGATGATGATGATGATTTGTAAACCTGTGAGCACCATGTATTTAACACATAATTAATTTACTTGTCATTGCTTTATTTTTAATTATTTTTACCTATTGTGGTACAGCAATTTTATTCTAGGTGCATCGTCTTCAAGTCATATATTATTATATTATAATTAATGTAGGTATACAAAATATTGTAAAACATTTTAAAATAAAAGAGTAACGGTGGAGTTTCTTGCCTATTCTTCTCCATACGAAACTACTTCTTGGAAGTGGTGACTAGTACCTACTCGTATCAATTCAATTTTTTTGTAAATTTTGACGTTCAAAAATGCCTTAGATGTGCCTATTTGAAATAAATTATTTGACTTTGACTATTATATTATACTAGTTATATTATATTTGGTGGATTTCCATCTTTGGTTTAATAAAGTAGTCTCGATATTATTTGTCTTCACAATACCAAATATCGAGATGTCTTCAAAAAACGGCCTTATTTTAGAATTTTTCCAGGCACTAGACTCAAAATTTCAACCTGGCAGGCACCAGTACCTACCTATGTCTTCATAAGTACGGATGAAATTTTATTGCACGTGCACCTCAACATTTTTCTTCTAACACATTTGAAAAACATCTAGTTTAGTTTAGTAAGATTATTATAACACAAAAAATGCCTGAACCAATATATTTCTATTCTACGTTCATCTAAGAGCAGGAGTAGATGAATTTTAAAATGTTCGATACCTCTCTTTGTGCTGTATTTTGCTGTAACATCCGCACCCCGTATCGAATTCTGTTTACCGCTGCATATTTTACGACGCCTCGGGGTACACATGTTCTGTTTTAATTTCATCATCCTTTTTAGGAGTTGACGTACCTAACTTTACACCTCCTAATATTTTATAGAATGTGCAGTTAGGAAAATATTTTTTTTATCAAATTGACTTGTTCTTTTTGTGTTTTTCTCTGCATCATGCTTGGCGCAAATATAATTCTTTTGTTTTTTTTTTACACACTACTTAACATTTTCGCGTTATAGCCATTTTATCAAAAGAATGACAGCTGTTGTGATTAAAATATAAATGAACAATTTTATTTATGTTGATAGTCAATTTGATAACCAATTAATTTCCATAATAACAATTTACCAGAATAGTACTAAATAAACCATATGGTTTTTTTTTAACCGACTTCAAAAAAGGAGGAGGTTTCTCAATTCGACCGTATATATATTTTTTTGTAATTGTTCGATTCGCTTTTGTGTTCTTTAATATAAGATAAGATATATTTATTTGCCCAAACATGTGTACACATACAAGAATAAAAATAAAAACTTGCATGCAGGATAACATAAAATCAAAGAAACGGTTCAGAGATATGTTTGCCTCTATGGCGTGTAAAATTATTTAAGCTTCGTTTTAATTTTCGAAAACCGTATGGTTTTGCCAACATTCCGTTCATAAGCAATCACTAATACTCGTTAATTTTTTGTATGAGACGAGGAACCCTTTGCAGTGGGACAATCAAATGCTATTACTTTTGCAGCCCTATAACTAGAATTTTCCATTTTTAGGGTTCCGTACCCAAAGGGTAAAAACGGGACCCTATTACTAAGACTTCGCTGTCTGTCAGTCTGTCCGTCCGTCTGTCTGTCACCAGGCTGTATCTCAAGAACCGCGATAGCTAGACAGTTGAAATTTTCACAAATTATGTATATCTGTTGCCGCTATAACAACAAATACTAAAAACAGAATAAAATTAATATTAAAGGGGACTCCCATACAACAAACGTGTTTTTTTCGGCGTTTTTGCCTTGTGGCACGGAACCCTTCGTGTGCGAGTCCGACTCGCACTTGGCCAGTTTTTTATTTTTTACAGCTATCATCAAGCCGCAACCCCACTGGGCCTTCGTAGTGGATAATGGCCGACTCCCTCTCACAACAAACTGAAAAAAAAAAACACTACAAACTGAAAAATAACTTTAATTTCGGAAGTCGGTGTCTTAGGGATCAGTATTTTAGTTTTTGCCACCGACTTCCGAAATTAAAGTTATTTTTCAGTTTGTAGTGTTTTTTTTTTTTCAGTTTGTAGTGTTTTTTTTGGAAGTCGGTTTTTTTTTTGTTAAAAAGTTTTTATTTCTCGCTTTTTAGTGGGTCTATTTATAATTTATATAAGTTACAATAGCCTAATGTCAACTTGCCCATCGCCTTTTTATAAAATATTCCTTTTCTCGATGCAGGGACGTTAATTGTTGAGGAGTTCTCCTTTTATTAGTTTTTAGATTAGATGCTGATAATCCTGGCTGCAGCATCAGGCCAGACTTATGTCAACATTGCATTGAACTTAAAATTAGTCCTGTTTAAAATGAGCCCAAACACGACTACGGTGCTGTAATTTAAAGGTTTGTACTTTTTCTGATGCTCCTGGCTTCAGCATCAGGTCTTCGGTGTTCCTCAGTATCAGTACGTTTATCCACACATCGAGCCCTTTTCAATGAGCCTATACATAATATATCTGCTGTTAGTTGTCGAGGAGTTAGGTACTCTGCAGACTATCCTGACTGCAGCATCAGGTCATGACTTGATGATCATGAGACCAAATGTGGCAAATGCCCTATCAAACATCAAAACAATTTACTAAAACAGTCCTTGCCTGTTCGAGTAACTTCTTACTGTTAAGGAGTTGTACCTTCCATCATCAGCCCAGCTACCTGAGATGGTGACAACCATACACAAATACACAAGATACTTCATAAAATATGCGAAAAACAATAAGTGAGCCTATAAAATTTGAGGGTTGCCCTCGATTTCTCTAAGATCCCACCATCAGATCCTAACTTGGTGACAATGGGACCACCTCAGAACTATCTACTTTCGAACAAAAAAAGAATTTTGAAAATCCGTCGACAATTGGCGGCGTATTCGATGAACAAACATACAAAAAAAAAAAAAAAAAAAAAAAAAAAACATACAAACACCCGAACATAGTACCTCCTCCTTTTTGTAAAGTCGGTAAAAAGACGGCCTGTGTCTCAGCTGTGCTGAATTCCGACTCAATATACACCAATTTAACACATAATTACAATAGCGTGTTTACACCGTTAGCGTAACTATTAATACACCTACCTACTAACACAATAGTAGATTCCTATTAACATTCACCAACCCAAACGACTGTTATTACGACCGAACAAACATACATTGAACGTTCACACATGTAACCTTACGCTAAATAGAACAGAATTAGGATGTTATCCCTGCAATAACTCTGTGTTTCACGTATCGTTAGGCCGTGGCCTGTTAGGCCCCCAGTTTTTTCGAGAAACTAAACCGAGTTTCTTTGGTGGAATTATAGTTGAAGTTTAATTTAGCGACACAATAATGGCCAGATGTAGCGTTTATATCGGTGGGTTTCGAATTTAATATGTCGGCCGGCGTAGCTTTAATCGAATTTTGGTAGCGTGATTACGGGTTGTCGAGCTAGAAGTGAATAAAACCCATACACGATATTGAGGGTCCGATATTTAGATGATGTGTTTTTTATAGGGGCTCTTCCTCCCTTTCTCTTATTACACTATCCCGATTTAGGGAAAGGGTCCCTGAATATCGCGAAGTGTATTAAGGCTTTAAGGTATACTTACTATGCGAAGTATTCTGTTTAGTTTTGTTTTATCTACATCATGACCATACCTTTCTGATGCATGTTGTTTATTGATATATTATATTAGTATGGATACATACATACTGTTTCTACACGGTGATGCGGAAGCGGTGTGCATCCTTGGTCCGTAGGGTACGGGGCAGCGCCAACAGCATCCTGTATATGATAGCAAGCAGGCTTGATTGTCCGTTTGTGAATCATTGCTGCAAGGTTTCGGCTGGGCCTGTCACCATGCAGCAGTGATGTCACAATCGGTTTTCTGTGTTTGGTATTGTTTTTGTCTTTGTATGTGTATTACTAACATAGTTTGTAAGTATATTTTTACTAACACTATGAGTCTTGTTGCTCGAAATAAAAAAATATTATTATTATTATTATAAACTCACGCCTTCTTCCCATGGGGGTAAGCATGACATACTCTTTTTGCATCTTTTACGTTCATACATCTAGTCATACACGCACGCTGGTTGCGATTACTACGCACTTGACCTTCCTTAAGAGGAAATGCGGTCGGAGAGACTTTTGAAAAAGCCTAAGTAAAAAGTCATAATTCAAGGTTTGGCCCTCGCCTATTTCCTTCTCCAATATAGAACCGATTTAAACGATATTTCATAAACTAAATAAGAAGGATATATACACTGTGTTCTTATGTTTTTCTTTTTTCATTAATAGTTGTCAAATTTTGTACACTAGGCCTCTGTTGACAGCGGTTTAAATCGACAATTTTGGGATTTTTTTGTGGGTTATACTGCTTATAAAAATAATGTATCTTATAAAAGGAAAACATAGGGGCATATAAGTAGTTAATATTTATTATTCTGTAAAAAACCATTGCTTTATGGTCATTAACCAGAAAGAAAACAGGCGAGAGCGTTTCTATGGAGAAAAGACCACCCGCATTTCCTCTTATGAACGTCACCAATTCGTCACACTAAAAATATTCGTATCAAACTGCCAACGAACTGTGTTCAAATAAACATTTTTCTTTCTTTCTTTTCTTTTATCAAAATAATGCATACCTTCCCCTTTTAATAAACCACCCCAATTTTGTCATGACCATCGAAAATTCAATATTCCACCCAAAATAACCTAAAAAGGTAATTGAAAACGCCATACCGTTAAACATCGGCTAGTGAATAATGCATGTAAAGCAATTTCAGTTGGTTGGAGGCATCTCAGCGAGTCAGATGAATTGCATGCAAAATGTATACAGTGCGGAATTACACCGCACTCGGGTGGCGATGCCGATATTGTTAATATTGTACCGCTTTGGGAATAATTTGGTGTGTTGATATGGGAAGTGAAGAATAGCGAAATTTTAATTGGCGTCGGGTAATTAACAGGGTAATTCTGCATTTTGGGTTATTTCTGCTATTGTTTCGATTTAATTCCTGCTTTCACGCTTAAAAAATCGCGGGTCGAATAAAGAACCTTTTTTTTTGGAAGTCGGTTTAAAATGGCCCACTTTCTCTTGCTATTTAGATGTCCTTAAAGGGAGGCAAATGTATTCCTAATACTTACTACTACTATATACTCATAAAGATCGGAGACGCTACACTCGAAGTCGTTAACGAATATGTTTATCTGGGACAAACTGTCCAGTTAGGTAAATCCAATTTGAAGAAAGAGGTCAATCGTCGAATCCGACTCAGCTGGGCAGCGTTTGGGAAGCTACGCAATATCTTCTCGTTCCACATACCGCAGTGTCTCAAGACAAAAGTCTTTAACCAGTGCGTGTTCTCAGTGATGAAATATGGCACTGAAACGTGGTCACTCACAATGGGCCTTATTAGAAGGCTAAAAGTCACCCAAAGGGCAATGTAGAGGGCTATGCTTTGAGTTTTCCTGCGTGATCGAATCAGAAATGAAGAGGTCCGCAGGAGAACCAAGGTAACCGACATAGCCCGAAGAATTGCCTAACTTAAGTAGCAGTGGGCAGAGCACATTGCTCGCAGAACAGATAGCCGATGGAGCCGAAACGTTCTGGAGTGGCGACCGCGTACCGGAAGACGTAGCGTTGGAAGGCCTCCCACAAGGTGGACCGACGACCTTGTGAAGGCCACAGAAACCCATTGGATGCGAGAAGCCCAGAACCGGTCGAAGTGGAGGTGTTTGTATGAGGCCTATAATAATAATAATAATAATAATAACGGACTCCCACCGACAAAGATGCTACAGCCGAAGTTATTGATGATGGTGATAGACTGACACACAGGACAGACACCCCTGTAGAGCCATATAGTCCAAGTACAGTATCGTACGCACCTTCAAGAACATCATCACCATCAATACCATCTTCATCCATACCATCATCACCCCCCATAACTAGTTTTAATACAGTTTCACCAACTCCGACCTTGAATGTTGCGCGGGAGGTATCTACCTTCTTACCCGCGTCCACCAAGGCTGGGAAAACAAGAGTTCGCATGAGATGGAGCAAAGAAGTTAACCTATTCATCATGCGAACTTATCTATACATAACTAAATTAGAGACCGACATGACCACCTACAGACAACAACTGCATGAATGTTTTTCACGTCAATATCCTGAGATCTCAGTTTCAGAACAACGTATTTCAGATCAACGAAGAACTATAGTTAGGAATAAACTCTTGTCACAAGTCGAATTAGATCAGTTAAAAGAAGAAATACGCATACAATTACAACAAGAATCAGAAAACTATGCAGACACTAACACTATTATACTAACACAAAACACAAACATAAATATTCTGCAAGAACAACCACAATCGCTCACTCAATTACAAATTACGTGATGGGCAGCGGAGGAGTCCAAAAAAAACCCAAAATTTCCAATAAATGAGTTTAATAAAGTGATTACAATTAATTCTTAATATTAGGTGAATAGGTACTAAGAGGTTGTCCTAACGACCGATGTATGTGACGAAAGGCCCCGCGCCGAATCTGCTGGTTAGTTTTATTGGATGCATCAAGTTGGGTTGCGCAATCCATTCACAGTAACCGAATGTATGGTGATGACGTATCTGGGAGGCACTCACAGATATAACACCTCCCCCCTTAGATGAGCAACTATTTGCCAATTTCTACGGCAAAAGTTGCGGCTTTCTTGTTCCGCTGCGACAACTCGATGGCTTCTTTATTCGATTCAATGTTAATGAGTTTTGCTCGATGACGACGAATAAAGTAGAGAAGTGCACCTGCACTTAATAATGCAAGTACAATTGCGTAAAATGGTATTGTTGTATGGTAAAGACTCGAGGAATCCGCAGTATCGATTTCAACAGACGATTCCATTGTAATTTGTTTCTGTATCTTGTGCAATGTGCTGAGGTCCATTGAAGTCAGGTGGTAATTTGGCCGAATCTTCTGAGAATCATTAGTCATCCGTGGGAGCGCTGCGATTTCAATTGAAATTCCGTTGACTTTGTCATCGATGTTGGCCAATGTGAATTTCGGGGTTTTCATTCTGCAAGACTTCGGAATTGTAGCCAGAAAACTTCCTTCCAGAATTTGATGTTTTTCAGGGCCGCAGTAGAGTTGAACCTTGGTGGGCTTCGGGAACGAAACTATGTAGTGCTTGCTATCCAGCTCCAGCAGGGCTTCCTTGGCCAGAGAGATAGGCGTGATTTGACACGTTTCATCTATCTCCTGGGAATGTATGAGTTTTTCTATGCAATCCTGACCGGAGCGAATTTGGTGACTTGTTTTTTGCTCGCAGATATGCCAGTTATTTACCTTCGGGCATTCAGCCTCCATGTACACATATTCCTTTGAATTGATCGCTACATATGGATAGGAAGGCAGGATGACGTCAAAGTTTTTATTAGGAACTGGACAAAGTTTAAATAGTTCAAAAGTACTGGGAAGGGTGATAGGGAATTGAAGGACAACCACGATTTTCTTATCGACATAATATGAACCTAAACTAATTATGTCATAGTAATATCTAATGTCTAAGTCTATGACCTGATCGGTGCTATATAAATGCTGTAATTTGCTTATCATAGTTCTTAATTCCCTAACAGATAGAATAGAATGGTGCAAGGATATCGTGCGACTAAAAGCTAATATATTTTCTAGCCTACTTATTTCACCGGATAACTCTTGTACGTTATCGTTAAGTATAACGAAGAGTTGCGCAAGGTGAGCATATCTTAAAATACGATCGCTCTCTGACGTAGTCATATTGATGACGTACGAAAGGGCTTTATCTAATTTAAGCTGATTTATTGTCAAATTATTCAGTACGAGAGACTGTTGTAAGGAAAATTCTTTAAATAATGAAATATGCTGATTAATTTTGTTGGAAATGAGTTTATCATTTCGTTTTAGAATTTTCATAGCATTTTCGAACCTTACAGCATCATCATGATCCAAATTTCCCGAAATTGATTTTATCAAAGTCCCCAATGGGTTTATCAAGCCACGTTTGACTCTACTAGGTTGCAGCGTTTCTAATTGTAAAAGGATTTTATTTAATTTAATGTGTAAGTACTTAATTTGTGCACTGAACATGAGCAAACTATTATTACTTAATTTGTCCGTAGTGTCAAGTAATTGTCGTTGAAAGTCATATATCTGTCGTTCTATCTGAATTAAGTTAATGTCCTGTAAGAACGTATGATGATGGGATACGATTTTCGTGTCTCCTAGATTATAAGGTAAAAGTCCCGGTCCGTCGTCTAAGCTGTCAAGTTGGATCTCTTGAGCTCTGCCCAGGCTCATTATCGTCATTAGTAGGTACCTGTAACAATCGAGGGTCTTTATTCTTTTTAGGTCGTTTCAGTCTACTTTTAGCTACCGGTCCTCGTTTTCTTGAAGTGTAAATATGAATAGGTAAGTTAGCAATAACCTTGTCTTGAGTAAATCGAGGGGCAAGTTTTTGCCGGGATGCAGTAGGGTTTCGTATGTATATCTCCTGGTTTTCTGAGTACTCAATTTCAGGTTCCCTATCGCTGTTATGTTGCGTCATCAATGCCTCGCGTTCGGCAAGCGATGATTCATGGACAAGGCTATATACCGTTTCCATTCGATTACGGTGATCTTGGATGTACTGTTGTAGTAATCTTTCCGACAGATTTAAATCTGTGGGGTCCCGTGGGTCGAAATGTCCAGTGATAAGGTCAAACGGCCTACATTTAGTCAGACTATGAATAGAACTATTATATGCCAAAAGGGCGTAAGGGACTAAAGTGATAGCACATTCATTTTGGCGTTTCAGTTTTAATATGCGTAAATGTTCAAGAAGTGTGCTATGGAAACGCTCTATCATCCCATTTTCGTTCGGGGTATGAGCAGCAGTAGTATGATGTTGTACTTTGTGTAATCGTAAAAATTCACTAACTACTTGATTTGTGAATTCGGTTCCCTGGTCAGTTATTAATTTCATTGGGTAACCATGATGCGTGCTAAAAGTTAAAAGTGATTTTATTATATTAGGGGCTGTACAGTCTGCCATACGGTAAGCCTGAGCATATTTACTGAAAGAATCAATTATAGTAAAATATTTTTCTTGTTCGATAGTTAAAACATCGACATGTGCAGTTTCAAAGGGCTTACTAGGCGGTGGAACGATTCTAAACTCTTGGCGAATTGGGTTACGGTCGTATTTTGCACAGTTACATATCTTGCATTCATTAATGTACTTAGTTATGTCAGTTTTCATTTTAGGCCAGAAAAATTGACGCGATAAGGCTAGATATGTCTCATTTATGCCACGATGATTTGTCTTTCCCTCATGATACTTGCGAATAGCATCCTGTTGATTTAAATAGTCGGATATATTACTAATTTGGCATTTAACTAGAATCAACTTCATGGATGAACTTCTAAAATTTTTTTGAATGACAGGAACTATTTCAAGCATTTTCTCTATTGGTTGGACTAAGATAGCTGTGCGGGATTTGGGATCTACGGAGTTTTTTATTAGGTCTACAATGTCTTTATCAAAATGGGATTCTCGTACATTCGTCACAACTTGCAGATAAGTATCAAAAGGTTTTTTAATTATAGACTTAGATGTAGGTGAGTCACTAACTATATTAATTATAATTTGTCTACGATATTTATTTAAGGGGTCTTCACTAATGGGAATTTCGAGAATTGGGCTTTCTACGCTAGTGTGAGCGGTCTCACCGTCTGAAATGTCTTGAATTTCAGGTGCTGTAAGAGTTGAAGAACTGTGGTTATCTTGGACCACTGAAGAATTATCCAATGACATAGCTTCAGGTGCTGTAAGAGTTGAAGAACTGTGGTTATCTTGGACCACTGAAGAATTATCCAATGACATAGCTTCAGGTGCTGAAATCGTTGATGACGTACTATGGTGACGTCGTGGTGCCTGTGACGTATTGACTATCATTGAGATAGTTTCGTCATTATGAATTTCGATCCGTGATAAAGCGTCGGCGTTTGTATTACATTTACCCTTTTTATAAATTACATTAAAATCGAATTCGGATAATTTTAGTCTCCACCTAGTTAGACGCGAATTAGGCTCTCTTAAATTCATTAGCCATTGCAATGGTTTATGGTCGGTGACTACTTTAAATTTGCGCCCAAATAAATATGGCCTAAAGTATTTTGTGGACCAGACGATCGCAAGGAGTTCTTTTTCGATCGTTGAATAATTTGTTTCACTATCGTTTAGTGTCCTAGATGCATAGGCTATGGGCCTATCGGCTCCTATTGGGCCTTGGGATAGTATAGCGCCCAGTGCGAATTTGGATGCATCAGTAGTGAGAATGAATTCCTTTGAGAAATCTGGATATTGTAGTATCGGGTCATTAGTCAGAAGAGTCTTACAGTGTTCAAAATGTTTTATATAATCAGGTGTAATATTAATTTTAACTCCCTTTTTGAGACATGTGGTAAGAAATTTTGTAATACGAGCGAAATCGGGAATAAATCTACGATAATAACCTATAAGGCCTAGAAAAGCTTTAATTTGTTTCGGAGTTTTTGGGATAGGATAATTTAAAATTGCCGAAATTTTGTCGGGATTCGGTCTGACACCTTCAGGAGTAATAACATGCCCTAAATATGGTGTTTCACGTTTAAGGAATTCAGACTTATCCATCTGGATCTTAAAATTGGATTCCCTAAGACGCTGAAATACTTTACGTAAGTTATCTATGATTTCCTGTAAAGAAGTACCAAACACTAGGATATCATCTAAATAGACAACGCAAATTTTATTCAGAAGACCTTGAAGTACATTGTCCATTACTCTCTGAAAGGTGGCTGGCGAATTTTTCAAGCCCATGGGCATTCGCAGGAATTCATAATGTCCATGCTCTACATTGAATGCCGTTTTATGAATATCTTTAGGGTCTAATTCAACCTGGTAAAATCCATTAGTTAAATCAAGAGTAGCAAAGTATTGACACTTCCCTAGCTTATCCAATATATCGGTGACATTCGGGATGGGATACTTATCGTCAATTGTCTTCTCGTTCAACTTACGGAAGTCAATGACTATGCGCCACTTTGTTTTGCCAGACGCGTCACTCTTCTTCGGTACTACCCATATAGGTGCGCTCCATGCGGACGTAGAAGGCCTAATTATCCCTTGATCTAACATTTTACTGATTTGAGTTTGTACCTCATCCTTGTGAATATATGGATACCTATAAGTTTTACTATAGACAGGTAGTTCGTCTGTGGTGTTAATGCTATGCTTAATTTGGTTTGTGAACGTTAAAGGTTCATCTTCAATATAAAATACATCGGAGTATTCTCTGCAGAGGTTAGTTAAATTGATTGTCTCCTCTGGATTTAAATGATCTATGCGCAATCGCGATAACACCTGCTCGGCTCGACGAGTTTCGTTGTTGTAAGTATCCGATGTCACTGCCGGTACAGTTTGTTCGCTAAATACATGTGCGACGATTGGTTCTGACAAAGATAAAATTACATCATTATTCGTAGGGTTAGATATTTCTAAAAATGCTCGATTATTTTTTGCTGTAGTTACACATTCACTTATGTTACAACTCTGTATACTTTGCTGATCTATGTGTATATCTCCTTGGCCAATATTAATAGGCAAATTTACAATTTTAGAAGATTGTGCCGGAATAATGTTCTCATACAAATTTACCGTTTGGGAGGTATACATATGTATAGGGTTGCTAGAAAATTCAGTTTTAAGTACGCGAGAACTTAAGTCGATTTTCGCTAAGAACCGTTCAAGAAGATCGCACCCTATTAGTCCGTCAAAGTAATCGTGGAATCTGTATACGTTCAATTTGATTGGATTATTGTCTTTAAATTCTTCGAAACAGGGTATAGTGATTGAGTAATAATTCATGGTGGATGCGTGCACGTTAGCGACTATAAATGGTTCATAGTCAAGTTCATAGTCGGGATAGTACTTTGCCACAGTTTCAGGACTTATGAACGATTGGTTAGCTCCCGTATCAATTAAAATTTTTAAAGGTGGAAAGTCAGGCTTAACATTTAATTTTAAAAAAGGCAACTGTCTTTTACCCTGTATATTAATTTCTATTCGGGGGCACTTTTCGGGGCTTCCGTTGGAAAATTTGACGACTTTGGATTTTCAGGTGGAACTGCGGGTGTGGGTTCCCCTACGGAGACGTCCTGTGTCAGTGTCAAGTTAGTAGTCGGGTCACAACCTGGGACACAGTCTGGGACATAGTCATAGTCACAGTAGTAAAAGCCCTCTGGGACATAATAGCCAAAGTCGGGTTCTTGTACAAAAAATTCGTTCACGTTTGCTTCTCGTGTTCTAAAGTAATTACTAGGGGGTGGATTACCGTAATTACGCCAATCATGCATATTGGTCGGTGGCAGAACACGTGCAACGGGGTGACTAACACCGCTCATTGGTCGAGGCTGGTTGTTCGGTGCCTGCTGAGACGTTGGGGGTTGTGGGCTAGGGTTGACTCTAAAACCGGTGGACATATTGGACCGCGGTAAAGCTTTGAACATTTGTTGGGTTCTAGAGGGTCCCTGATAAAATGGTCTAGGCTGCTGTGGAATAAAGCGATTTGGATCAAAATTTCGAGGAATTATATTTCTATTCATCTGAGGATACTGAGCTAGCATATTTGGGAATATTGGAAGTAACCTTTTACTTGAAGGTACAATTTTTTGTTGGAGGTAAACAACGTTCATTTCCTCTTGGGCATATTCTAATGCTTCCTCCAGGGAAGGAGGCCTCATGCATCGAATCCTAGATCCTAGAGGTTCCACTAAGCCTCGTAGATACGTCTGCAAAGCTAGTTTTTTGTACAAAGTTCTTTTTGCTTCGACGGTGGTAGCGACAGCATCGTGTATTTCTACGTATGTCATGATGGTGCTTAGAAGGTTTAACACGCGCTCATAGAATACTTGAGGCGTATCTGATCCTTGAGATAGTAACGATAAATCATTGTATAACGCAGACTCATCCCTATGGTCTGAAAAATTATGAATTAACGTATTCCTAATACCGTTCCAATCCCGGGGAATACCATTTGTTACTAGTGTTCTAGCGGCGTTCCCGGTGATTTTATTTAATATACCATTTAATAATGCTAAGTTAGTTAGTTCGTGACCAGGTGCTGGATCAATATAGCTCGCAACAAGCTGGTCACATAGTGATAAAAATCTAATTAGAGTATTACTATTACCGTCAAATTCTGGTACTAGTCTTAATGTTTTAACAATTTTATTGATCATATCGTCTTGATTTTCCATTATTATTTCTAAGCTACCTAACTCTAAATTTCGGGTAGCGTCCCTCAGCGCGTTGCGAGAGGACGACCGATTGCCTAGGGGTTCGATACCCCTAGTAGATCGCGATGATCGTGGGTGAAAAATTTTGTAGGTGGGAAGTAGCGACCGACTTTAAGGAATTTGTGCAACTCACATAAAGTACATATCGGCGGCTCCCGTAGTATCGATGTCTGGATACGGGCTACAGGATCTCCAACGGCTGCTTCTGGTTCTTCTGGATTGTCGACGACGCACGTTGAAACGTGAACAGCACGCACAAATGTACAAATGTTCAGCTCGATCGTGAAATTATAGTCTTTGATTTGCACGCACTGACTCGACAATCCTACCGGCTGCGCCAATTACGTGATGGGCAGCGGAGGAGTCCAAAAAAAACCCAAAATTTCCAATAAATGAGTTTAATAAAGTGATTACAATTAATTCTTAATATTAGGTGAATAGGTACTAAGAGGTTGTCCTAACGACCGATGTATGTGACGAAAGGCCCCGCGCCGAATCTGCTGGTTAGTTTTATTGGATGCATCAAGTTGGGTTGCGCAATCCATTCACAGTAACCGAATGTATGGTGATGACGTATCTGGGAGGCACTCACAGATATAACATACATCATAATAGTCAATCTTTAACATACAACCAATCGCAAGCTTACACGCAAACAACACACACATCTACACAGACCGAATCCTTAACCCTAACGCTCGAAAATGATATCGAGACCTTAGTGGTCGTAGATCAAAACTTAGTCACAGATACGTATATTCAGGAAATACAGGATAAATTTAGAACAACAATAGCACAATACTCTGGTATGAATCCAGCTGTTCGACCAAAACTACCTAAACATAAATGCACTCGTAACCTATTCCGTTTAGTTAATTTATTTAATGAAAATATACTCGTACAATTTATATCTGATGACACACAACTTATAGACATACATTTACTTATATATTGCACAGCGGTAGTTATATCGGAAGAACTCAACTTTAAAATCACAGACCACACAGTAACTACAAGAACAAATCCTATTGTCAAACCAGCATGGCAACAGAGACTAGAAAAAGACATTGAAAAATTAAGAGCAGACTGTGGTAGACTCACACATTATATCAACGGGATCAGATCAAATAAAGTAGTTAAAAGAGTGGAAACAATATTTAAAAATTATTCTAATCACACTAAACACGAAAGTAACAATAGGAAACCTGAGGAGTTTTTGGATACATTAAAGCAGAAACTAGCTCTTAAAGTCCATAGGCTTAGGAGATATAAGAAGGCACAACAGCGCAAAAATGATAATGCAACATTTGCAATGAATGAAAAAGCATTTTATAGAAACATACAGAAAACACACAGTGACACTACAATAGAAAACAACACAGACGCACCATCAAAAGAACAATTAGAAGCATATTGGTCTAACATTTGGGAAGAACAAGTACAACACAACGACAAAGCATCGTGGATAGCGGAAGAAGAAGCAAAATGGAGAGCTATTGACGAAATGGAATTTGCAGAGGTATCAGAGTCCGACATTACACACATAACAGCTAGATTACACAACTGGAAATCACCAGGTGTAGACAAAATACATAATTTCTGGTACAAAAAATTAACTTCATTACACAAATCAATAGCAAAAAATTTAACAGATATCATATTAGGACAGCAGAACACACCCGAATTTATCGCAACAGGAATTACCTACATGCTACCTAAAACTAAAAGCTCATCTCAGCCTTCCCAATACAGACCAATTACATGCTTACCCACAATATATAAAATACTAACATCAGCAATCACAAAAAAAATTTGCTCTCACATTGAACACCACAACATAATTGCAGAGGAACAGAAGGGATGCAGGCAGGGCCACATGGGATGCAAAGAACAGCTGATTATAGATTCCACTATTCATAAACACGCCACCTCAAAAAACAGAAATCTTCATTGCACCTATATTGATTACAAAAAAGCTTTTGATAGTGTTCCTCATTCTTGGTTAATACAAATATTAGAGATTTATAGAATAAACCCAAAAATAATTAATTTCATGCGCCATATAATGCTACAGTGGAAAACAACTCTACAAATAAATAGCAACCACAGTAATGTCACAACGCGACAGATATCTATCAAAAAAGGTATCTACCAAGGTGACTCCCTGAGCCCCCTATGGTTCTGTCTCGCCCTAAATCCTCTGTCTCATTTACTGCAGGCCTGTAGGGCAGGATATTGCCTCAAACACACTACAGAGGAAACAACAATATCACATCTTATTTACATGGACGACATTAAATTGTACGGCAAAACAGAAAAAGATATGAAAAAATTGGTAGAAATTACAACAGAGTTCAGTAAGGATATTAACATGCAATTTGGTTTAGACAAATGTAAAACACTTCACATTATAAGAGGGAAGGTACGGCCCGGCGACTATGCGGTGAATGACACGGACACTATAACAGCGATGGAACCGTCTGACATGTATAAATACTTAGGGTACACGCAGCTAAAGGGACTCGATCATGTGAGAATTAAAAATACACTAACTACAGAATACAAGAGAAGACTTAACGCGGTTTGTAAGACCCAACTTTCAGGTAAACATCTCATTAAAGCCCTTAACACCTTTGCCATCCCCGTATTAACGTACTCATTCGGAGTTATAAAATGGACCAAAACAGATACAGAAAAATTAGAGCGCACTACACGAACAACACTTACAAAACACAACAACTTACACCCTAAATCTGCCATAGAAAGATTAACCATCAAACGGCAAAATGGAGGGAGGGGCCTAATCGACATCCAGCACCTTTGTAGGAAACAAGTCAGTCGACTAAAAGCATTCTTTCACACAAAATCGCGCACCAGTAATATACATAAAGCCATAGTAATAAACGATCTCAACTACACTCCACTTAACTTAAACGACCAGATAGAAATAGAAACACAAAACACTACCAATGATGACCCGCAGAAACAAAAAATTTAAGAATGGAAGAAGAAAGTACTCCACGGCCGGCACCCTCATGACCTAGAGCAATCCCACATAAACCAATTAGCATCAAATAAGTGGCTAAAGATAGGAAACCTGTTCCCTGAAACAGAAGGCTTTATCATAGCTATACAAGATCAAATCATCAACACAAGAAACTACAGGAAATTTATCATTAAAGACCCAACCATCACAAATGATAAATGCCGCAGATGCCGCATTCAATCAGAAACCATACAACACATAACAGGAGCATGCACAACCCTCACACAGACAGACTACACTCACAGACATAACCAGGTAGCAAACATCATTCACCAAAAACTCGCTCTTAAACACGGTCTCATACAAAACTCTTCCACTCCTTACTACAAGTACACACCACAAACTATACTAGAAAATGATACGCACAAAATGTACTACGATCGCGCCATACTTACAGATAGGACTATCCACTACAATAGACCAGACATAACCCTGCAGGATAAAATAGGAAATATCACATACCTCATAGACATTGCAGTTCCCAATACTCATAACCTACAAAAAACCATATCTGAAAAAATAAGTAAATATGCTGAACTTAAAGAAGAAGTCACAAGAATCTGGAGTCAAGAAAAAGTGTACGTTATCCCTATAGTTCTCTCCACGACTGGCGTTATTCCCAACCACCTTCTCCGTAGCCTAAAACTAATAGACTTAGAAGAATCCGTCTATATCAACCTACAGAAAGCTGCCATCCTAAACACCTGCAGGATAGTTAGGAAATTCATGCAGTTAGAGGAAGAAGAAAACACACCCTAATACACACCACACGCTGCATTTACTTGGCTTTGGCCCGTAAATGTAGCTAAGACCAGCCTAAGAGCTGAGAAAAAAAAAAACACTCTCAAAATAATAATAATAATAATAATTGTTTATTCAGTATTAAAATTGGTAAAATTATTACATAAAGTCTTAGAAATTATATTTACAAAGGTATAATAATGTTCGATGCCTGTACTAGGATAAACCTGTATCACAGGCGGCATGAGCATACTTAAAAGTAAGTTACGTTCCTATGTTCAGCAGTGGACGTCTTTCGGCTGAAATACTTTTATAGTATAAACTAAAGATATGCAATAACAACAACAACCTACATTAGGTAGAAATTGAATTAGAATTATCTACTAAATCTGATGTCAGCAAGGGTTAAGTATAATTACCACTCGGACTATAATGACGTCATCCGGCGGCCGCTAACTAATCCACCTGCCAAGCGTGATCGGTATGGTATTTAAATTCCATATTAATTCCAAGGTTGTCTATGTTCTATTGTAATGTATTATCTTTTATGGAACTAAATAATGTTGATAGTTTATGTTAAAAATCTATCTACAAGGTGTAACAAAAACTTGAGGGTTAGCTGCGAGTTCTTTTTTTTACTTGCCTTCGCTGTCCCACTCCTGGGGGCCTAAAAAGGCCACTTTGGAGAATCATAAAAGGATAACATTATGAATCATAATATGGCGAAGACAGTCCGTGTTTTTCTTTTTTTCGCTGCTTTACGTTTGTTTTATTATAATCAAAGAGATTGGGATTGGATTTGGGTTGGATTTATTGGTATTTTAGCACAGACAAAAATAATAACTGATAAATCCTTCACCAATGGGATTTGATACGATTAACTTAACAGTTAACTGTCCATTATGTTATCCTTTTATGATTCTGCCAAAGTGGCCTTTTTAGGCCCCCTGGGCAAAGGCGCGATCTCCTTCCTTCGTAGGTATAATTAAATTGAATAATGTAGTCGATAAATGTTTGTACGGTACAGGCCAACTAACTATGAAAACTTAATGGAAATTGTCCTACCAAAATTGCGTCGCAACGTCGCGGTCGTCGCGTCGCGCCTGTCCGGGAGCCTTTACTGAGAAAGGAACCGGAACATTTTAGGAACTACCTACAATAAAGAGAAGAAAATAAAAAAGGCTATTAAAGTCATTAATCATTGTTATGAACTTAAATTATTCTTTTATAATGACAATTCGGTACACTCGGCATTTCTTAGGTGTTTGCCCGTGTCGGTAAGGCGTGCTCAGTCTATGTCCACATTTAAAATTATGATAAAAAAGCACTTCCTTTCTCCTTATACATCATCATTATATTTTCTTTGTTCCAGTTTCATGTTTATAATTATATGTATATGTTATAGTCATAGTGATTAAATAGCTATTAAACATTATGACTGGTCATTATTATTAAAAGTAACCTAACCTAACCGAACCTCGGGGTGCACTTCGCTCGCTCTTGCATCCTATGTCGACGTAGTACCGCTTCGCGGGGCTCCTATTTCTGTGTAAAGGGTTTAAAGTAACCTAACTAAACCGAACCTCGGGGTGGCCCTTCTCTCGCTCTAGGATCCTATGTCGACATAGTCCCGCTTCGCTGATGTGATTAATTCTGTGTCAATTATCGTTATATCTAAATTAAGTAGACATTATAAATAATAGCTAGATATATATAATATCCGGATTTATTACTTTGGCTGTAACATGTATATTTATTTAGATTAGTAAAATATACTTTATGTATGTATTTATTGTATTATGTATTGTATGTACAGACTACCTACAGTATTTGTCTGTCCTTCCCCTTTTTCATCCATCCAAAGGTTGTCTGTAAAAGATCGCTCTTAGCGATAAGACCGCCCATTGTGTCACCCTTTGTACAGTTTCTATAATTATGTCTGTAATTTATATGGTGTACATAATAAAGAGTATTCTATTCTATTCTTGTAATAATTAATAACTAAAGTTTTTACGTAAGATAATTTAGGCTGGTTATCATTTCGTAACATAAGTCAGCGGTGTAATTGCGAAAGGCGCCGCAGCGTCTTCTACTGTTAAGTAGAAGTGGGTTTCATTTTGACAGTTCAACAACATTTATTGCGTTATTTACGTTGTTGAGCAGACAACATTTTTCGAACATATGAAGCAATGGATCAGCAATATCCTTCAAAATGATTCCGATTGTGATTGATAGTGTGTTATGCAATTAGGATGCAGGCTGGTTACCAGAGAACATTGTTCGTGTTGAAATTTCGTTTAGAAATCCTACTACAAAAGTTTGTATATTCGAATGTTTGTTACTCAATCACACACAAACGGCTTAACAGATTTGGATGAAATTAGCCAAACAGATAGTTTATAATCTGGATTAAGAGGACTATAAATGACCTAAGGCGCGGTGACTGTCTGACAGCATATAAAAGAAAGAGAAGCGCGATGACACAACGCTGGTAATTTATTGCAAAATATAAAGCAATTATCTATTTACAAAAAATCTATTGATTAGACAAAAAAATTAAAACACTACTGCTATAGTATGTTCATCATCATCATCATTTCAGCCAAAAGACGTCCACTGCTGGACATAGGCCTCCCCCAAGCACTTCCACTTCGACCGGTTCTGTGCTTCTCGCATGCAACGGGTTCCTGCGGCCTTCACAAGGTCGTCGGTTCACCTTGTGGGAGGCCTTCCAACGCTACGTCTTCCGGTACGTGGTCGCCACTCCAGAACCTTTCGGCCCCATCGGCCATCTGTTCTGCGAGCAATGTGCCCTGCCCACTGCCACTTAAGTTTGGCAATTCTGCGGGCTATGTCGGTTACCTACCTACCTATAGTATGTTGCTTGTAGAATAATCTGACAAAAAATCAGAATGATTGTATATACATTATGGTTTTTATTGTGAAAAGAAAGTTTGTAGAGGTATCTTCATGATTTTTTTCTATCGTATCAAATTAGTTGTATTTTGTTTTCAACACACTATCTAACTAGCTTATATATCCTGAAGAATATCACATATTTTTCCGATTTTGTTTACTGTAGTCGATCATATAGGTACCTAACTTTTAGGCATTATAAAACGTGCGTTTTTTGCGTTTTAGTCCTAGTCCCCTTAACAGGTAGGATACATTTTATTCCGGTAAATGACATCCACGCGAGCGACACCGCGGGCAGAAGCTAGTAGAAGTAGAACATACAATCAGACGCTCTAATCTACATCTACACTAATATTATAAAGAGAAAAGATTTTTTTTTTAATTGAATAGGCTCCGAAACTACTGGACCGAATTGAAAAATTCTATTATCATTAGAATTCTACATTATTATCCCTGAAAAACATAGGCCATAAAATATTTAAAAAAAAAGTTAGGGATCCGTATGAAAACTTCGATAATGTAACCCAAAGTGTGAAAAAAATACCAAAAAAAAAAATCCTTATTTCGCGTACGCTGCGGAAACTATTGACAATAGAGCAAAGTAATGTACTACAGTTTTATAGAAAACATCAATATCTACAAAAATTTTGCGATACTCATATGTCTAGCCATTACAGTTATGTCAGAATATGCAATGTAACGCCGAAAAATCCTTATAATATCTTATTTTTGTTAAATACCAATATCTACCCGTGCGAAGCCAGGGCGGGCCGCTTGTCATAAAATACTTTTAAAAGTAAAAAAAATGTGGTATAGTTTACCACAACAACAATGGTAAATAAGACAATAATTCAGTGGGACTAAGGCACGTTACATAGGTATCATGTTATATTATTCCCAGAAATCTTTTTCTTTTCATATTTACGGGCCGAATTTTATGAGGAGGCCTATTCTTCGCGTCCTGACTATTTCGCGAGGGATCTAAAGAATAAACTTAGAGCGGGTTTGAAAACTACACTTTTACTCCCTTACTAATAAACGTATTACATCAGATGAATAGTTACACACCGATTTCTCTCTTTCAGTCGTCAGCAATTTGACTTTCGAAAGAAGAAGACAAAGCGTCAAGTAACTATACAGACGCTATACAACGTTTATTAGCTATAGGGGGGTATGTGTAATTTATTTTTCTTTTGGCTTAATAATTGTAAGTAAGGAAATTCCAGTGATAACCGCCGCGACTTAGGAGTTGTAGGTTAAAACTCAAACATGCGCTTTACTTTGTGTAAATTAGTTCATCACCACTCCTCTCAAAATGGTGAAGAAAGACATAGTGGGGAAACCGACGTGTCCTAAAACTAAAAAACTGGCATATACATGTGACATTTACCAACCCGCACTGGGCCCGCGTGGTGATCGGCCCTAGCGGACCCCATCAATCAGTGCTGACATCTTTTTGAGGCGTGTGTGGGACACAACGCGCCGTCGACCTGGACCTTACGGGACGGAGAGCTTTAAGGTCACACAACTTTATAATCAAATTATTGTTTTTTTTATTCCATCGTGTGTTGTCCTAGTGGTCTGGCATTTTTTGCTGAACTGGGCCTTTTTGGCGCAGCCGTGAGGCACACATTCCCGCTAATTTCTGACATCGAACTTTGCACTTTTTATTTTTGTTTTTTTTCTGATGTACGACTATTATCTGACTATCTGGTGTACTGTGTCTTTTAGTCTGTGCTAAATAAATGTATTTTCTTTCTTTCTTTCCTAAATTTAACCCCGTAGAACTCTTCACCTTCTAACTTGTACCACAACATTACGTCACGTAAGTCATAAGGAGCGGGGGTCCCGCATAAAATGTGCATTAGTCTGAACAAATAAACGCTTTTATCCCCACTTTCAGCGGATTTGTGGTCGCCACGAATGTGCTTGCAATAAACTGTATTGTTGGCTTGGGTTGCAATACCAATCCGTTTAGCAATTGGATCGAGGAATGTTCGCAGTATTGCCTTCGATTTGGTATTTATAAAGATTTGGTTTAGGTCTCTCTCGTTTAATAGTATTTGCGGTTTTAATCATGTCTTTGATCGATCATGGGACATAATTACGCGGGTGAAACTGCAGGGCACGGCTAGTACCTACTCTTTATAAAATCACTAGCTGCGCCCCGCGGTTTCACCCGCATAAGTTTCGATCCCGTGGGAATATCGGGATAAAAAATAGCCTATATGTTAATCCAGGGTATCAGCTACATACCAAATTGTACCTAAATTGGTGCTGCTGTTTGAGCGTGAAGAAGTAACAAACATATAAACACACGGACACACATACACACACCCCCACACGCACATACTCACAAACTTTCGCCTTTATAATATTAGTGTGATATATAGCCGTCAATTACCCATAGTGCAAGTTACACGACTTTAACTCACACAGAAATACAAAGCTCGCGGTATCGTTTTAAAATGAGAGACCATAATTCATTTCTCCTTCTTTCTTTTTTCCTTTAGAAATAAGCATCACCTTTGTACCTATTTTTTCTGTCCTTTTCTTCTTGTCTATGTATAATCATCAGCTGCCTAGCCTTTTCCTTGTCTGTTTATGTGTGTTGAGTCCTAGACTCGTTTCCGAACGCGGCCTTTGTGACGTTTTGGGCAACTGTCACTGTCATGTCACTTGTAATTCGTTTTTTGTTCTAAGACATGGCTTTTTGTTAAAATTTGGGAAATCCAGTTTAATCCGTGTAGAACTTCGAACTATTGATAAAGATTTGTTACTATTTGGCCAAACACCCCTTTTGTGTGTTTATTCCCGGGATAGTTTGTGCATTTTGGGGCTAACCTGCCGTTCTAAGGTGAGCCACCCACCGCGCGTGCCGTGGCATAGTTTTGGAACAGACAATCGGTGCCGAGTGCGATCTGTTTAGTTCAGGCCCTAAGCCTACTTGTGAACAGTTGAACAATTGGTGTGGTGCATCCCGTGCCGTTGCTCGCCGTACGGACCGGCGTCCTTTGGAGCATCGTCGGATCTGACACCGACTCCACACACATTACACATTCAAAGACACTTACACACACACACAGAACCGGCGTGACCTGCAGGGCGGATCGTCACCAGCACAGGTAAGTGAAACCCATTTGGAACCGTGCACCTAGCTTCTGACGTTTCATAGGTGCCCATGTAGGTTATGTGAGACGGACAACTTAAATTGATTGAGGCAAGATAAGCTTCGCGATTCGCGAACCTTTCGACAGGCCAGAACTTGCCCTGGTTTGGCGCCGAACATTTGGTAGCAGAGCGTGGTTCATGTTGAACATTTAAATTGATTTGTTGCTGTGTCAGCCGGGCTCACAGTCAATTGTTGACATATTTTTAACACCCTTGTGGTTGATACCAACAACGGTTTATACAACCCATTTGGAATTTTTATTGTTTTTGTTGTTGGAATTGTTGTTGTTGGTTTTATTGTTATAATGCAATTATTGGTTAAGTACAGGGTCGGATTTGAGATTAGTATTAAAATTTAAGTTTAAATTTCACTGTAATAATCTATTAGGTACCCATTGTTTTGTTGTCTGGCTAGTATTCAAACTTTATTTGATTTGATTGTCACAATGGCCTCACTGAAAGCAGTGAGGGAGGCAGCTGCTGGATTGACCTCACAACTGAGGTGGTTCGCCTCAGCAGCAGCAACCGCTGAGCGCTCTGAGCTTGAAGAGGCTACGCTCAGTCGGTCCGAGCAGTTGAACTCGAGACTCAGTGCTGTTGACGCTTTGCTCACACGTTTCAATGAGTTCATCGGTGACGTGGGCCTGGAGATGCTGGACCAGGCAGCCCGCGATAAGGTTGTTGGTGACTACGACCAGATTTTGTGCCTGGGGGATGACATCAGCCAACGAGCTCGGGAAATTTTGAAGAGCCGGGTGCCTGTCCAGGCCAAGCCGGAGGCCTCAGTGGTTACAGGCCCCGGACTGTTGAGTAGACTGCCCACACTGGAACTGCCACATTTTGACGGTCGCTTGGACCACTGGCTGGGCTTCTTGAATCTCTTTGAAAGCTTGGTTGATGCCCGCCCGGACCTCGGACCCGCCCAAAAGTTGGCCTATTTGTTGTCTGTCCTGGAAGGTGAGGCCAGAGCCTTGGTGCAGCACTTACCGGTGACTGACTCAGCCTACCCTACCGCTCTGGAGCTACTCTCCCGGCGGTACCAGAACAAACGTTGTTTGGCTGACGTTCATATCGACCAGATTTTGGGATTACCGGTCATCACTAGAGTGTCAGCATTGCGTACGGACCTGCTGAACCCGTTGGTCACAGCGACCAACGCTTTGAGACGATTGCAGTTGCCGGTGGACCATTGGTCTTACCTGTTGGTGCACATAGTGCTGCAATTACTCCCCGCTGACTTGAGGTCTCGCTTTGAGCAGAAGTATGGTGGGGATAGTTCCACCCATCTTCCCCCCTTTGATGACCTCGTCAAATTTTTGGAAGACGAGTGCAGATTCCTAGACAACGCTCGGGGTGCCACGGGGTCACGCCAATCGCCTTCCCGGCCGAGAGACCAGGGACGGACTAAAGCCAAGGGGCCTGTTGATGGGCGAGCCGCCCCCCGTTTTGCTGGCACCCAGAGTCGTCCTGATTGCGACTTTTGCAAGGCCACGGGGCATGGTATCGCAAAATGTAAGGCGTTTTTGGAATTGCACGTAAGTGCCCGCCGCCGAATTGCCAACGCACGCCGCCTGTGCTTCTCGTGCTTGGGGGCTCACTTCCATCGGGACTGCCCAAAACCCCGACCATGCAAAATTTGTGAAGGGGCCCATCTTGAGGTTTTGTGCGCCAACGCGAACCGCTCGGGCAGATCAACGTCTGATGAGGGTTCGCGCAGGGGGGGGTATCATGGAGACGAGCACCGAGCTTCTGGCACGCTGATTCCGAACCAGGTAGAGGCCCGCAATTTTGACGACCGCACTCCACCCCCCGCGCACGTTCAACGGGAGCCGCGCGTGCGCCATTTGATCTCCCCTCGTAAGGGTAATTGCGCGGCTGCTGCTAGGCAACCCTGGCCAGATCATCACCGCTATCTTTCCCCTCCGTTGGCGGAACGCCCCCGGTTGGAGCCGCGCCCCCCGCCATTCAGGCACCCGGTGGGATATGCCCCTCCAGCGATGGCGAGCGGCTCGGGACACCGCGCGGACGAAGCGTTCGAGTTTTACCCTCGTCGTGAAAGACTGGAGCCTGGATGCGGCGAACGGTCGCCGGCCAGGCATTGTTAGGAAATTGGCGCCTGCCCCGCTAAGGGACCTCCCCCGATCGAGACGGTTTTGTTGCCAACGGCCTCGGTCAAGGTCTGGGGACCCCGGGGTGACTCTGTTGTGGTCCGTGCCATTTTGGACACGGGAGCCCAGGGTTGCCTTTTGTCATCCTGGTTAGCGGGACAGGTGGGCCTGGATGTGAGTGACTTTCCAGGAAACATTCAAGGAGTAGGCGAAACAGCCGTCACTACTGTTGAAGGAAAGACTTGGTTTGAGATCACTCCTGTGAGTTGTTTGTACCCTAAAATTGGCGCTCCGGCCCTTATACTGCCGAATATTTTGGGTACTCATCCCCAACGTCAGCTCTCTTTGGACTTGTTACGGTTGACGTCAGGCCTGGATTTGGCTGACCCCCGGTTTGATTCCCCTTGTACAGCGCATTTGTTATTGGGTTCCGATGTGCTAGGAAGAATAATGTTGGGTAATACAAGGGTCTTGCAGCCGGAGACCCCATGGCGCCACTATCGAGGTTTGGTGGCTATCTCGACCATCTTTGGCTTTGTGGTGATGGGCCCAGTGTTGAAAGATGTCCCTCTACCTGAGCCTGATTTTGTGTTAGCGTCCGGCTCCGCTCTTTCTGACGCCGTTCAGAGGTTTTGGCAGGTTGAGGAGCCCCCTCAGGTGGCCCACTTGAACCCGGAACACGAGGAGTGCGAGTTGTTCTATCAGAATAACACTGGTCGACTCCGTTCCGGTCGGCTTGTGACACGGCTACCCTTTGTTGCGGTGCGACCACCTCTCGGCCAATCCAGATCCACGGCCGAGAGGAGATTGTTAGCGATGGAGCGCCGCATGGCCAGGGACCCGGTGCTACGCCAGAAATATTTGGACTTTATGCGCGAGTACGCAGACTTAGGACACATGTCGGTGTCAAATTTAGATTGGCGCTCAGTCGAGCATTACTTCCTGCCGCATCACGCGGTCCTTAAACCGTCCACAGGTAAATTGCGCACAGTGTTTGATGGGTCTGCGCGGACTTCTTCTGGTGTCTCTTTGAATGATTGCCTGCATTCCGGCCCCAAATTGTTGAGGGACCTTTGTGACGTCATCACGTGTTTTCGTCGTCATCAAGTAGTCTTTGTGGCCGACATCAAAATGATGTTCCGGCAAACGGTTATTCACCAGGACGACAGACGTTATCAGTTGATCCTGTGGCGAGAGAACCCTCAAGAACCCATGATTGTATACGAGCTCAACACGAATACGTACGGTCTTCGATCGAGCCCCTTTGTTGCTATTCGTTCGCTTTGGGAGCTCGCGGACCGAGAGCGCTTGAAGTTCCCGCGGGCGTCCGCCATCTTGAAGACAGACCTATACGTCGATGACGTCTGCACTGGAGCTCCCACAGTTGAAGAAGCTATCCTGCTGCGTGACGAGTTGGTCCAAATCCTGGCTTCCGCTGGCTATGAGTTGCGTAAATGGGTGTCCAACTCGCCGGCGTTATTGGAAGGCGTGTTGGAGGATCATAGGCAGGATCCTCATTTGTTTGAGAACGTTGACAACCCCGCTATGATGGCCGTTCTCGGCGTTCAGTACCGACCAGTCCAAGACACCTTTACATACGATGTCGAGTTAGAGTCACCTCACACTTGGACTAAGCGACTTGTGTTGTCTACTGTCGCGAGAACCTTTGACCCGAATGGTTGGATATGCCCAGTATTGTTTTGGGCGAAATGCTTTCTTCAGCGCCTTTGGACCGCGGAACTCGGTTGGGACGAGCCACTTCGGGAAACCCTGTTGGAAGATTGGCTCCAATTTGTATCCTCACTCCCTGCGGTCAACGAGGTCGCGCTATCACGCGCTATCCTCCCTCCTGGGAGCTATACCGCCACCCTTCATGGGTTTTGTGACGCGTCTTCGCACGGTTATGCAGCCGTTGTTTATCTGCGCACAGTTAGCGCGACAGGCCAGGTGAAGTTGTCACTGCTCATGGCCAAGAGCAAGGTGGCCCCCCTCCGAACGGCATGGACCATCCCTAAGTTAGAGTTGTCAGGGGCGACGCTTCTCGTGCGTCTGTTAAACCACGTTGCTCACACCTTGGGTGGAACTGTGGACATTCGGGCTTCTTATGCCTGGACGGACAGTCAAATTGTTTTGTGTTGGTTGAAAACGTCCGTCCACTCTTTGGAGGTCTTTGTTGCGAACAGAGTGTCACAGATTCAGAATTCTGAAACGCCTTTGATTTGGAGGCACGTGCCTGGAGACTTGAACCCCGGCGACGTAGCCTCACGGGGTTGCATGGCCCCCCGCTTGATTGTTCACCCCCTCTGGTGGGGACCAGACTGGCTGACTCGCCCCGAGGTTGATTGGCCTCGAACGCCAGTCTTGATGTCGGATCCTGTGCCCGGGCTTAAGGTGCTCGCTGTTGGGTCGAAGGACCCTCCGTTCGATCCTGATTTTTTGTTGAATCGATACAGCTCCCTCGACAAATTGTTGAAAGTTACCTCGTGGATCAGGCGTTTTGGTCACAATTCTAGAAATCCAGGGGACAAGCTCCTGTCACCGGTTCTCTCTCCTCAAGAACGACAGGAGTCACTCCTGCTTTGGGTCCGCTTTGTGCAGGCTGCACACTTTGAAAAGGAGATTGAGACCTTGAAGACTGGTAAGATGAAGTTGTCGGGAGCCGTTAGTAAGCTGAATCCCTTTTTGGATAAATCGGGCCTTTTGCGTGTTGGAGGACGGTTAAGGCACTCTAGCCTTCCTTATGGTGCCCGTCATCCCCTTTTGTTGCCCAAGGAAGGCCACTTGATACAATTGTTGGTGACTGATCGTCACATTGGGAACTCACATGCCGGTTGCAATGCGCTGTTGGCCATTCTGCAGCGAGAGTTTTGGATCCTGTCGGCTCGTCGTACTATTCGTAGCATCGTCTTCCGTTGCATGCCGTGCTATCGAACTAAGGCCTCCACTATGCAGCCCCTGATGGGTGATTTGCCGGCCGATCGTGTCAATGAGGCTAGGCCTTTTGCTGGCGTTGGAACGGATTTTGCTGGTCCCTTTTCAGTGAAGACGTCTACCCTTCGTAATAGTAAAATTGTTAAGGCGTATTTGTGTGTATTCGTCTGCCTGTCAACTAAGGCAGTGCATTTGGAATTGGTCACCTCCCTCTCGACAGAGGCTTTTGTGGCGACCTTGGATAGATTTGTGTCTCGCCGTGGGTTACCTTCTTTAATCAGGTCTGATTGCGGTACCAACTACAAGGGCACGAGTAACTATTTGAAGGAGGTATACGCCTTCCTTAATGAGAGCCAGGTTGACATTGGAAACAAATTGGCCCGCCGAGGTGTCACTTGGTTGTTTGACCCGCCAGCCTGCCCCCACTGGGGGGGTATTTTTGAGGCCGCGGTGAAAGCGGCAAAGGGACACTGGCGGAGATTGTTGGGAGACACCGTTCTCACCTTTGAGGAACTAGCTACGGTATTTTGCCGCATTGAAGCTGTACTAAATTCGCGTCCATTGTGCCCGCTTTCTTCAGACCCGAACGACTTGGAGGCTCTAACACCGGGCCATTTTTTGATTGGACAGCCACTTGTCGCCCTGCCGGAGTACCCTCTTGTCGATGTGAGCCATAATCGGCTCTCGCGGTTTCAGTTGGTGCAACAGCTCGCTCAGAGCTTTTGGCGGCGTTGGAGCTTAGAGTATCTGCACATCCTTCAGCAGCGCGTCAAGTGGACAGACAAATCTCATCCGCCCAAGATAGGAGACCTCGTCCTGATTAAGGATGCCAACCTTAAGCCTTTGCATTGGCGCAGGGGGCGCATTCTCAATTTGGTGACTGGCTCCGACGGGGTCCCTCGTTTCGCTGAAGTTTTGGTGGACGGATCGGTCATGAAGAGAGCGGTCGCAACTTTGTCAAGACTGCCAATTGATTAGCGGACGGGTAGGCCCGTCCGGGGGGGGTAGATGTTGAGTCCTAGACTCGTTTCCGAACGCGGCCTTTGTGACGTTTTGGGCAACTGTCACTGTCATGTCACTTGTAATTCGTTTTTTGTTCTAAGACATGGCTTTTTGTTAAAATTTGGGAAATCCAGTTTAATCCGTGTAGAACTTCGAACTATTGATAAAGATTTGTTACTATTTGGCCAAACACCCCTTTTGTGTGTTTATTCCCGGGATAGTTTGTGCATTTTGGGGCTAACCTGCCGTTCTAAGGTGAGCCACCCACCGCGCGTGCCGTGGCATAGTTTTGGAACAGACAATCGGTGCCGAGTGCGATCTGTTTAGTTCAGGCCCTAAGCCTACTTGTGAACAGTTGAACAATTGGTGTGGTGCATCCCGTGCCGTTGCTCGCCGTACGGACCGGCGTCCTTTGGAGCATCGTCGGATCTGACACCGACTCCACACACATTACACATTCAAAGACACTTACACACACACACAGAACCGGCGTGACCTGCAGGGCGGATCGTCACCAGCACAGGTAAGTGAAACCCATTTGGAACCGTGCACCTAGCTTCTGACGTTTCATAGGTGCCCATGTAGGTTATGTGAGACGGACAACTTAAATTGATTGAGGCAAGATAAGCTTCGCGATTCGCGAACCTTTCGACAGGCCAGAACTTGCCCTGGTTTGGCGCCGAACAATGTGTGCAGTACATAAGCAGTTAGAAAATAGAAATAGTATAATTAATATGTAGTTTACTGCCTCTAAAGGCACTAAACTTATTATATTTTACACTTTCATAAAAAAATCCTTACAAAAGCTGTTAGTCTCATCAAGTCAACTTAAAAACTATGCGAACAACAAGTTTCTGCGAGACGGTTTAATAACTATCCCAGTAAGTGTCATGGCGGCTAGCCAGAAATAAATAAATATTAACATAAAGAAGAAAGTTAGCTAGCACTTTGACTTCGGTTGAAAGTTTGCCGTGTAAAAATAAATTGTAAATTAAATTGCAAATTTACTTCTGCCGTAAATCGTAGCTTTTCTATAAATTCACAATTTGATTTTGAGGATCAAGACTATGCCAAATATGGTGCGTTCCTACTTTTGAGTTATTAGTTAGTTCCTATTATTAGCGCAACTGTCTTTTCAATAATAAAACTTAATAACTTAGGCACAAATATATGAAGAATAATTATTTACTTTACAAAACATCATGCTAGTTTTACTCAAAGGGCGAGGCAGAGGTTTACAACAATTATGTAGTACATTCCCTCTCCCTCTTCATTCCATTTTCAATTTTCACCCAAAAAAGTTGCATTAAAAACTTTTTGCTCTAAAAACAAACTGTCCCAACATTACTTAACTTCAACTTTAAAAACGTCTAATAAAACACTGGCAAGACAGAAAAGAAGAACTCTTCTGTATTATTCTTTTAGAGCACTTTGTACAGCATGATTTCTTACTGACTCGATTAGAACTCGGGTCACGTGCTTCGAAGTAATTTTATATCGAGGCAATATCCGATAGGGTGATGGTACTATCGTTTATTTTGTTCCACGTGGTGAATAGCCGTAATAAGCTTTATTTTTGCTTGGGTTCTTTGAACTTTAGATAATAGTGCTGCAGTATTTTCAATGCGGTGGTCAACGTTATTAACTTTTTATTAAATAATAATCGTGAAATGGGAATCACGATCATTTTTGTTAAAAGTGCCTTATACGAGATATTTAAGAAGGGCGACAATTATAGGCCCATCTCACTTCTGAGCCATGTCTACAAGCTGTTTTCGAGAGTCATCACAAACCGTCTCGCGCGCAGGTTTGACGACTTCTAACCTCCAAACAAGCCGGATTCCGTAAAGGCTTTAGCACCGTAGACCACATACATACGCTGCGACAGGTTATACAGAAGACCGAAGAGTATAAACCTGTCTCTCTGCTCTTAGCATTTGTGGACTACGAGAAAGCCTTTGACTCGATCGAGACATGGGCTGTACTGTAGTCTCTTCAACGGTGCCAGATCGACTATCGGTACATCGAGGTGCTGGAGTGTCTATACGAAAACGCCACCATGTCAGTCCGAATCCAGGATCAGACCTCAAAACCTATCCTTCTGCAGCGAGGTGTGAGACAGGGAGTTACACGTTATCTCTCCGAAACTGTTCATCGCTACACTGGAGGATGTCTTCAAGGTTCTGGACTGGAAAGGGAACTGGCATCAACATCAACGGCGAGTACATACTTCACCTTCAGTTTGCCGACAATATCGTAGTCATGACTGAGACTATTGAGGACCTCAGTACAATGCTCGATGATCTCAGTAGAGCCTCCGAAAGAGTGGGTCTTAAAATGAGCATGAATAAAACGAAGGTTATGTTAAATGCCCATGTAACACCCACTCTCATAAAGATCTGAGACGCTACACCCAAAGTCGTGGACGAGTATACGTAGGACAAACAGTCCAGTTAGGTAGGTCTAACTTCGAGAAAGAGGTCAATCGTCGAATCTGACTCGGCTGGGCAGCGTTCGAGAAGCTACGCAATATCTTCTCGTCCCACATACCGCAATGTCTTGTGAAGAAAGTCTTTGACCAGTGTGTGTTGCCAGTGATGAATCATGGCACTGAAACGTGGTCGCTCACAATGGGCCTTATGAGAAGGCTAAAAGTCACCCAAAGGGCAATGGAGAGGGCTGTGCTTGGAGTTTTCCTGCGTGATCGAATCAGGAATGAGGAGATCCGCAGGAGAACCAAGGTAACCGACATAGCCCGCCAAACTTAAGTGGCAGTGGGCAGGGCACATTGCTCGCAGAACAGATGGCCGATGGGATGGATGGGATGGAGTGGCGACCGCGTACCGGAAGACGTAGCGTTGGAAGGCCTCCCACAAGGTGGTCCGACGACCTTGTGAGGGCCGCAGGAACTCGTTGGATGCGAGAAGCACAGAACCGGTCGAAGTGGACGTGCTTGGGGGAGGCCTATGTCCAGCAGTAGACGTCTTTTGGCTGAAAAGATGATACCAGTCTACATTAAACCGTCTTCACGACTAGACTCATTTGTTTCTTTTAAAAAACCTTCGGCAGTGTCTCCGTTAGTTAACTACGTATAGCTACTCCTATAATTTACTGTTTATATACACGCGTGATCTAAGCTATACCAAGTCTTTTATCGAGGCAATATCGAATAGCGAGTTTCGTCGTGGTTTGTTTTGTATCCACGTGGCGAGGCGCGTCGGTTCACAGGGTGCTTTGTTATTTGTGCTAGGTGATTGTAACGAGAACCTTTGATAAAGAGCGCTGTGTTTTTGTTTGAATGTTTTTAGGTGGTGTTTTTGTTGTATGTGCTAGGTTTGTTTAAGAGAATGATGTTTTTGGACTTGATAATGATGTGGTAAAAATGAAAACGATAGAAAAATTGGAATTATTATTCCAAAAATTGGAAATTGCACCAGTTCCTCACTTCATAATTTTTCAAAGTCACGGGCAAAAAAAAACGGACACACCCGTTTTAGCCCAAATAAAGAAAAGGCCGCAACATTTCAAGGGGCATGGGCAAAATGATCAAAACAATTATTAACTTAACGAAGAGTTTCTCAATAACCACACAACACAAATAAAACATTTTGCTCAACCATAATTATGTAACTCAAAAGCACTTCAAAACTATTCGCTGTACATTAAAAGCAACCAAAATAGAGGAACTAGCAGGAAGTATCATTATAATAACAAGAGCACGCTCCAACCATCAATCGCTTGGTGGAACAGTGAAGGAAAATGAAGGTTAATTTAAAATGTTGCATCTAGTGCCGCAGTTCCGTATACAGACATGACTTTTATAGAAGAGGGAAAATAATACAATTACCTTTCCAAAGTTAGAAGATTCAAAGAACTTTTGCATGTTCACCGTGTACTCCTGAAAGTACATACGCTGATACTGATCAGGGGGCCTAAAAAGGCCTCTTTGGCAGAATCATAAAAGGATAACATTATGAATCATAATGGACAGTTAACTGTTAAGTTAATCGTATCAAATCCCATTGGTGAAAGATTTTTCAGTTATTTTTTTTTTGTCTGTGTTAAAATACCAATCAATCCAATCCAAATCCAATCCCAATCTCTTTGATTATACCTACGTAGTGCAGCAGAAAAAAGAAAAACACTGACTGTCTTCGTCATATTAAGATTCATAATGTTATACTTTTATGATTCTGCCAAAGTACACGGTGTGACTGAGTTTTCTAGACGAAAATTTGGTTTTGCTAGTCGCCAGAGAGCCCACAAAAGGAAAAAAAAATGCCACGTCGCTGTTGCCGGATACTGTGAAGAGTTCTAATATACATACTGCAAAAACGGGCCTTCTCATTATTGTTATACAGAGTTATTGGTAAAATATTAACAACCTCTTAAGAGGTCATTGTACTCATAATTATGAACAACTTTTACTATGGGACCACGAATGAAAGAGTGAAGTTGTCCTGACTCAAATCGGCAAAAAAATTTGATAGGACTTCATAGTGGCATCACATAAATACCTATATATAGTTTTTGCGTCCAACCCGCCTGTTGCTCGGCTAGTGTTACATTTTTTGCGATGTCACTCACCACAAATGTTCAGCGTTGTTCTACCAGTAAATCACGAGCTAAGAGAATTTTCTACTTCATTGTCACTGGATTTAAAATTTTACGAGCTTTACAAAATGAGGTTTTAATTGTTGACGTACATTTTTTTAAATATGGTTAAGTTTTGGTGGATCACGAATACATAAATGTAGTTGTAAATAAACCGTTTAAAACAGAACACGTGGGCCGTACATTGATTATGTAATGTAATCAATGTACGGCCCCGTTTTAAGAAACGGTTCATATACAAATACATAGATACAGGATTGATATGAACTTGTAGAATTCATAAATGAAACGTAAATAACATCAGGAGACGTATTCCACATTGGGCACCCGCTTAAATGACACCTGAGTGAATGTGCCGCTGTGTGCCAGGTGCATTCACCCAGGTGCCATTTAAAAATACGTCCATCGGGGACGTATTCCACATTGGGCACCCGATGTAACAGGTGATTATTGAAATCGGTGATGTACTTACCTTTGTCACGAAATTATGAATATTTCATGAAATAAAATCCTTGCCACTAGTCGGTATTCAGTCCGTAGCAACTGATTATAAGACACACTTAATATGTAAGTTTTATGCATCTGCGGTACCTACGTCTATCTGCTTCCCTCTTTCAGTCCTTCTCACTAGATTACTACGAGATAACGAAATATACTCCCATTTATAGAAAAAACCTACAACTCGAGCCGAGTAAACGCGATTCAGTGTCACCGATCCGAGCGTGACGGTTCAGTATCATTCACTGTTCAGATAAAGGACAAAGTGCGCCTGAAAAAGTGTTCGCTTCCAAACTGGTCAAACGTTGTAAGCCCAAAAACGCTGTCGATCATAACTACAAACCTGAAAACCAAACTGAAAAGAGAAAAGCGAATAGTTCCCGATCCTCTTTCGGGCTCGTAAAGTTTAATTGCAACAGTTCGTTTATTTTCGTTTCTCGTGGCTTCGCTCTATAGAAGTTTCCAAAACTGTTTCGGCCATTCTATCGTGATGGTTTCCGCTTCTGCCATTTCAACTTCACCATGTCGGAAAATAATTGAGATGTATTAAGGCTACAGCAGACATGATACTTTTAACATTGGCGATTAGCGATTTAAAGTCGTTTTTCGAAGCTCGATACAGCAACTGAACACAAACATATCAAGTTTGGATGCCAGATACAACAATTTAGTGAGCCTTTGACATCTTTCTGCTGAATACGGCTCGATGCACAATTTTTTTCCCGCGACTATTATGCATGGTTCAGATTCAGAAACTGGCGTATAAAAACCTAGGTATCAAAAATCGAACGAAGAAAGCTGATAATTTAGGCCGGTATTCAAACTTATGCTTCAAATTAATAATTTGTTTAAGTTGAAATAATATTATTATTTCAAGTTAAACAAATATCAACTTTATTTGAATGAAAATTAAGTTGATTTCAGAGTGACACTATTGAAAAAGTTATAAAATGTTTGAAGTTGTAGCGTAAACTGAACTTTATTTTGTAGGATATATAGTTATTTTTCCATAGACTCATATTTGTTTATATTTTTGGCAAATAAATAGCGAATGCAGTTATTACATGCATAATTCACTCGCCTTCTTTCCATGGGGGTAGCCAAAAGTAGAACTTTACATTATGTCGGAATAAAGTTCAAAATGTAAAAATCGGCTCTAAGTTAGCCTCGGGCTAAAGTAAGATCTTGTATAAGATGGATTGAGTAGCCAAAACGCAATTACGGGAGTAATGAATATACATGTTGATGGATGGAGAGGAAGAGGAAGGCCGAAGAAAAGATGGATGGATTGTGTGAGGAATGATATGAAAGAGAATGGATTGAATGATAGCGTGACGGTTGACAGGGGAGAATGGAAGAAGAAAACGTGTTGCGCCGACCCCAAGTAACATGGGATAAGGGCAGGAAGATGATGATGAGTAGCCAAAACGCAAGAACTTTACATAAGTCGGAATAAAGTTTAAAATATAAAAATCGGCTCGAAGTTAGCCTCGGGCTAAAGTAAGATCTTTTATAAGATGGATTGAGTAGCCAAAACGCGATGCAACATTGATGCAGTCGCTAAAAGTCGCCGATCCTAAAAGTATCGTGTCTGTTCTACCCCTTAAAGAGAATCGTTATTTTGTTGTTTTGCGCTTAAAATTTTAAGGCTCATCTTAATTTTGAGTGCGGTGTTGCCTGGTTGTTGTTGAGTTTCAAAGCTATTATTTTGCTGTCAAAATGTTGTGGAGTTGTGCTTGCTATGTTGGAAAGTCTGGTATTGATGTTTAATTTGTTGAGTCGTTTGCGATTATTATGGTGGTTTTATAGATATTTGCTTTGATTATTATGGTGGTTCTGAAAAAGTACAGACCTACACCTTAGAATTATTTGGTTTTATACTGTAGGCAGTTTATGAATCCCTTATGTTGTAGTGATTACGATTTTTTTTTAGTTTGTGATGTTTTAAACCAAAACTGTTTGGAAAACCCCTTTTTTGCGCACTGGAAATTTCTTTTATTTATTTATTTAATACTTCAAGCACATAAATGTACAGAGGCGGACTTAAGGCTATAGGGATGTCTTTTTAGGGTTCCGAACCCAAAGGGTAAAATTGGGACCCTAAGCTATTACTAAGATTTCGCTGTCTGTCCGTCCGTCTGTCTGTCACCAGGCTGTATCTCAAGAACCGCGATAGCTAGACAGTTGATATTTTCACAAATTATGTATTTTTGTTGCCGCTATAACAACAAATACTAAAAACAAAATAAATTAGGTAAATATTTAAGGGGGGCTCTCATACAACAAACGTGTTTTTTTTCGGCGTTTTTGCCTTGTGGTACGGAACCCTTCGTGTGCGAGTCCGACTCGCACTTGGCCAGTTTTTTTGTTTTCTTTTTTACACCTCTTACCTACAATTTGTAGATTTAGAAAAACCGCACGCAAAAAACGCTATATTCATAGTCATGTTCCAAAAATAGATCACCTACATCTAATACTGTATCAGACAGAGACATATTGGTAGCTGTGACACTTACTCACGACATTCTTCCCCTCAATCAGGTTTTACGACGTGCGGTGAACGAAGCAGCTGACACCAGTAGGTAGTGTGTCGTTCATAAGTAGACACAGAAGGCCGGCTTCATACAACGAGCGAAAGCACGCGTATGCACACACAGGCGTGTAAAGAAAGAAAAAGTATTTATTGTGACTCGCACAGGATGATCACAAAGTAAACAATACACAATCATAAAAAAATTAGGTAAATAGAAATATTTTACTCGCCAAAAATGTAGGTATACATATAATTAGGTTATTTTGTGGAGAGTCCCAATGCATTTTATCTTACGGAATGCAAAATTGTTTAACATACATACACGAACAGAAGAGAAAAAAAAAGAAACAACAATACATTAAACAATATCACAATTATTATTTAACACAAATCACTATTAAAATCCATTACTGTCTTTAATACAAAGATGTCAAAAATATAGAGATGTCAATAATAAAAATGTCGACAGTATTTATTACTGTCGATATACTTATTCAATAATAGAACAGAAACTTTCGGAATTACAAATTAATAGGTCAAAAAAATTAATTAATATACGAAGCATTTTTACCGAAAGTTTTGTCCTCTAAAACTCTAAAAAATCTTTGATTGTGTAGTAGCACTTATCGAGTAACAATTTTCTTAACAGCTTTTCAAACAATTTGGTGGGTAATTCTTTGAGATTATTGGGTAGTTTGTTATAAAGAAGACCCATGAACAAAATGTTTTTTTTTGTCATGACGTAATTTATTTTAATTTGACGTCTAAATAATATTGTAGCCAGTCATGTATTTTATATTAATTGAATTTGACATATAATTATTGTAACCGGCGTGATTTATTTTATTTTTAATTGAAAATGACATGTGAATATTGTAGTTAGTGTAATTATGACCAGTGATGTATTTAATTTCATTTTGATAAATTATTTTGAAACATTGTACACCCCATGGTTATGTTACAGAGATACCTATTATAACAAATAATTATAAGAACTGACCATACACCTGTAACAAGCAATAAATGAATTTGAATTTGGATAAGGCTGTTTATAAAAAAAAAAACAAAATTAAGTATATAAAAAGAAAGTAAAAAAAAGAAAGTAAAAAAAAAACAGAAAGTCCTGTACCAGGCCAAAAGACTCCTGATTTAGCATAATGCTGCGACATTTAAAAAAACCACTTGCTGCGATCTCAAACAAATGCTAGTAGCGAGTGCGCTTGCGCTCGCTGTACGTAGACGCGTGTCTATGTGTGCGTGCGTTTTGGCTTGTTGTATGGACCCAGCCTTCTGTTTCTATATAATTTGTGACTACTGTGTCACTAGAATAGTCTCCATTCATTCTGGACAGCTGATGCTGTGTAGGTATAGTTCTGTTAGGTGAGTAGAACTACTGTACTGACGTTTGTTGGGCTGTTATTGAGGTAGTTAAAGATTGTAATGATATTAATATAGGTAGTGGATTTTTTTTTAACCTTTTCGAGTAGGTACTATCTCTGTTCTTATATTTTGATTTCTATGTAGATACGTGGCGTTAATGTAGAAATGGAAGTATTCAAATATGACCTAATACAGTCAGAACCACAAATAAAAAGTTGAATCTAAAAAAGTGATTTAATATTTCGAATTGCGCGTAATTCGGTTACTATAGTCCGCGCGGAACTAGTTAGCCGTACCTTAGGTATGTGAGCGATGGGACGGAGGCGCCTCCGCGCTTTGTCATTACTCAGTACGTGTTGCGAACGATCAATCTCAGAAGATCCATTGGCCAGATCCATGATGGATCTAGTGACCATTGTTTTCTCATTGGACAATAGGCAACCCTGCCGCCCGCACCCCCGTCCCCACCTAAGGCGCGGCCAACTAGTTCCGCGCGGACTATACCAATTCGATATTATTATTATAATAGCAAATGAAAGCTCAAAACCATAGTTAATACATAACTACAGTGTGTACTTTGTTCTGGAAAATATATCAAAACCAAAGATCCTCATTAAATATTCAAAACAATGTCCTTCCCTAAACGAAATACAATGTCGACAGTTTCATAACAAAATAAATTAAATACATAACAATTGCGTTTCCAGAGAACACCTTCGGTTTGTGTACGTTTAGAGGGTTAGGTAAGGGCAGTGGTTTTCCCGACCTTTCCTGATGCTTGTTGTCCCTTCGCACTTAATAGCAGGTGGCTAAAGTATACGCGACAGCGATTAGATTCATACACGGAATAGAAAAAACAAGTGGAAGTGCCCTTAGACTTCCTTAGTACGGGAACCAGTGTCGCCAAACTCACACAATTGCACACAATTGTTTTTTCTATTCCGTGGATTCATATTATCTATTATTATCTATACTATAATATAATATATTATAAAGCTGCAGAGTTTGTTTGTTTGTTTGAACGCGCTAATCTCTGGAACTACTGGTCCGATTTGAATCATTCTTTTAGTGTTGGGAAGTCCATTTATCGAGGAAGGCTATAGGCTATATAACATCACGCTACGACCCTTAGGAGCCGCGCAGCGTGTGACACCGCGGGGAACAGCTAGTTATTACTAATAATAAAGCTGAAGAGTTTGTTTGTTTGAACGTGATAATCTCTGGAACTGCAGGTCAGATTTGAAAAAATCTTTTTGCATTTGATAGCCCAATTCTTGAGGAAGGCTATAGGCTATATATATAGAAACTCGAGTCATCGGAGTGCCGCGGCGCGGGCGGCCGCGCGACCTTTCAAGTTTCTCAAGCGATACTATGTATTATAGTAATGAAAATAAAGTTAAAATTCATATGACACTGAAACTGCGCTCCGCTTCTCTTCCATCTCGGTGTGATTTGAGCCTTACGAACTTTATTGTAGTATTTTTTACAGACCTCAGTGATCTTAGTGGTAATGCTTCATTAATTGGCCCTTTCCCATCCATCTGATACTTCTACTATGACTATTGGCCTTAGGGCGTGTCTACGCGCAACCCACGGGACCGAGGCACTCACCCGCGATTTGAGCCTAATCGTTCTACGGCTAGACACTTGACTGCTGCTTCAGCTTACATCTTGTGCCTGTCAATATTTCGATTAGTCCGTTCCAAATTGTCCATTTCAAGGTCAATTCACCGAACCCATTTCGTTGGGTGAATTTGCACAATGAGCTGTGCTCAAATTGATGTATTTTTGAGCCGCCTGGATTTTATTGTATCCTCTTATGTATTCTGGCTGAGTGGTTACATTAAATGTTTTTGGTAAAGAAAGTTTTGGTTCCATTACAATAACTTAGAATTATGATAATGTCTTTATTGCGACAGTTAGCTATAAACAAACGTCCTTTTATACAAATTAAATTAGCTGGTGACACTTCACATACGTCCCTAATAGGTATTGATATACAATGTGTAACTCAATTAAAGCACATTATAAACTATTTTAAAAATTAATTAAAAAATTAAAAATTATTTTATTAATATATAGAACCAAAAATTCGAAGACATGTGACCCACTCCCTCTCACAGAGAGGAGGCCTGTGTCCCAGCAGTGGGAACATTATAGGCTGTTTATGATATGATGATTTAATATACCTAAGCAATTTGTTATCCCAAACATCTCTAAACTTACATAAATTACAGTAACACTTCCGCTGTACAGTCAAAACAAACCCCAATTTTGACACAAGATCAACAAAAACAGTTCCTAAAAACGCTTAAAACAAAACACAAACATGTATATACTTACAGTAAAAACATCTATTATCAAGTTACTTAATGCATCATCGGGCGCAAACAACAAACATGTTTTGAAAGGTTTTGTAAAGAAACCGAATCTAATTTACGGCCGAAAAATAATTTCGAGGACTTTTGCCGCTAAAAATGTTCGCAGTTTTGTAAAAACAAGGCTCAAGAATTAATTGCTCTGAAATCTTGAAACGTTTTACTTCGTTAGTGAATTAAATGGCGGATTTTATTTAAGGAGTTTTTGAAATTTTTTTTTATAAGTTAATTATTTTTTTGGTAAAATCTGGATTTTTTTTATTTATTTAAATATTATGCTTTTAATTGAAACTGAGGACTGTGTCGTGATCATAGATATCCGGATGTGATTGATTCGAAAAAGCAAAACTAAAAGGGAATCTGCACCAATGTATTTTGTTGGACATCCTATAAATAACATTACTGAAGGCGAATTTCATCATTACAATGATGACACTGACAGCTCTTGATCGCGTTCAGTTCCATTGGTGAAATTCGTCTTTAGGTGGTTAATATACACAATTATAATACGAGTGGTCTTCATCAGTTCGGTGCCTTATATAATCGGGCTAATTAAACTACTAATCTCATTGTGGTTAGAGATGGATACCTATAGTATCTACCCGGAGAGGTTAAAAACTTTGCAAATCAAGCCAGAGGGTCAAATAGTAAGAAGCTACTTAGGTCGATCCAAAATTCCTTACCAGCCGAGAGAAGTAAGTGAACTTTCCACAAACTTTGAAATATAAAACAAAAATATTAGTAACCCTATCTATATGATATGTCCTACAGTTCTAAAAATAATATAAATCCAAACTGAACGGAATCAACGTAGCAAGTAGTAAAAAAATATTTAAAAAAACTAGCTTCCGCCTGCGGCTTCGCCCGCTAGGTATGTCGATAAAAACTATCCTATCTACTACCCCGGGATGCAATCTATCTCTCTGCCAAATTTGATCGAAATCCGTTCAGTGGCTTAGGCGTGAAAAGGTAACATACAGAAAGACAGAGTTACTTTCGAATTTGTAATATTAGTATGGATTTTCCAAAGCGCTTCTTTTAAAAGTATCACAGTTATATTCTTGGAACTTGAATCCAGCTGGAATTGCGCCAAGTTACTCGAAAAATAGACAGAGATTCTGTGCTGGAAAAAATACAAACAAAAACGAGTTAAATATCCCTTTTTAGACAGAAATTGAGTTAAGTAAGCGACGGGCGTTTTAGCGAAGACACTGTAGTGCTAATTCTATTTTTACTCAGGCTGTTCTTTCGCAAAGTTTTAGCAAGATTTGCAGGAAAAGGTTGCTTGATATTTTAAACCTGATATATAATGTAATTGTGAAGTGAAACGCTTGTTTAATAACTCGCACTCGATGGTTGTAATTATTTATTTATCACTTGCTTTACAAGGTCTGTTTTAACTTTGCACTTAAAAAGGAAATGTTAAAGGATTTCTCCTGAAAATGTTTATTTTTGCTATTTACAAAGGGAGAAGCGCTAATGTAGCCCGCGAAATATAATTTTTATTACGTTTTTTGCTATTTTCAGGTCAATGTTAGGCTAAATGTTGAACATTATGTAGGTATGTATCAATGTATTAGTATTTTTTTTTCGATTTATATACCCCTTATATTGCATCTGCCATGTTTTGTCTCTGCACCACCCTAAGGTGACTGGTAGAAAGTGCCTCAGGCATTAAGTATGCCTTTGCACAGTATTTTTTTTACCCTATGCTTATTGCTTTAACAAAATACATAATTATATGAACCTTATTTTTCTTTTATAAGTCTACCGAAGCATTAAAGGTAATGGTTGAACTCAATGGTGTTTATAAACGACTTTGAACTGTAAATTCAATACACACGTGCCTTTAAAAGGAAATAAGTGGCGCTTCATACATACAAATTGGTGGAAATGGGTACAGTTCTGGGCATAACTGTACAGTCGAATGCATGTCGCTGGTAATATTTTGACATTGAGCTGGCTTAGCGTAGAACTGAGTTTCTATAGAATAAAAGGTCTGCCGATTCTCACCGTGAAAATTCAGGTGAAGTGAACTGTCATCCCACCTGTCGCTGGAGATTGCTCACTTATTTATATAACATATCCTATGACCTTTCCCGGGACTCAAACTATATCTATACCAAATTTTATCTAAATCGGTTCAGCGGTTTAAACGTGACGAGGTAACAGACAGACAGACACACTTTTGCATTTATAATATTAGTGTGGATTGCTTCAAACATTAAATATCGATTTACTGCTATACATAAATATGTCACCTAGCTAGACGGGGTTGTGGCTAAGTACTAACAGCTGCACGGTTCGATCGATCAGGTTAAGCTACGCTTGCCGCGGTTGGTCCGTAGATGGGTGACCATACCACCATACCGAGACCCCTCCGTGCCTCGGAGAGCACGATAAGTCGTTGGTCCCGGCTGTCATTCGTGGATCTTTGACAGTCGTTACCCGGTCCGAAGTCCGAAAGTCCACCAGACTTACCAAGGAGTATCGTATTACCCAACAACTGGGTTGTGGAGGTCAGATAGGCAGTCGCTCCATGTAAAATACTGGTATTCAGCTGCATCCGGTTACACTGGAAGCCGACCCCAACATAGTTGGGAAAAGGCTAGGCAGATGATGATGACATAAATATGTCACCTAAGTTACCTTTACCTAAGTTATCTCGGTGAGTTTTTTTATACAATAGCACAATAACTGGAGTTGTTACCAACGACGTGCGGCCTACTGTACTAACTACTAACTCGGGTCGGAATGAAACCTTCGTAAGTGAGAATGAAATGTAACAGAATGTTATGTTAATAAGATGCTGTATTTACATCTTGGAAACGATTACCTCTCTTCAGTATAATAAAAAAAAAACATATTTTTAAGACCGACTATATCCACTGCTATAGATAATACATAATCAGTCTATAATGTTCCCACTGCTGGGACACAGGCCTCCTCTCGGTGAGAAAGAGAGGGCCGTAATCCACCACGCGGGCCCTGTGCGGGTGGGTAGATGTCACGTGTCCTCGAATTTTTGATTCTAGGACATGCCGGTTTCCTCACGATGTTTTCGTTCACCGTTTTGAGAGCAGTGGTGATGATATAATTTACACAATATAAAGCGCCTGTCTGGGTTCGAACCTACGACCTACAACTCGTAAGTCGCGGCCGTCACCACTTGGCTACCACTGCTCTTGTAGATATGTAATTATCGTTATTATGTACCTCTATTTAGCTTATCGAATATGAACACTATCGTAATAGCTGAGCAACTGTCTCATCATCATCTGCCTAGCCTTTTCCCAACGATGTTGGGGTTGGCTTTTAGTCTAACAGGCTGCAGCTGAATACCGGATACGGAGGGGTATGTAATGGTTGGGCACCAATCTATAGACCGGCCTCGACAAGTGTAGCTTAACCATCGATCGACCCGTGAGACTGTAAATATTTAGCCTCAAACCCCAGAACTGAGCAACTGTCTACAGACTAATACTTAAACTATTTTATTCTTAATACCATCGAATCTAATTGGGTCTTACGGTCGATTATTTTTCACGTATACGAGTTTAGATGTTCTTGTCTGCTGACTTTTTCTGAACGAAGTTAGCCACTCACATGTACGCTTCCCGCGCGAGGGGCATTGTTATGTCCCATACATTTTTTATTTTGGGCCGCGGGGCGCCCTCGCCACTTATACACGACTCGTACAGAAAAAAAATCTATGGACCGCTGTTAAACTAATGGCTGTTTCTTCAAGTGGATAGACCAGGGTAGATTACAAAACTTGTTTCGTAACTTTAAGAGACTTTGATTTTTTTAAATAATTGCTTATTTTTAACTAGCTTCTGCCCGCGACTTCGTACGCGGATCCTGTTGCTTATGCCAGCGACAACGGGGTCGTCAAAATCAAAGATCTGAAACGTCTGATGTCGAATTCTAAGAGCCTGGGGACAGGAAAACAGCGTGATGCACGAGACGATTGGAGACGTTTCAGATCTTTCATTTTTATAAGTCAACAGGAAATGCCCATCAGACTAAAAACTTTTGCTAAGACGTCATTCCTATATGTTATAGTGTCGCTGGGCTTTGATATTCCACAACAGGTGTTCCAGATCTTCAAATTTATTCTCAAAGCAGAAAATGCTCTTCACGTGGAATATTTTTTGCTATGGCACCATTTTTATATCTCTTATACTTTAGCTGATCTGTTGCGGTTCTGCATTAGGTGTTCCATTTTCCAAAATAAATTAGTGATAGTTTGTTGATTTACAGAAACACTCAAAAGATGCGTCTCATACTGTACTATAGCTTAGATCCCTCAAAAACTATTTGGCTTGGTAAAATCAAAATTTGAAAGTTATGTAGTAAATTTACTGGTAAGAGACGTCAGGTTAAAGGAAATTTAGGAGACGTCGAATAACAGAAGTGTTATAATTTACTGTAACACTTCTGTGTAAACAACGTTCGTTGTTTTTCCCTCGGTCTCATTCAATATTGTAAATACAGCGAGTCAGGACTGGTGACGCGGGAGCAAGCGTCGTACAGTTGTCCGTGTAAGATGCAGCTCGTCCTGAGGTCGACACCCGTAGCCTTCAGTGTCTGCCCTGTGACTTATTTATTGTCATTGCGAAGCACAAGCTCACAGGGAACTGCACGCGCTTGAATTGAAAGGCGTAATTGTGGCCGGGTGTCACCATTGCCAGGATCGCCCAGAAGACACGATGGAGCACACGGTGGAGGTCTGCTCCGCTTGGGCTGAGCACCGCCGTGTCCTCGTAGAGGCGATCGGCAGCGGCGGCGACCTCTCGCGTCCGGCCCTGGTGCAAGCCATGGTCCGGGGCGAGAGGGACGGGACGACTCCGGGCCACCGTAGGCGCGGGCCTGCGGGCGGAGAGTAATGGGTAGCTCACCGTCCGATCAGGACCAGGCCCGTGCCGGACGGCGCGTACGTGTTCCACGCGCGCCTAAAAGAGATGTCAGCATCGAGGAGGGGCCCCATAGGGCCGAAGCCTGCCGGGCTCAGGTCAGCGGGATTGTCCGAAAGGGTTACCGCTGGCCCGGAACATAAAGGGCTAAGGAAGGAACACGGGTGGGTTTTATTCAGTAAGAGTCTGACACGAAAAAAGAAAGGGGATATTGGGGGGATCGGTGGTATACGTGGTATAAGGGTAATTCTTCAGGGACAAAATTTTCGATGTCTGTGGCTATATTTCTGTAACCAACTAAAAAAACGGCATGTAATATTTTTTTTTGTACAGTTTAGCTTTATCCCTTACTAGGACAAATTATTTTTTTTTAATAATTGCTGTCTAGGTACAAAATAAAAATATTTGAAGGTCGTTCTTCTGATTCATATAGCGCGTCCGTTTGCCATTTTCCGGAACAAAATGGTCGATGTCGCATTTTCCTTTTGATACATCAATATAAATTATAATTATATCGAAAGGAAATGAATTGTCCTCTTACAAAAAAAATGTGTATTAGTTATAACTACGTTAGTCTGTTTATAAATAAGTAAAAAAGAAGTGTCCGGCGTATAATACTGATTAATGTGGCGTAAGCTGCACTTGACCGTACTTGGTCGGGTAATAATAATGAGAGTCTGGCTTCCAGCGCGGGGGGAAGCCAGTCGTGCAACGGACGACCTAGAAGGTGGATGTGCGGCTGGTTGGCTTAGATCCGGTGTTACGAAGGAAAATACCTGATTCATCTGTGTTTGGTTCAGGTGGCATCCTGATTACAATGCCTACTTTATAAAATTTATTTTATTGTTTTAAAACTTCAATCTGTGTTTCGTGTGATGCTTTTGGGTTATAGATTCGTGTAGAAAAATGAAAATAATGAAGTCTGTATGTACGATGAGTTATGCATGATTGTAGGCAAAATCCTGATTCATCTGTGCCTGATTCGTATGGTCAAAACCCCATATGAATCATAAAATAAATTAGTTTTTCCCCTCTCCAGCACGATAGGAGCGCTTTTGTTGCGTAATTCTCATTGTCCAATTTTTGACCGTGTACAAGTCAGTAGTTTTAATCTTATTTATTATTATTTACTTAGCTATAACCTTTTGAATAATAAAAAATGACAGGAGTATAATCTTGTTCTAAATATGATACTTTTGATATGTCTTAGTCCTATTTAAGAATTAATAATTATTGTTTAAAATTTACATTCATAACTAACGATGTATTTATTACTTTTTATTTCTGTTTCTGATTAATATGTAACACATTCTGATTCATCTGGGCACAAAATTAATATCTTGAAAACTACTTTATAAAAACGAGTCCCTCATTCAAATATATGTTATTTAGTATACCTATTTTCATATGAACATGTGTTACAGAGCTGAAAGTGAAATTAAATTTTGGCCATATGGATCAGTCAAAGAATCAAATTTCGAAGAACTACCCATAAACACTGTCTCGCCGACACCACAACCCGTTAGAATTTCCGCCTCAATGATATTTCTCTGCGGCGAGACGACTTTGAGCCGGGTCCCATTGCACAGTTTTGGCGGAGTGAGATTCCGAAGAAGCATAATTGGGACACCGACCTTTAGCTTAATGGTGTGCGCTAGTAGTTCACTTGCACTGAGGAAATTGAGAAATTCTACGGGGTAATGTGTAGCGTCATCTTGGTCGACAACAGTGTTTATTGAAGTGTAGATCACTTCATTTCCCTCAATTTCCGCGAGAATTCATTCATTGATCGCTGAAGGTTGGTCGTTTCTGGGTGCTAAAATGGCTCGTTCACACACCCAAGAATTATCTTGGTGCGGTATCCTATTGATGTCCCCGTACACCAGGCGCATCAAATCTTCTAAGGTGGACACCTCTCTCCCAAGGATCTCAGGTAGAACCACCTGGCCACCGTCTACTGGTAGCGTTCCCTCACCCAATTTTAAGAGAACATCAGAAAATTCTTGGGCGTGTACATTCCCGCCAAGCTGTGCTCTCATATTCATCGTTAAGCGCAACATATGAATATGTGGCCATAAGAAAGAGCATTTCAACAAAGCATTCACCTCATCAGCCCTAGTTCCTCGCGTCACCACAGGCAGCGTTTGTCGGAAATCGCCGCTTAACAGAACTGTAACGCCACCCATCATTTGCTGGTTCCTGCGGATGTCCTGCAAAGTCCTGTTTACCGCCTCTACTGCTTTTCTGTTCGCCATAGTGCATTCATCCCACACGATTAAAGAGCAAACTTTAAGCACGCGCCCTTTGTCGCTGTTGCTGTTGCGTTTGGAGTGTCAACTCCACAAACAACAAATGTGCTTGGTAAGATATAACTTAGAACCAAAAGTTTGACTTGACTTTATGATAGTGTAGCTTGTTGTACCACCAATCAATCTGTTTAGTAACATTGGTGTGAAACTCCCCATACAATTAGATAGGACATGTATAGTTCTCAGATTTCTTACCAGTATCGTTCCTAATGCACATAAAAAATGCAAAAACTAAAAAAAAAAGAATTTTACGATTTAAAAAAAATAATAATACGGGATTTGAACTTGCACCATTTAGTGCGGTAAACGGTCGCCTGACCATACCGCTAAATTCCCTGTTGACATATTGTTGAAATAGCTGTTCCCTTGCAATTTATAATATTACTGCCCCGCTCCTTTATAAAAATAGCGTGATTGTTATGTTTCCAGGGTTAAATTTTTATTAACTAAATAAATAACATGTCATTTTGGGCATTCAATTATTTTGTGCATTCAATTACGAACCAAAACCTTTTAAAATCAATATTGCTTACCTCCCATAACATACGGCGTGATAATATGTAGCCTAAAGCCTTCCTTGGTTTACAAAGAACATTTTTGCTGAATTTCAATTCAATCTATCCAGTAGTTTTGGCGTGAAGCCTTACCATACACACAGACAAACAGACAAACAGACAAACAGACAAAAATTCTAAAAAGTCACTTTTTGTCATCAGTTACGTTTTTCTAACAAAAGCCACTTATTTTTTCTCGAAAATTCTCAATGTACAGTTTTTCTTTCGTTACTGTTTTATTATATGTATAGATGTTTGTTTACATTACGAAAATTAAAAATTAAAGTAAATTTCATTCAAAATCGAAAGCGATGACCCTATTTTTTTATTTATCTAAAAAATAGCCCCATTCATACCGAATCGAATGACATATAATACATACCATTGTAGTTTCAAAGTTTATATAAACAATAACATTTATATCACGCGAGTATCCTATTACGCACCCGTCATCGCCGTCATTTGTTTTTTTTATGATTTTCAACTACAGATAACTAATTTCGTAATGCTGCTACGAACTCATGCGCATACACACGAGCGGCACTCGTCGACGACAGTGGAAATTGCAGTGGCTTCGAAGCTTAATACCAGAATCGCTAAATACCAGATTCGCAAATTACCAAACTCGCAAAATACCGGATTCGCCATAAACCAGATATGCAAAATAACAGAAACGCAAAATAACAGATTTTGTACAGTTGAAAACAAATTTTAATTGAATTAAATAATAATATTAACTAAAGTAAAGACTAACAGAATCACGAATTTAATAAGCTTATTTTATTGATCTTCCGATCTTCTTTTTGATCCTACAGAAAGATAAGTTTATTAATATTAGTGATTCCTTGCAGCTCGCGGCGCGGCGACGTCTGCCGCCGACTCGCGTTGACGGCTGTTGTTGCAGTTACCTTTGTCGTCGACGCGTTGACGACTGTTGTTGCAGTTACCTTTGTCGTCGACGCGTTTCGCTCGTGTTTATGCACACTAACATGTGTAATCGTACCTTACCTCTAGGATGACCTCATTCTGGCTTTTCTTTAGAATTCAAGAACGTATATCATCCTCTAACTGTGTGGTGCCATCTAAAAATAAATGGTAGTACTTTTGTCTATTTTGGAGTTAAAACGAAATTACTTCTATTGTTATCACATGGCCAATGAAAATTGTCCTGCGTCAGACTGGCAACAACGACAACTGAAATTGTTACTATTTTTGTTCCCAGTTTTCTCAGATATTGTTCATCTGTGCAATTGTCGCTAAGGTTCACTATTCACTGCAGCGTAATAAATGTTCAAAGGTGCTTAGTTTAGTTTAGAGTCTAACTTAGCTTTTTGCTGGATGTTCTGCTCTAATTGAATTTTCTGTTGAGTAGTCTGCAAGAAATATTCCTCTGCGATACTGATGAAGATGAGACTGATAGTATTATTACGTTTCTCTGCAAAGTCAAATGACCGTAAGACTCGTTTATTAGTTTAAAGATACTCAACGTTTGTTGAGCTGCATTATTAAAGCAATTGTAGGTATAGGTGGATTTGTTTTCATAGTTATAGTGGTAAAATAACTGTAGGGGACTGTCAGGAAAACCACAATAAAGAAAATGTTTAGGACTTGACGCCAATTTATAAATAACCTAGAGGAAATTTATTAGCAAAATCATTATCCCCTTTATTCATAAACGTTGCTTAAATTTAAGTAATGATTAGCAACTGTTTAACTATACATTTTTGACGTTTGAACGTCACTTAAATTCAATCATCGCTTTTTTTTTTACAAAAATACAAATACAAAAATGTTTTATTCAAGAAATTTGTTACAACAATGGGTGATTGTGTTTGGGGACTCCTTTTAAATAATTTTTGCCTGTGTAGCAAAATAATTACAACAGTAACAAATATGTGGGTAATTAGACTTATACGTAATTACTTACTTACTTTGTAATAATAATTATTCTTTTTAATAATAAACATTCAATTTCATTACACTTCCATGCACAAAAACCCAAACCAGCTGGCAAAATGCTACACGGCAACGTACGACAAACACACGTGTGAAAAAACCGTTCATGCGAAAGCCTACCCGAATATGAGCGAGAAACTCAATTACGCCAACACGTGGCCTCCTAAGAGATATGTCAGCGTTTTTATTTAACTTTACCCGTGTGTTACATAAATATAAGGAGCTTAGGACGGTCTCAGGTTCGTATGTGCGAATGTAACTGCACAATTTGTGAAAAGGATATTTTTTTGTTGTTTTATTTTTGGGTGTACCTAAGTGATTTTCTGAGCGCAGATTGGACAGCGTTTCTTTAGTGTAGTTTAGTGTTTTGTTTTTTCCGTGTATTGGCAAGCGTAGCGTGGGACGCTCGCCCCCCATCTAGATGGACGCGGCTGGATGGGACAAACAGGATGCGGAAGGCGGGGACAGGGTATTGTGGCGCAGCCTGGGAGAGGACTATGTTCAGCAGTGGACTGACGGTAGGATGAGTTAATTGATTCAGTGTTTCTTTAATCATCCATCAATTGTTTTAAGGGAGGGCGCCCACGAGCAAATTTTGTCTCCGCAACTAATTTGTCTCTCACATCAAGTCTCCGGGTTTGTATGAAAGTGCGCGCATGTAGCGACGCGACAGCTGGAAGACTTTTTTGTCCGCGGTTTTGGAACAAGCCGGCGACGCAACTGTCGCCCATCTTTTGGTTGCAATGCAAGTGCGCGCACGGCGACAAAAAACCAGCCAGCCAGTTGATGAATGCGGCAAATTTTTTCGAAAAAGTGGCGTTGCAGTTGCTCCCGTGTGCCTGTGCGCATAGTCCAAAAAAAGTTTGCTGGGCAAATAAGTTGCTCGTGGCCACCCTCCCTTAGAAATATTAATTATGTTGGGCTGCAATATCTTGCATGTGCAACATACTTTTCCTCTTCTATCAGCACGAACTGCTATAAGAATAGCTATCCTATAAACCAATTTATTTAGGGTCCATACAACATGTCATATTCTCCCATACTTCTCTATTAGTCGTCATCTCGGTAGGCACCCCCTTTCTAGGTATATCATCTTTCACACAGTTCTTCCTCCGATCGTTTCATTGGTCTTCAAAGCTATAAAACCATACTCATTCATACGTAAAACTTTCCTGACGACATTTTGCTCATAATATGATAGTAATAAAAATTTCTTACATCGGAATTTTCACTCTTTTTATTTGATTCTTATTTGTTTTTTATCTGTTGCACCTATATTGTTCTGTGTGCCCTTTAGTCTGTGCTAATTAAATTTATTTTTTATCACATCTATTCAAAAAGAGCTAGTGTATTCTTCGTAAACAGGGTCTAAAATAGCTCCTTAATACCTAGGGACTAAAAGTGACTTGAATTTGCAATGTGGATATTGTTAGTAAAAGTTCCAATCACCAAAGAGATCATTCACGAACATTGTAATGATATGATAAAGTAAAATGCGCGAGCCAAATAAAAAAAATTGCGAAACGATTAAAAACGCGCGAAACGTTTACTCAAATTAGGGTTTTACTTAGTTTTATAAAAAATTAGCATGTCTACCTCAATTGTAAAAAGTAGAGTGTCCACCTCGGGAGCAACACTATTTTAAGCTCGAGTGACGTACTTTAAATCCCTCGCTGGACTCAAAGAAACACTCTCGCCTTCAAAATAGTAGTTTGCTCCCTTGGCAAACAATGTGCTATTCTTTCATTATTTCTTTAGATGATAGATGGTTAACATTTGAAATAGGGGCGGGGCTGAAAGTCCAACACTTAATTATTTTATTACAACATTCTGCAGAACCTTGTGATAAAACCATTTTCTTAACGATAATTTTCTCTTCAACGTTATTTTACTGTTTGCCTATAAGTTAGTAAATAATGATTTTTCTTTTAATTTTAATAACATGCTATGATTTTAAAAACCATTATTAAAACCATGCCAAAGTACCTAACTTTAAAACTTTTTAAATTTTTCAATCACATTATTGCAGTACTTCGACCGTGTGAATGTGCCTAAACACTCAGTCCCGAACAAACAGAGTAGGTTCCGACCCGGTTTTATTTGGCACTCCAAGGTCGTGATCTACATCGGCAGGTTTTGCGTTTTACAGTCTAATGAAATATTGATTCAAATTGAGAAGATTTTATTGTGCAGCCTCGCAAAATTTTGGTCGTTACCTTTTTATGGAAGCTGAGGATGCAATTAGGGGTTTAATGCGGTAAATGGCTATAAAAATGCTACTGGTTTGAGTATCAATTCAAACGTTCTGGATTAAGGCTAATCTAATAAAAGCTGTGATTTCAGGCGCAATTCGTGAAATAAATACATAAGTCAAGATCTATCACTGCGTAAATTAGTGATTACCATTGTACTCTGACTGTTATAAGAAAGTCACCAATAATATTTACATTGCCACATGTTCTTTTTGTACATGGTAGATACCATAGCAGTCTGCAATTATTAATTAGAATCATAATTATAACAACGCGATCTATCCCTTCAAAATCTCACCGTGAACATTTAGGTGAATTGAGCTTGAAGTGAGGGTATAGTCGATGGTTGCGATAGTCGTGGAGAGGATCCGGCAGTTGGGTCTCGAGGTGGCATTGCACAAGTCCGAGGCCATGTCGTTTCATGGGCCCCGGAACGCGCCACCATCGGGATCCCAACTAACGGTAGGAGGGGTTCACATCGGCGTCGAGACAACGATGAGGTACCTGGGTCTCGTCCTCGACAGCCGGTGGAACTTCGTCGAGCATTTCCGACGTTTGGCCCCCAAACTGGAACGGGCCGGGGCCGCCTTCAAGCGGCTCTTGCCCAACCTGAGGGGGCCAAACGCCTCCTGCCGGAGGCTTTACGCGGGGGTCGTGCGGTCCATGGCCCTATACGGGGCCCCGGTGTGGGCGCGTTCACTGCGGCGGAGAGCCGCCCACTACCTGAACGCGCCCCAGAAGGTGGTAGCCATAAGGCTTATCCGGGGCTACCGCACGATCTCTGGCGAGGCGGCAAGCCTCATTGCTGGACTGCCGCCATGGGATCTGGAGGCGATGGTCCTCGCGCGCGTCTATGAGTGGCGCGCGGAGGCACTAAGCCGGGGGGAAGTTCCGCTTCCGCGGCAAATCGCTGCGGAGCGGACTGAGCTCCGGCGCGATCTCATGGCGACATGGAAGGAACGACTGTCGCAACCCAGCGCAGGGCACGCCGCGATAGCGGCGATAAGACCCCTCTTTGAGGAGTGGCTAGGGAGGCGCCACGGCGCCCTCACCTACCGCCTGACGCAGGTCCTCACCGGACACGGAAGTTTCGGGAGGTTCCTGCACATCATCAGGCGGGAGGAAACGCCCGGGTGTCACCATTGCCAGGATCGCCCAGAGGACACGGTGGAGCACACGGTGGAGGTCTGCCCCGCTTGGGCGGAGCACCGCCGTGTCCTCGTAGAGGCGATCGGCAGCGGCGGCGACCTCTCGCGCCCGGCCCTGGTGCAAGCCATGGTCCGGGGCGAGAGGGAGTGGGAGGCAGTCACCTCCTTCTGCGAAGCAGTCATGCTAGCGAAGGAGGTGGCGGGACGGCTCAGGGAGAGAGCCTCCCGTCCCAGCCGCCGCGGGAGACGCTCCGGGCGTCGGGAGCCGCGCGACGACTCCCGGCCACCGTAGGCGCGGGCCTGCGGGCGGAGAGTAATGGGTAGCTCACCGTCCGATCAGGACCAGGCCCGTGCCGGACGGCGCGTACGTGTTCCACGCGCGCCTCAAAGAGATGTCAGCATCGAGGAGGGGCCCCATAGGGCCGAAGCCTGCCGGGTCAGCGGGATTGTCCGAAAGGGTTACCGCTGGCCCGGAACATAAAGGGCTAAGGAAGGAACACGGGTGGGTTTTAGTCAGTAAGAGTCTGACACTCCCTTCCGCTCCACCCAGAGCGGGAGGGGTCATTTGATGATTTCCCATCCGCAAAAAAAAAAAAAAAAAAAAAAAAAAAAAAAAGGGTATAGTCGACTAATGTCAGATTCTAGAAATGTCAGACGAGTTAAAATCCCAGATTATATGAATGCCAGATTCTACAAATGTCAGATTCTACAAATGCCAGATTCTACAAATGTCAGATTCTATAAATGCCAGATTCTATAAATGTCAGATTCTATAAATGCTAGATTCTACAAATGTCAGATTCTACAAATGCCAGATTCTACAAATGTCAGATTCTACAAATGCCAGATTCTACAAATGTCAGATTCTATAAATGCCAGATTCTATAAATGTCAGATTCTATAAATGCCAGATTCTACAAATGTCAGATTCTACAAATGCCAGATTCTACAAATGTCAGATTCTACAAATGCCAGATTCTACAATTGCCAGATTCTACAAATATCAGATTCTACAAATGCCAGATTCTACAAATGTCAGATTCTACAAATGCCAGATTCTACAAATGTCAGATTCTATAAATGCCAGATTCTATAAATGCCAGATTCTTGAGCTGCTAATCTACGATTGACACTATTGACAGCTCACTTCACCTAGGGCTTAACTGTCAGATTTATACAGAATATATCGGTTGCTGTGTGTTATGTGACTGATGCACTGTGTCAATACTTCAAACATTTCAAGTAATAGTAACTAAGCTATTATGAGGAGAAGGCGCTTGTGGCTAAGTAATAACAGCCGCTCGGGTCGATCGATCAGATTAAGCACACTTGCCGCGGTTGGCCCGTGGATGGGTGATCATCTTTACATACCGAGATTTCCGAGATTTCCGTGCCTCGGAAAGCACGTTAAGCCGTTCGTCCCGGCTGTCATTCGTGGATCTCTGGCGAGTCGTTACGGGTCGTCAGAAGCCCGAAAGACAGACAACCAGTCTTACCAAGGGAGATTGTATTAACTAGTAACTGGATTGTTGGGGTCAGATAGGCAATCGCTCCATGTAAATAGTATCCAGCTGCATTCGGTTAGACTGGAAGCCGAAACCAACACAGTTGGGAAAAGGCTGGGCAGATGATGAGTAACTAAGCTATTATAATAACATATGAAACCGTAGCAACAAAATATCCTCTATACAGGGTTATTGGTAAAACAGTACTCATCATTATGAACAACTTTTACTATGGGACCAAACCTGAAATCGCGAAAAAAAATCAGCTATTCCCTACATTTTGACGAGTTATACGAACATAAATGTCGGGAACAGCTGATTTTTTTTCGAGATTTCGGGTTTGGTCCCATAGTAAAGTTGTTCATAATGATGAGTACAATGACCTCTCAAGAGTTTGTTGATGTTTTTCCAATAACCCTGTATTTATACTTCAAACCCCTTTTTACCGACTTCACAAAAAGGAGGAGGTACTATGTTCGGCTGTTTGTATGTTTTTTTTTGTATGTTTGTACATTAAAAGAAAGTGCTTTATTTAAAACACAAACATTTATAGGACGTGTTTCCCTAGAAGATGATAGTGGAAAAAGGTTACAAAGTAGATTCTCGTAGGAATCATTAGCTGGGAAAAAAGTACAGTTGGAGAGCGGTCGGGTCGAGTGGCGTGGTGACTGTGGTTTTTAAATGTAGGGACAAATCGTGTAATTACGTAATGTTATGTTGTTTTGGTTAAGTATTATTGAATCTGTGGTATTGGTAATGAGGGATATCAGCGGAGCAATGGGCAATTCTCTTAATTTTAAGAACATTCCCCGCTACATTTTTGACAAGTTTTTGACATTGATTGCCGCTGAGATGAGATTGCGATTAGATTGTGAACGTGTTTAATTACGGGAATTGGCTTTCAGGTTGTTTAGATGTCTAAAGGCTGTACAAGGTAACATTATTATTTACCTATATAAGCCTATTATGGCCCCCTCTAAAGGACATAAAGAAATTAACTAAAAAAGAACTTGGTATCCTCTAAACATCACTATGAATATATTTTAAATACATTAAAATCGACGATTAGTGGACGTCTTTCGGCTGAAATGATGATGATGACATTAAAATAATTATATTACGTGTAAATTGTTTACTTAAAAACGATAAATATTGAATAGTTTGCTCATAACAATTTCAAATAAGAATTTTCTTATTTCATACTTTCTAAAGCATGATTTTTCAGTAGTTGTGTTTTAGTTTTTGAACTTAATTTTTTTATCTTCTAGAAGAAACATTCTCAGGTAACACATATTTGCTCGATGTAGAGAGAAAACTTCACAACCCCGGAAAATGTCCCGCATAATAAAATAAACATGGCGCCTCCAAAGTGAGGCTCGTTCACGTCGTTAGGACAAGTTAGCGACACGACGCGATACGTGACGCGTCTGAGATTTAAACAGGCATTGTAACCTTTAGGGTATAAAACTTTTTTTAGCCCTTGGGATACTTTTCGTTGTCTGTTTCGACTATGAAGTGAGATGACGTAAAATTGTGAAAATAAAATCAGCCTTTGTTCCCAATAAAATAAAATAAATTCATTTTATTTTCAGGTAAATAACACCCATTATTGGCACACGTATACAATCAAATAAAATCAGATACATTCAAATAAATTAAAATAAAATCAATAGGTACAACAAATCAAATTAAATGGAAACATGATATTATTATATAAAATTAAATGAAATCAGAATAGATCGAATCAAAATGGTGGATATAATATATTAATCCGATTTTGATTATAGTATTGTTTTCAGAAAAGACAAATCCCACCAAAAACATTCTGTAAAAAACTAGCCAAGTCTCAATGGAGCTGCTTGTTTATCTCTAAAAAGTAATGAAATCTAGACAAAGTCGTACCAAGTCTAAGGTTCCTTACTGCGATTTCTTTATTATTATAGTTAATGTTGTGTGACTTGGCCGTTGAACATTCTTTATACGTTAGTGGGTATAAGTCAATTTTGTTTACACGCGTAATGTTATATCTGTTGTAAGTAACTAAGTTTGTTAAGCGAGGTATCAGCCCATACTGGTATTGGTAATTGGACGCTAGTGTCTCATTTTAGGCTGTTGTTGATTGTGCAACACATGCATTCAGCATTGACAATGCTGACTTCTGCTCTCTTCTTTTTGGAGCGTCAAATCGACCACCGATCTAACATAAAATAGACGTACAGAAGGACTTCTATCAATGATTATAAGTCCGTCTGTATTGGAAATAATTTTTAATACTGTTTGTTTCAGGCTCGCCTATACATAAGTATTATTGAAATACGCAGCTTTATCAAGCCTACAATTCACTAGTTATTGAATCAACGTTTTCCAAGTGGCAATTTTCCATCGTCAATGGGTAGCGGTTCTGGCGACAGATTGGTGCAATGGTGTCATGGAGCACCTGGTTTTGTACCCTTGTGTACCCTTCAACGGCCAAGTCACACAACATTAACTATAATAATAAAGAAATCGCAGTAAGGAACCTTAGACTTGGTACGACTTTGTCTAGATTTCATTACTTTTTAGAGATAAACAAGCAGCTCCATTGAGACTTGGCTAGTTTTTTACAGAATGTTTTTGGTGGGATTTCACTTCTTTTTGTAGAAACGTATACGTACGTACGTATTCTTTTTGTACGTATATTGATTTATTTTATTAGATTTTCTTATTAGACACAGTTTTTTTTCTTTTTAGGAGTAGTTTTTTTATTATTACAAATCTTTATTTTCTTTTTTTCCGGTTCTGATTCTTGTACAGTAGCAACAGTTTTTCGTATTGCCCATTCGCGTTCATTATTTATTCTTTTAGACGGTTTAATTTCTGAAAGATCGGCGCGGTATTTACGCCTAAGCCGGTTGTAGTCGGTGATCGCTGTAGCTTGAGCTTTTATACTCTTGAAGTCAACATTTATGATGTGCACCCCATGAATATTGGTTACTCGTGAAAGCGCCACGTAGTCTTGGCCACAAGAGAATATGGAGGTGCCAATGTCCATGAGGGTATTTTTTAGACTTAGACCTTGGCTCTTGTGAATTGTTAGGGCATACGCCACACAGATTGGGAATTGTTCTCTGTACACGTATGCCCGGGGTATGATCTCAAATTTTGACTTAAAAGGCAATAATTCGTGAATCAAATTATTATTAAAAGGTTATCGGAAAAACAAACGTAAGCGCGTTTTAAAATACAGTCAGCGTCATCTAGCGGCGTGTGCGGGTATCACCGCCACTCTTAGTCCAATGCATTATGTTTTGACCAAATTTTGAGCGAAATTAATATTTTAGTGTAAGGAGGATGGGCGTTTTGGTACCCGAAAACTAATTACATCCAAACAAAATAATTTATATATAGATTGAAAGGTCTAATTATGTAGAAAAATAGTTGTTATGGGGGATAGTCCCAGTTCGCTGTCCGTTCAGAGATATACAACCTTTAACACTATACATTTATGTTAGGTTAGGTTAGGGCGTTTTGGTACCCGAAAACTAATTATATCTAAACAAAATAATTTATATACAGATTGAAAGGTCTAATTATGTAGAACAATAGTTGTTATGGGGGATAGTCCCAGTTCGCTGTCCGTTCAGAGTTAGACAACCTTTAATACTATACATTTGTTAGGTTAGGTTATAGGGCGTTGAAAACTAATTACATCCAATCAAAATAATTTATATACAGATTGAAAGGTCTAATTATGTAGAACCTTAGTTGCTAAGGAGAATAGTCGCAGTTCGCTGTCCGTTCAGAGATATACAACCTTTAACATTATGTAGGTTAGGTTAAGGTTAGGTTAGGGCGTTGCGAAAGCATTGTACGTTACCGCGACCCCCAGCGTAGTGTAAATGGAAAAACGGGGTAAAAAAAAAAGGTAGAAATTCAGTCACGTCACGACAAAGCAAGAGTCTATTATTGTTACTTATACTTATGACCTAACCTAACGATAACCTAACCTAACCTTTGAAGGTTGTATATCTCTGAACGGACAGCGAACTGACACTATCCCCCCTAACGACTATTGCTCTATCTAATTAGATCTTTAAAACTGTATATACATTATTTTGTTTGGTTGCCATGTTTTTCGGGTACCAGCTTCCATACATTTATGTCCATCCTCCTTTGTTTATTTAATTTGTGTAATGTTCGAGGAGAATAAAGTAAATCGTTCGGCTATTTCTTCTTGTAAACTTGTAAGTATAAGTATAAAAGCCGGTCTAGTCTTTTCCAGAGTTTTCCTTTAATTTTAGTTATATGCGTATTAAAAGCAGAAGGGGAGGCATTCGCCCAGCAGTGGGACGCTATAGGCTAGATTAAATTAGAAGATGTGTGCCACTACGCTGGATTTTTGCAATGACAGTCGATTTTTATTTATTCGTCGTAGTAATACCAATAGTAGAAGGGGGCATTACCATATCTCTAATACAGCTGAGACCAGCTGAGGGTTCTTCATCAGATACTTCAGACCTTCGATTTTTAGGGTTCCGTACTCAAAGGGTAAAAACGGAACCCTAATACTAAGACTTCGCTGTCCGTCCGTCCGTCTGTCTGTCACCAGGCTGTATCTCAAGAACCGCGATAGCTAGACAGTTGAAATTTTCACAAATTATGTATTTCTGTTGCCGTTATAACAACAAATACTAAAAACAAAATAAAATAAATATTTAAGGGGGGCTCCCATACAACAAATGTGTTTTTTTCTGCGTTTTTGCCTTGTGGTACGGAACCCTTTGTGTGCGAGTCCGACTCGCACTTGGCCAGTTTTTTCACATCAAATGAAGCGGCCCACCAAGTTGAATATTTTTTGTAAAGGCGGTATGTCGATCTCTAATAGTTTGATTGGGCTCTTGTGTTTTCTAATCAGGGTCACCAAGTACTCCAGATCTTCGATTATCCTAATTTTTATAGTTTTCCCTTTATGTGGCCATTAAACCCTAACTCTGTACCAAATTTCAGCACTCTGAGTTTATGGGAAGTACTAGTTCTATTTTGATGATGAGTGAGTGAGTGTCGTAAATGCGAAACTTTGCTTTCGTTTAACTTCGGAACTAAATAACCTACAGACTTGAAATTTTGGATTATAAGTATGTGATTATAGCTTACTGGATGACGAAAATTTCTGCGTTCTGGTCTTATCCAGAGGTTCTCAAATAGGGGCCTGAAAATGCGGCGAAATGGTTCCTGTAAAGGATGGTACGGCAGTGTTTGCTTCGCGCTCGACTTGGCGGGGGCACTGCCGTGCCCCCCGATTATGTGGAGAAAGTGTTTTGAAAACCTTTGAAACGGTGTCTAGGTACACCGAAGTGACCTAAGACTGAACAATTTTTAAGCAATAACTTCGGGCACTAGAACTTAAAACAAAGTGTCGTATTTTCCATGGACTTCAAGTGGATGGGTCAAGACGAATGCAAAGCACTCCTTCTCTATCATCTTTTTAACTGTCAAATTTTCCCGAATTTGACAGTTTCAGGTATTTTTGTCAAATATTTTCCTGGCGTCGCGTCTGTACAAACGGTACTTTTTTTCAAATTTTTGTATGATGTCTGTTTGTTCCGGTTAATCTCCGACACGAATTTTGACGGGACTTTTTCTGGCACACAGTTAATTGTATAAGAAGTAACTTAAGCTTTTATTTTAGAAAAATAATTAGGGTTACATGCAAAACAAATACAACCCAAGAAATCCAATTTTTTTAGCGACATGCACGCGAACGGAAGTCATAAACACACTTAGTGCCGAATAAAAATAAACTATTCTCCTCTTCCAAGATGCGACGAGGATGTTTTGCAAACAAAGTCGGTGAGTTCCTGCAGTGTATTTGCAACGTCTACAGTTACTACAGAGCTAAGTAAGCGAGCGATAACGGCTACTCCAGCAGGAAGCAATATCGCGCGCTCGGGATACAGAACCGCGCTTTTTATTTTTACATTACAGTTAGTTGTTGAATTAGTTACCCAGTATGTATTGTCATTTATTAGGGTTCCGTACCCAAAGGGTAAAAATGGGACCCTATTACTAAGACTTCGCTGTCCGTCCGTCCGTCCGTCCGTCTGTCTGTCACCAGGCTGTATCTCAAGAACCGCGGTAGCTAGACAGTTGAAATTTTCACAGATGGTGTATTTCTGTTGCCGCTATGACAACAAATACTAAAAACAAAATAAAATAAATATTTAAGGGGGCTCCCGTACAAAAAAACTTGTTTTTTTCGGCGTTTTTGCCGTCTGTCTGTCGACAGTTGAAATTTTCACAGATGATGTATTTCTGTTGCCGCTATAACAACAAATACTAAAAACAAAATAAAATAAATATTTAAGGGGGGCTCCCATACAACAAACGTGATTTTTTCGGCGTTTTTTGCCTTGCCCTTTGTTGTGTAAAACCGTTCAAATGCGAGTCCGACTCCCATTTGAACTGTTTTTTTTTAAATGCAATCAGTACCTACCTAATTTTTTATTTCCGTAAAATTACGAAGTTAACTGACATGAACATAAACAGCTTTGTAATTGCGTAACACACTATCAGTGGCAATGGGATTTGTTTTTGCAGTTCAACAACATTCATCGCCTTCTTTATATTGCTAAGCAGACACATTTTTCAAACATATGACGCAATGGATTCGCAATATCCTTCAAAATAATGTAGATTGAGATTGATTAGTGTGTGTGTGGTGCAGTTTAGACCGTCGAGGGTCGGGAAGTTGAGGTCGAGGAGCCATCATTAATACGTGAATTGCTAACGTAGTATTTTGTAGCGATAATCACATTCAAAGAACGAAGTATATATTGTAAAAGTATAATAGTAATAGTACAGCTCTAAAAAGTACGCCAGCACATCAAGCTACTACTATCTGTCAAATTGCTTTAATAGATTTTCGACTTTATCGCTAAAGCTTAAGGTTTAAAGTTGGTTGGAAAAATTTGACAGTTTCGGGTAGGTTGATACCCTGGCGTCTGTACCAACAAAAAAAACAAAGTCTCCAAAGTCCTAACCATCGACCGTAGAAATAATTTCAATCACTGTAAGAAAATCCATGACCATAGAATCTCATCTCATTAAAAAATAATTAGGACTCTACCAAGAATTTATATCTTTACAAAATCTTTCCCCTTTTAATAAGCCTTGAACATGAACAAGAATCCAAAGGCAAGAAAATAATTCTCATTTTGCGTGTACCAGTGAAATTGGCCCGCAGTGTACCACTAGCGTTTTGTCTTACAATTTTGTGCCTTCAGTTGCCAGCCTTTTGTTCAGTAGGATGAGAATAGCAATTAAGCCGTCTCATATGAATTAAAATAATCTCACGATTTTTTATAAATGCTTACATAACATACATAATCAGCCTATAATGTTCCCACTGCTGGGACACAGGCCTCCTCTAGGTGAGAGGGAGTCGGCCGTAATCCACCACGCGGGCCCAGTGCGGGTTGGCAGATGTCACATGTCTTCGAATTTTTGGTTCTAGGACATGCCGGTTTCCTCACGATGTTTTCCTTCACCGTTAAAAAATAAAAAAAAATGCTATATGGTATAAATGCTTAGTCTGGAATATTTACATGATTTTGTTGGAATAACTGAAAATGAAATTGCAGTGACGTCACTGAATGGAGTTTGTATTTAGAAAGATCTCTTTAGATTTAAAAAAAGATAATTCTTGTAGCATTTATTCGTGATATTTTCTAGATTCAACCAGCAACCCTTTTGTTTTTTTTTGTCTGTGATATTATGTCAAAAATCAAATCAAAATCAAAAAATCGAACATATTCATAAGGTAGTGTGTATTTATTCCGATTGGATTACAGAATATCTGTTCCCAAATATATGGTATTTTGAAAGGACTCAGATATAACGACGAGATATGAGGAATATCAAACTATAGAAAACCTCTTTTTCTCATAACTCGTCTTTAAATCAGTGTCCATTCAAAATATATTTTTGGGAACCTACCTTAAGAATATGTTTGATTTACAAATTATTTTGGTATCACGTTTGTATGAACTACGCATGCTCCGCTAGCCCCTTAAATGCTTAGAGGTATTTCAAACATTTACCCACTTTTAAACATTTTACCATCCTTGAAAATCTAATTATCAACGACCATTGGTACTCCGCCTTTGATGTTTTATAAGACGAGAGAGTTTTTCCTTCTCGTAATTTGAAAGGCTTTATCATTAATGCGATTAAGTTGCCCAATTATTATTTTTTACGATATCTTGCTTCTATTTCCGTCGACTGTGATGTACAGACGGCAGCACATCAAGCTACTACAAACTGTACCTTGTACTTTATCAAGTTGGATTTACATCTTCCCACTTGTGTACGGAAATATTATTAAAACACGTTAACGGTTTTAAATCAGATAGCTGGTATTACATTTTTCAAGCACTTGAGACTTACGATATACCTACATCAAGTAAACCTCCTTAGAACCTAAAATGACAGAAAATTAATCTAGAACTATTACGAAAAATTTTGACACCAAAATAGTGCATAGTAGGTATTATGGGTACCTATGTATAAACTCAAACTCAAAGCATTTATTTCAATTAAACCAATTACAGGCACTTTTGAATTGTCAAGGGGTCGGTCAGTCAGAAAAATGAAGCTAGTTGCCCATTCCAAAGCGTAGGTACCTATGGAGAAGAACGGGCAAGAAACTCCATGGACACTCTTTTAAATCAAAATAATATGGTTACAAAGTCTTGTTTACATCATTTATGTTAAAAATTATGCACGTGAGAACGATGCAGAACGTTAAAGGCGTCCGTAATGAAAAGACGAGAAAAAAAAACAATTCAAATATTAAATAAAATTAATATAAGCCAGCAAAGAGATGACCAGTCCCTACTGACGGTGCCTGTTCACGAACATGACGCATGTATTAGCACCATTCAGCTCTTGCAACCATTTTGAAGGGAGCTAAATGATCCAACACACGCGCCACCATCAGCGAGACATTTCAGTGAGCATGACATACTCTCAGCCGCCAGGGCACATTCAAGTCAATGAAAGGCGTACCCATATAGTACCTAATATGTTCAGAAATAAACGGATTATTCTTGCACAAGAGAGTTCCGTACACAATCTATCATACAGGAGATAGTATCAAATGTATTTCCCCTGCTAATAAAATAATATGACGTCGGTTTATCTGTGCATTGTTTGAGCAACAGTAAAGGTTTGTGACATCGGGTTAATAATGTTATTACATTTAATTTGGTTATGTCCGTAATAATAACATTTGTGAGCACCACTAGATATTTAGAAAGAAATGAAAAAAACTGCCTTTAATTTTTATGACATTGAATAGAAAAATGAAGATGAAATAAAACAGAAAAAAATATTTTATTTCCCCAAAAGTAAAACCCGAACCCGGGGCTATGGTAGTTTACGCATAATTCTCACATAAATAAACCGCCCTTTCACTTCTTATCTCGTGCATTTGAGCACTACACCACACAACTACCCTGTCCTTCAGTTGAGTAACAGTTTTTTAAAAAGACTCATGATAACGCACTCAAAGACGTCACTTAACAATACTACTTCTTTGACACTTACCTACGTCTTTGACATAATCTTCTTATTATCTGATAATCATCATCTGCCTAGCCTTTTCCCAACTATGTTAGGGTCGGCTTCCAGTCTAGCTGGATGCAGCTGAATACCAGTATTTACATGAAGCGACTGCCTCTTTGACATCCACAACCCAGTTTTGTTTTTTTTTATTTTTTATTTACTGGGTTAGACTGGCTGTCAGACTTTCGGGCTTCTACCCGTAACGACTGTCAAATATCCACGAATGATAGCCAGGACCAACGGCTTAACGTGCTTTCCGAGGCTCGGAGGGGTTTCGGAATATAAAGATGGTCACCCATCCACAGACCAACCGCAGCAAGCGAAGCTTACCTGATCGATCGACCTGTGCGGCTGTTATTATTTAGCCACGGGCTCCTCATGTATGCAAAGATATGCTGGTCAATTATTGAAGTTGAGGATTCATTTGATTATTATTAAATTACATCTCTGTAGTGCGGCAACCATTTTGCTTAATCTGCCTATAATGTTCCCACTGCTGGGACACAAGCCTCGTCACCACGCGGGCCCAGTGCCGGTTGGTAGATGTCACATGTCTTTGAATTGTTTGGTTCTATGACATGCCGGTTTCCTCACGATGTTTTCCTTCACCGTTTTGAGAGCAGTGGTGATGAAATGAAAAATACACAAAGTAAAGTGCCTGCCTGGGTTTGAATTCACGACCTAGGTACAACTCGTAAGTCAGGTCGATACAACTGGGCCACCACTGCTCCCCAGTAATAATTTTAATCATTATCAAATCAATTCAGCATTAATTATTTCTTTGGAATTAGTTTCTCCTCTATGTAGGTATGTATCGTAAAATGTAACAATTACAGCCTAAACTGTTGCTTTGTAGGTATAGAACCAAATAACAGTACAGATAATTAATGGATATCGAATCAAACGATATTTTGAGGCTTTCCCGTGGCTTTGACGATCACTGATATGCAAGTAACATCATGGCAGTACTAATTCTAGGCAATCTATACATATGAAATTCAAAATCCTGACTGACTGATATATCAACGCACAGCCTAAACCGCTGGTCCTAGATACATGAAATTTGGAGGAAGATTTTTGGAGATAGATTTATTTTTTGGTGAAGAGTAGGTATCCACTAAGAAAGGGTTTTTCGAAATTCCACCCGTAAGAGCACCCTCTTAGGCTCTTAGGGGTGGAATTTCGAAAAACCCTTTTATCGACTTCGTCCGCGTGAAATATCACCCTCCCCTATTCACCAATGGGGGAGGGTGATATTTTACGCGGACGAAGTCGCGCGCAGAAGCTAGTATCGTATAATTCAATTATCAGCAACAAACTCGTAATTGGTTTATTGAAATCCTACTAAAATAGTAATTATTTATTTAAGACTCCCTGGGTAGAACGAGTAATTGGATTTTTTTATAAGCAATCTTTTGGTAACAGCCTCGAATCTTATATTTAAGTACTCAGAATCAGAATGTATTCATTTGTTAAAATGAAATTTTCCGTGGTATAATGTTAATATTTATATAAGTCCCTATAATGTAAATAATTTCTGGACATTTTCCTACAACATTGTGATGTAAAAATATTATTAAAAGTGTAATTTTTAACTAAGTAGAATCAATTTTAATATTTGTTTTAACCAGACTCGATCCCTGATATATTAAGGTAATGTAATCCTAACTGGTGAAATAAAGGTGTTCTATATTCCTTTGCCAATACGATCAGTGAAAATAGTGATTATATACAAAGGGCTTTGAAGGTCCGTGGCGTAACAACCTGTCGCCATTTTGTTTTTTTTTTTTCAAAATGATGCGTGAAACCTATTTATATTGATAGCTGTATAGAGGTATGCGGGTGTTGTGTCTGGCGGGCAACTGCCCGATGATTCATGTCGGGCCGTTGTGTCTAATCTAGTTGCGCGGTAAACTCTGCTTGCGCGATGCAGGATTTTGCGTGACGTCAGTATGACACGTTTCTCTCATGTGGCGTTGTAGATACCGCTACAGCTGACATCAATGCAAACAGAAAATATACTAAGACCAAATTCTCATGCTTTACGGAGTTTGATTCTAGTATGTATGTTTCCTGTTAAAAACGCACGAACCGTCATCATAATCCATCTCCACAGCTTGTTATAAAAATGTTACCAACCTCCAAAATACTCAAGCCACATATCCTACAAAAGTTAGTAAGACCAATGTTACTGAAGACACCGCAATTTGGCCGGGTAACGGGCTGTTGCATTGTTGCTAACTAGTTTCTAACTCATGTACTAACTATTTAAGGTAAACATACGGGAGAGGTTTCTGTAAAGCATGTTGGTTTCAATAGACAGGTGAGGTTATAATTATCATCTTCGTATCAGCAGAAAGACGTCTACAGATGGATATTCACCACTGCTACGATACTTGAGGCCTTCCTGAAGTATCGTTGCAGCGGTTGCACAGTAACATCAGCCCCAACTTACGAGTTGTAGATCGCGAGTTGGAACCCAGGCAGGCACTTTACTTTGTGTATTCAATTTCATTATCACTGCTCTCAAAACGGTGAAAGAAAACTTCGTGAGGAAATCGGCATGTCCTAGAACAAAAAAAAAAAAACAGTGGCACTCCGGGAGTGCCGACAGAAGTGAAAACAAAACACAAACAGAATACTTTGCTATCACTCACTGACATAATTATCGGATATACATTAAAACCGAGTATATCCAGAGGGCAGCCGAACACATCTGATGCGGGTATTTTTTCAATCGTTTCATAAACAAAATACCCGCGGTGTCGCTTACGGTAACAGTGGCGCGAGTTCAATGGTTTTTTCCCATCTCAAAAAATGCCTAACGCGCCTAAAGAAGTTTTCACTTAAAAAAAAATAAAAAATACAACCGAATTGAGAACTTCCTCCTTTTTTTGAAGTCGGTTAAAAATGAAGACATGTGACATCCGTCAACCCACACTGGGCCCGTGTGGTGGATTGTGACTTACTCTCTCTCACAGAAGGGAGGCCTGTGTCCCAGCAGTGGGAACATTATAGGCTGAATATGCTATGCTATTATGCTAAAGAATCGTGACAACAAACGGATTTCCTTTGATCTTACGTTGCTGGTAGCACATGTCCTGGCTTGCTCTTCTAACACATTAAATTTTTTGGTTGTGCTAATTTTGAATTTTATGACATTTCAGGCGTCTGCTTTGGCTCTGTTGTCTCATTTGCTACCTCTAGCTCTATTGACAACTGGTATCCTAGTAGCATAAAGCTCTAACGCTGGCATTGCATATGAAGCAAACTTCATGGTGTTACCGATATCACCAAGTATTACATAAAAATAATATTTAAGCACATCACCGAACATGCTCGCCACATTTCACCATCGTAAAAATTAATCAAGGCATTCTATTTATTCAGTATAGCGCAAAGTTGTAAGTTTCGCGCATCGCTCAACTTTGTATGAGCTAAGTAGAAGGTACCAACTTATGAAAACTGTACCGTAATTATTGATAAGATAAGATGTGATATTAGTTTCCAAGCTGACGTGGTAACATCTCACATGACGGGTAAACTGTAGGCACTCTGGAGCTTCTCACAAGGACTTCAATTGTTTTCCTTCATTTGTTTTACAGAAGTACCCCATATTTCGCGAAGGCTGACTAAACAAATGAATACTCGACTTAGCACACGAGAACATTGACATGAGGAATGTCGACTTTGCTATAATTGTTCCTCTTTCGTAATGGGCAATGTTCCGATAGACAAAAGCCCTGAATCATGCCCTGATCTCATGAGGCTCTTGTTTGCTGACAGCTGGATCAAGGGCTTGATTCAGAAGACACTTCTCAATACGGCACGGATTGTGAGGCAACGAGCTTCATCTTTCTGACTGACCGACCCCTTGACAAGTCGAAAGTGCCTGCAATTGGTTTATTTGAAATACATGTTTTGATTTTGAGTTTTGGGTAGTTGATCTTTGTTCTAGAGCCATTATCACCGGTAGCCCGACACGGGCGGTGGCTTTAAAAAGTTTCATGTAACTGTTCCGTGTATAGTTTGTAAGATTTGTAGGTATTTGAAACATAAAATGTAATACTCGTATGGCAACGTCTTTATGAAATTGAAATGACACTATTTGCATTAAACCATAACTAAGAACATTTCCGCCGGACTTAATAAAACGCAAAACCTAAAAGCATTACCTTTCAAAATTTTTAACAAAATTGCATCCAAGTTATTTTCAGTTCGGCAAAGTTTTCCAAACAGTTGATACGGCAGAAGAGCGCAAGGCGCATTCGAGTGCGGAGCAGCGGTGTCTAAGGCATTTTGCTTCCTTTATGAAATCCTACGTGGGAATTTTGGGAAACTGTTATTGCAAGTTCTGGTGGAGTCCCAGTGAACGAGTCATTTGATTCGTTTACTCTTGTCTTTTTGTGGAATAACATCTGCATATTAACGCTGTCGAAGTGGCAGAATTCTGGACGAAGCTTATTTAAAGAGGTATAGAAGTATAAAGGAGGGGCCCGTGGCTAAATAATAACAGCCGCACAGGTCGATCGATCAGGTTAAGCTACGCTTGCCGTCTGTGGATAGGTCACCATCTTTATATACCCCCCTCCGTGCCTCGGAAAGTACGTTAAGTCGTTGGTCCCGGCTGTCATTCGTGGATCTTTGACAGTCGTTACGGGTAGTCAGAAGCCCGAACATCTGACAACCAGTCTTACCAAGGGGTATGGTATTACCCAGTAACTGTGTTGTGGAGGTCAGATAGGCAGTCGCTCCATGTAAAATACTGGTATTCAGCTGCATCCGGTTAGATTGGAAGCCGACCCCAACATAGTTGGGAAAAGGCTAGGCAGATGATGATGCTTTGTACACACGGCTACATATCAAGCTATAATTTCCAGCATAAGCTGACCTCGCATAAATGTTCTCGCTGCAAGTGGGACCACAACCCTGACACTATAGGAATGTGTGAACAATATTAAAAGTTTGTACCTTTAACAAAACGTGGCTCCGCAGAGATACTTTGTTTCCTTGCGAACGTTTTGTATGTTATTGTAAGTTTATGTTCGCAAAAAGTGGATTACTTTCAGTATGTGTGGGATAGGAACTTTATCGTAGAGAATGAACTTTATGGTCTTAAATGTAATTTGTGAGACTGTAGTTTCTTGTAGGTATTAAACCATTCATTGCCTTTTCGTGAGACAATGCAGCCTGCATTGTCTCACGAAAAGGCAATGAAGGCAGTTCTCACTCAGAGAAAAAAAACGGTCAAGTGCGAGTTGAACTTGCGTAGAGAGGGTTCCGTACGATGAATATTTTATCTACCATGTTTTTTTTTAAATCTGACCCAATTTTTTTTGTGGTAACTAAAAAAAACTTATCATTGTAATTTAACAACATGTTCTTCCATATATTCCAACTGAAAATGTAAGTTTGTACGCACAATATTAAGAGACTTACCATGTTGTTTTAAGACCACAGACTTCTTAGAGATTTTCCTGTAATCTGTAGGTATAGAACTATTTTCTGTATTTTTTTCAGAATTTTAAGCTCAGTAGTTTCGAAGATAAGGGGAGGAATGGTAAATTTTCGTCTATTTTCTTAAATAGCTTTAATAAAATATACTATAAAATTATGAAAAAAATATATTTGAGATCTTCACAGTAAGCCCTTACATTGGATACGTCACACGGTGCCAAACCTTTTTTTAAATTTTCTATTTGCTATTTGCAAAAATGACCACCATAATTCAAAATTCATTTATTTACGTTACACACCTGTCTTTGAGATTCGGAGCAAATTGGCTGTGACAGACGGACGGACAGACAGACACACGAGTGATCCTATAAGGGTTCCGTTTTTCCTTTTCAGTTACGGAAACCTAAAAACGGTCATAAATCAACAAACTTGATCAGCGCTATAAAAGTCCCATTGCAGTGTAAAAGCCTCTTTACAAACTGTGAAAAACCGAGCATTAATTTTTAATAACTACGCTTAATCTGTCAGGGTTGGCACTTTCAGATCATTATGTTAGTCCAAGTTTCTTTACGATGTTTTCTTTGGGAGTTATATGTTCGAGCTGTTTGGGGTTGAAACACTAGGGCCATGGGGTCCGAGTGCCCACTTGCTTTTTTGAGATATCGCCAAGCGGTTAGTCGACTCTTCACTTGACCAGAGGGTTGTCCTATTTCTTGGCCAAAGAATTAGCATTGCCATACAACGTGGCAATGCTGCCAGCCTTTTGGGCACTGTTCCTGTTGACAGCGATGCGGACGAATTTTTTGATGCCCTAAGATTATTTTGCTTATTTTTTCATATAGGTAAATATATATATTAGTATTATTTTAAATATTAGCATAGATTATGTAAATATCATCAACATTTGAATATATAAATTATTGCCGTTTAATCTGTGATGTCTAAAGCCAAAAAAGAGAGTAAAGAGGTAAAAATATAAAAATGTGAGATTAAAAAAAATCCTAATTCATTTATTTTATAACTTTATTTTAAGCCCGGAATACATAATATGCCTGTAATTTGCACAAAAGTATGCAAGTAGCTTTCATGCCTTGTACCATAACGGTGAATACCATAATGGGATGCAAGCTACTTGCATAGTTTTGTGCAAGTTATAGGCATAGATATGTATTCCGGGCTTAAGATTTATAAACGAATTAGGATTTTGATAATCTCGCATTTTAATTTTTTTTCCCTCTTTATTTAAAGGGTGACACACTCTTTGGATTACCTTTAAATAACAGATTATAACTCTGGAAGCAATTGAAAAGAAAGTGGATATTGCCGTCAAAAATTCCTAGCTACCCGAAAATGCAAAACCCTTTCACGCAACGGCGCGCGGTGGCGGCGTCACGACTTCCGCCACAAAAGAAAAAAAAACTATTACGTCAAAATCGACACACGCTCCTACCAAAAGCAAACAATAACAATAACAAATATTTGCATCAAAGCAAAAACGTTTCTCGAACTACAATATTTGCCATCCCTACGAGGTAAACATTCTCAAAAGAAAAGAATCCAGTTAAGCGTGAAATAGGGAAAATTCCTTAAAGAATGTTCGCGGGCGGGTCGACGTTGATACATCGTAAAGAAGATGTGCATGCAATCTTGAGAGTGTATTTACCTAGGGGTGTTCAAGGGCCTACGGAAGAATTACAATAGGCCTAAATAAGAATAGAAATGGGCTGTGGAAGGGATGGGACGTGACGGTTTTTAGGGTTCCGTACCCAAAGGGTAAAAACGGGACATTATTACTAAGACTCCACCAGGCTGTACCTCAAGAACCGTGATAGCTAGACAGTTGAAATTTTCACAGATGATGTATTTCTGTTGCCGCTATAACAACAAATACTAAAAACAGAATAAAATAAATATTTAAGGGGGGCTCCCATACAACAAACCTGTTTTTTCGGCGTTTTTGCCTTGTGGTACGGAACCCTTCTTGTGCGAGTCTGACTCGCACTGGGCCAGTTTTTATTTATTCATGTCGCACTGTACACCTTGTACCTTTATGGGTGACATGACCTGATACAGTCAAGTTTCGGTTTTTATTTTTTCGGTACCGATACTCCATTTATTATTTATTTATTTTTATTTATTTATTTATTTAGATTCACCAACGTTCGTATACACTATATAAATTACTTAGAAACAACAGACCATAAAGAACTAAATGTAACAAACAATTATAGGTAAATACAGCATTTTCATATTATAACCTAATAAGTGAACAATCTCAAAAAAAAATTAAAAAAAAAAACAGTAAGAAATAAAAAAAATAAAAACGCACTGACATTAATATTACCTGCGACTGCGAGACAAATGATCGAGAAGTTTAGATCGGAACCGACCAAGTGAGTCCATATGCACATCCACTAGATCACTGTACTCGTTCATGAGCCTGCACATTCTTGGCAGCGGGGAATTTGCTCCGTATACGGTTACGGCGCGGGGGATAGAAAGGGGTGATACGGGTGCGGGGATATCTAGCTGGGACTCTGAAATTAATCCTACTCAGGAACTTAGGACAGTCTATCATATTGTTCAAAATTTTGTACATGAAAATACAATCCGACAATTCCCTTCGGCTAGACAAGGAAGTCATGCCAAATTTCGACAGTTTATCCATGTAAGATGCCTTTTTTTTTACTCCGCTAGAAGTATATATACCAAGTGCCACATAAACCGTTTCTGAATCCTTTCCAGTTTAAGCGAATGTGTCGCATAATGTGGCCTCCATACCACGCTGCAATAGTCGAAAGTGCTCCTAACCAAGCTGTTAAACAGCACTATTTTGGGCCTGCTATTGCGAAAGATTTTTCCATTCCGAATGACGACACCCAACATTTTAGAGGCCTTTTTGATGGTACTCTCAATGTGAGGGAGGAAGGTGAGCTTACGATCAAATACTACGCCTAGGTCCTTTATTTGGTCTACTGTTTCAATCGTTTCATTGCCAATACGGTATACACTTTCAATCGTGTGAATTCTTCTTGAGAATTTGATGTGAAAGCATTTTTTTCCATTTAAGTGCATGCCGTTACGCTCACACCACTCAGTCAAACTGTTAAGATCGCTTTGCAGAGACACGGTATCATTGACCGAGTCTATCACTCTTCCAAGCTTCAAGTCGTCTGCGTACATGAAACTTACAGAGAATCGAAAACAAGTAGGCAAATCGTTATTAAAAACATTAAAAAGCACCGGGCCGACATGGGAACCCTGCGGCACACCAGACGTAATACTTCGAGCACCAGATTTAAAACCATTCACCACAACAAAGAAAGTACGTTCTTCGAGGTAAGATTTTAGCCACAGTAGCAAGGTACCGGCGATGCCATATGCTGATAGCACTAGTTGCGTCCCACGGCTTCACCCGCATAAGTTTTGATCCTGTAAGAATATCGGGATAAAAATATTCTATGTCTTAATCCTGATTATAAACTATCTGTGTCTCAAATTGCATCTAAATCCGTTTAGTAGTTTTTGCGTGAAAGAGTGACAAACATCCATCCCCACAAACTTTCGCATTTAGATTTAACCTTGATTCAATTTAAACGCAACCCAAATATTTTTTTAATAGACTAACCATTGACGAATTTCTGTCTGACACCATTTCTTGTGACTGGTCCTGTATTTATGTTATTTTTATTTTCTAATATTGCTAAATTAATAGTGTATACAAAGGGTAGATTTTTGAGTTTCTAAAAATATCTGTACGATTAGCGGTGCCATTCTGTAAAAATTTCACCGTGAAAACTTAGGTAAAATGAGCGTGGAATGAGCTGTCAATAGTGTCAATTCCTAGCAAAAACAAACTCACTTCACCTAAGTTTTCACGGTGAGATTTTTACAGAATCGACCGGCTGATATATCACCAAAAATAATCGCATTAATAAATACATTGACTTTGAATAATACAATGGTGGAAATAGAGACGACGGCAGTACGGGAAATATAAGCGTTATAGGTACAGAAAAACATTCTTAGGAGACCGTCCTTATCTTCTTGAGTAATTGCTAACTGCATTCACAGATTTTGGAAAAATTATACAGTCAGCTAGAAAAACGTTAATTCTTACATTTTATTCTATTGTTGCATTATCAAAATAAGGAACACCCTTTATTTATTTTACAAGGAAACAAATCGTATCCAAATTTAGTGCTCTAATTGGTTTAAAATTTCAATAAGAGACGCTGTAGCTATCTCCTTACAATTAATTTATTGGCCAAGTTTACCTTATGTAAAGTTGCGAAGCAGAAACAGCGGATAAGGGTGTGTTTTGTAGGGGAGCTGACAGCGGGAAATGTAATTAAACTTTGATTGTAGTTGTAGTATTAACGCGTGGATTAGGGAAGCTGCTTGGTGAAAGCTTCTTTATAAAGAAATAAAATCTTTTGCTTCTTAATAAAGAAGTTAGTCAAATGTTGCCTATAGTGTGTTTGCGATTTAGAGACAAGTTACTTCAGGATGTTTTTTTGTAACTAACAATTTATAATCTATACTAATAATAAAGCTGAAGACTTTTTATTATTTGTTTGAACGCGCTCATCTCTGGAAATACAAGTCGGATTTGAAAAATTCGCATTTGAACTCTAAGCGAAAACGAAGTAATAGCGCAGACAGGCGATGCGATGCGACGGGATGAGGAGAACAAGAAATTTCACGCGGACGAATTCGCGGGCTGAAGCTAGTAATAATAATAAAATCAGCCTGTATTGTCCTACTGCAGGACAAATCCCGCATATATAGCCGTCAAGTTCGTCCCGCCATCTACGCCTGGGTCTTCCGCGATGCCAATATGCACTTTTATAATTTCTAAAGTGACGTTAGTATTGTGGACGTACACGTCCACGTCCACGTCCATAAAATGTATCGATATACAAACAAGTTATAAGGTTTAAAAACGTCTTCATATAATTTTTCCATACATTTTACTTCCCTGTGTTATCGTGATGCGGTCGACGTCATGGTGGAAATTATAAAAGCGTTAGAAAGTCTTTTGTCTCTTTTTTTGAGAAAAAAAGTATTTATGACTACAAGTTATTTGAAGATATTATTATCAGAATTTAGCCGATAAGCTGTAGCAAGCTAGACAAAATAATTTCATCCAAGATCGAACAAAAATTTCAAGATCTAATTGATCGTACAACTTTTACGCAATTTCTTACTTCGATTAAGTAGATTGTTGTTTTCACATGTACGTAAAACCAACTGGCTTATGTGGCACGCACAGTCATTAATAGCGATGGGCGACTCGAGTTATCTAACTCGAGTAACTCGGGTCAGACCGTAAGCGAGTCAGCCCGAGCTAAAATATTTGTAAACCGAGTTGACCCGGGAAGCGCGCGTGGCGGCTCGCGGCTAGTCGCCTAGCCCGCGAGTCGCGAGGCCCGAACCCCGAACCGTTCGGGCTTCGCGACTCGCGGGCATTTCGGAGCAGTTCGGAGTCGTTCGGGCCGAGCAACTCCGAGCGAGCTCGAATCACCCCGACCGACGATGTCCGAGCCGCGACTGAAAGAGATAGTTCTCGTTGTTGGTTTCTTATCAGACGGTTAGGCCGAGCAAGTAAATATTGTTGTATTTAAGACTGATAGTCTAATATTTAGAAATAAGAGCCTTTAGATTTGTAGGTAAATACGGTCTATTAAGTATATTTAAAAGTTGATTAGTTTGTATTACAGCTATTTTTATAGAGTTACCTACAAGGTATTTTTGACTGGTATTCATTCAGAAATAAGTGCCATTACTTAGATGTTGATTAGCTTTTTTTATAGGTGTTAGTTGATAGATACATAACCAAATACCAAACGTAATTTTAGTTTCTTATTATTTACTAGGTAAAAAATGTTACCATTCTTTTGCGCTAGTAGTTCCTTTTGTGATGTTTTGTTTGTAAACACTTAATAAATAATAATAAACGTCTGATTTTTGAACGGGCTCAATTTTATTTGACTACCATTGACTCGACGCCACGTCGCCACTCAGCCCGCCGTACCCAACCCGACGAACCTTGAACGTAGCAAACTAGCAACCCGCGGAACGATGCACCGCAGTTGAGTATTTACTGACTCGGACGGCGGACCCGGCGGGCGACGCGACGGACCTTAGGGCAGACTGAGTCGAGTCAGCTCGAGTTGCAACTCGAGTTGATAAGCGAGTCAACTCGAGTTACTCGAGTTACCAAAAAGTCGACTCGGCCCATGGCTAGTCATTAAGGAGCTGTTCCCCAACTAAATCAATCATGGTATATTGAGAAAGAATTCTTGCCAGTTTCTCTAGTTCCTTACTAAATGGGACTCACAACTATAAATGCGGTGAAATATGGTATACGTCATACTATACATATAAACGAGTATTTAGTATACCTAAATGAGATATTCGAAATTCTGGTGCAATATGAGTTTTTATAATTACATTTTACCAACAAGACAGAAATGCGTATGCTACGGTGGGCAGGATGAGACAAACATGAGACACTCAGAGACAAAAATAACATAAATGTTAGAGGGAGGTTCAAGGTTGCAGAAATAGCGGATAAAGTAATAGGTCAAGACTGTGATGATACGGTCATGTCCTTCGACGAAGAGATGACCATGTCGTAAAAACGTGCCTTTCCATGGCTACAAAGAAGAGGGGAAGAAGAAGACCTCAAACCACATGGATGACGAAGGTTCAAAAGCACACGAGAGAGATGGGACTTACGGGAAATGTCGCACAAGATCGAAATAAATGGCGTCGCATGAATGAGAAATTAGCGGACCCCACGTAACGGGAGAAGGCGAGGGCAAAGAAGAAGAAGAATTACATTTTACACAATTTTTTTTCCAGAATTTCGGTTTACTTTTTACACAGAAGACAGGCAATGGTTTTGAAGATGTTATTTAGGAGTGTCCATGTTATTTCTTCAAAAAAAATATTAACTACCTCCCTTCCATTTGAGCTCTTCCTTGTTATTCATTAATACTTGTACCATCGATATTCATTAATACTTGTACCATCGGTGTTGGAAAATTTCCAGAGCCTTTACAATGTTTGAACGGAGATAATAATATTTTGATCAAAGTTAAGCCTTGTATCATAATTTTAATAATGCCTATTAATACGTTGACATTTCAATAATTTGCCATGGAATTTTATAATTAATCTAATATATTTTGGGTAGGTCAATGTAGAATTATGCTTTGATGAGTTCAAACGTACTGTTCGTGATAACGTATATAATATATTAATACGTATCTAGGTAGATACTTGGAATTATTAGATAGACTCAGATGTATTTTTTTTTTTTTCGGATTCATATACTTATCATTTTATAGATATTATGTTTATATAAATATTTAGAACTACGCATTGTGTATTTGTGTCATTTTTTATTGTATTATTTATATCTTATCATATAGGTACTGCACCGGTCGACGTCAGCACGTCGACATAGGCTATCGCTGAAAACCAGCGTTGAGACTCTCGTTTCTCATAGGGTTGTAACATTATGCTGAGCGATGGCCGTTTAGCGAGAATGTGACACATATTTTCCCTCAACTTGTTCATTTCTTTATTTGTGTTCTTTCTTTGCGTCATGTTCACCGCAAAGAAACTTATTTTATTTCTTTCATGTACTTAATCTTTTAAATATCGAAATATAATTATGTTAATTTTAACGTTCCGTACGAACCAAATCACTTCAAAGTTTCCAAAAATGGATACCTATGACTTTTAATTAACGACAAACCGCGATCAATGCCTGCATAAAAGTATAAAACAATTTTATTATGGAAATAATTTAAGCATTTTTGTAATCAAAACGGTCCCATCTAGGTCAAATCATAACAAACATCATTTATTAAAATTAGGCTGAGAATCAGTACGTCCTAACGAACGTCAAAATTACATAAGACAGTCCCCCAAAACGCCTGCCCACTTCCCAGTGCTTTTGCTCCGTCATTCCATTCCAGTAGGTAAGTAGTTGAACATAGTCTTAGTTAGTACCTAACTTATCTTCCTTTTCCAACATGCACAAAGCTATATTTTTCTACATATCCTAGAACACTACGAGCTCCGCTACATGTTTTCCTCCATATTCTAATGCAAGTACGGTATATCTAGCAACGTCAAAATGTTTAGTCTCAGGTTTATCTTCAGGCAATGTTGTGCTATCCTTAGAAACATTATGACGTCATGACACAAGCAAAGCAGAACGTCTTTAAGTTAGACGTCATTTCTGTGAGGAGGGACAGTCTTGTTTAAAATATCAACGTGCATTATAATAGGCTACCCTACCATATGTCTTTAGTAAGGATTTCTAGCAAAACAAACCGTATGCCTTGGACTTTACTTTGGTAAAAATGACGAATTTCAACACGTACTTCCAGGAGATGATTTTTCAAAAATCCTTTCTTTGTTATTAAAGGAATTCTTATCTAAAATGCATGCTTTTATACCCAGCGGTATATGATTGTGTTGTATTGTTAATTTAAGTTTTTTTTTAAAGTAGAGATAGTCGTCTACAAGTATAGTGAAAATATATATGGGGTATAGTAGGTCGAACTTCTAAACGTTTTACTTTACAGTTAAACGTTTGTTAGATTACAACCGGTTTAATCTGTAAAAATCTCACCGTGTAAACTTAGGTGAAGGGAGTTTGAAGTGAGCTGTCAATAGTGTCAACCCCTAGCAATAGGTGGAATGATAACTCACTTTACCTAAGTTCTCACGGTGAGTTTTATACAGAATAGATAAACATTAATTCGATAACAAGTTTTGTAATCTAACATCATATTACTTCGTATTTTCTACAAAGGAGCCTGTGAAACTTTCAATGCTTGTGAATAGTTCCTTTTCCATATACAAGCCAAAGTTGCGCTAATTAACAACAACAATTTCTAATACTTACTACCTACTTTAAAGTTCATAGTCGCGGCAAACTATTTGGATCTCGACATTATACTCCATCGATATACCCCTTATACACCTTCGCGTTATCCAAAATATGAATATGACATCAAGACCCAACATTACGATCGAAAATGTACTACGATAACCATAGCCTCATAGATCGCTTTGAATTTAAATGATAATAGCTCAATGACTATATACAGGGTGGGTAAAAAATCGTGGATCAAACGAAACAGGGCGATAGTTGGGCTTATTTACAGTTAAAAGAATTTATTTTTAAATGTTTTTATAATTTTTTAATAAAAAAAAAATAAAAAAGTATCATCACTACAACAGTGGGTAGCATGATTTATCAGTATTAGCACTATTTTCAATATCTTTTAAGTCTCACAAAAAATTATTTGTAACTTTAGAACCTTACTGTAAAAACCCAAGCTGTCGTAACTTTTAAGGTGATCAAGTTAGGGCTCTGCCACAAAGATATTTTTTACTAAATAACCCCAACTATCGCCCTGTTTCGTTTAATCCACGATTTTTTGCCCACCCTGTGTACAGATATATAACAGAATATAGAATGTGGGGGTAAAGGGGTCAGCACAGCCATAACCCGAGGAAATAATAATCAATTTTGATTGCTTATGGCTACTTGCATCTGTCCCCGCACTATCAAAATGGGCTCTAGTGATGTGTCGTTGGTTGGAATGGGCATCGTCGATACTTCACCATTTTGTTATTATATGTTATTGTCGGATGATATTATAAGGGATTGGTGCAGATACTATGATAGAGAATAGAATAGAATAGAATACTCTTTATTATGTACACCATATAAAAGGTAAAAGGTGGCTGAGACAGATTGGTTGGGGAAGGCGGAGGTCAGGGTGTTTTAGTGTAACCTGGGGGAGACCTATGTCGAGCAGTGGACTGCGATAGGCTGTTGTTAGATACACAATCTACGCGTAACCTGTAACCATGGGTTCAGTACATAATTCTGAACCCAATGAGTTGAAAAGTTTCGCCGGTTTGAAAAAAAATTGCTGTTGTATCGCACTTTTCTATATTTAATAACCGATAAATAAAATAAATTGATATTTTGTTTTGTAGGTGTTTTTTTTTATGCGTCATGTTTGCCGCAAATAAACGTATTTTCTTTCTTTCTTTTCTTTACAAAGTATTTTTACCCTAGGGGGTCTATATACTGACTTCATGGTAACATTTTTTTACCCTAGGGGGTCTATATACCGACTTCATGGTAAAATTTTTTTACCCTAGGGGGTCTATATACTGACTTCATGGTAACATTTTTTTACCCTAGGGGGTCTATATACTGACTTCATGGTAACATTTAGCACGTCGATTTTCCTGCCACCCTGTGTCGCTTGAATGTGTTTGTATAGATACTGACATTAATGCATGTTTGAGATAATAATGTGGAGAGAAAAATGTTGAGTTTATTCTTCCTTAGATAGTCAATCTGGCAACGGTTCAAACTGTAGTCAATCAGATCGAGATTGATGCCGCAAATCAAAGTTATTATTTGCTTATTTTGCGAACCGATTTATCAATAAAGTTTATTATCAAGTTACTCAATCAATCTCGCTCTATGATCTGGCTTAATACGTACCAAGGTCACGGATTGAACTAATAGAGGGGGGCGATTCTCGTGCGCTAAGGTGGCCCGTGAAATTCAAATCTTCTTACGTTTTTTACAATTTGCTGGTCAGTATTAAGTTGTACGTTGATTAAAATATGATTCGCGGTCGTAACAAATATGTATTTACAGAATTATAATCATTACAATCAGTAATGCAACTTGTTAAGTTAGTATAATCCCTTTATGTCAAGATTTCATGAAATAATCATTCTTGGGGATTACTTGGTCTTAAAGAGTTGTGTTGATGACTTTAATGATCCGCGAATCATATTTTAACCAACGTACAACTTAATACTGACCAGCAAATAGCAAAAAAACGTAAAAATAATTTAATGTCGCGGGCTACCCTGGCGCTTTCGCCATAAGAACGTTCACAATCAGAAAATACCTGTAATTTCCTTACATTTTTGATAAGTTTTTTACATTGATTGTTGCTGAGTTGAGATTGCGACTAGATTTTAAATGTTTTTAATTATGAGAATTCGCCTTCAGATTGATCGATTATTAGGCCATCTTAATAGCAAAAGAGAAAACATTAAACCAGTGGATACCAGCATCTTATAAAAAAAAAATTAAAAGAGTTTTATCTCAAGCTTCTAATAATAATACACCAAAACGAAAACAAAATTGTTTCAAGAATGTACTAAGCTTATTTTCAGGACGTCATAGTACGAAAAGGTAAAGATTTTAATAATACTCCTAAAAGAATAGAATAGAATAGAATAGAAATACTCTTTATTATGTACACCAAATAAATTACAGACATAAAAAATAGAAACTGTACATAGGGTGACACAATGGGCGGTCTTATCGCTAAAAGCGATCTTTTAAAGACAACCTTTGGATGGATTAAAAAGGGGAAGGACAGACAAATACTGTAGGTAGTCTGTGGTGTACCTATTACATAATACAATAAAACATACATAACGTATATTATACTAATCTAAATAAATATATACATATAATAATAAACATGAAACAGGAGCAAAGAAATTATGATGATGACGTTTAAGGAGAGAGGAAGTGCTTTTTTATCATAATTTTAAAAGTGGACAAAGATTGAGCACGCCTTACCGACACGGGCAAGCCATTCCATAACCGTACTGCTTGAACAGTAAAAGATTTATCATAGAAACTGGTGGAATGCATCGGCATCTCTAGTCTCAGGTTTTCCGATGACCTCAGATATCTATTATGTGTGTCATGAAGGAACTTGAAACGTTCTTTAAGATAAGTGGGGGTTTTAGGATTAAACAAAATACTGTAGAGCTGAAACAAGATATGAGAATTCCGGCGAAGACGTATGGGAAGCCACTTGAGCTTTGTACGAAATTCTGAAATGTGATCATACTTGCGCAGGCCAAATATAAATCTTATGCAAAAGTTTTGAAGTCGCTCAAGTTTATCTAGTTGTGCCTCAGTAAGATCTGGATAACTGACATCAGCGTAGTCAAGGATGGGAAGTAAAAGGGATTGTGCAAGCGCAGTTTTAGTGGCAGTTGGAAGAAAGTTCCGCAATCGTCTCAGTGACTTGCCAGATGCAAAAATTTTGCGACTTACCTCCTGTAACTGAGGACCCCAAGAAAGATGTTTATCAATCCAAACCCCAAGGTTCTTAACCTTTTCGCTGAAAGGAATAGGAGTTCCGTTAAATTGAACCTGGGGGAGTTGCGACCAGTTTATCTTGGGGATCATCCTTGAGCTGCCAACAACAATGACTTGAGTCTTCGATGGGTTAACCTGCAGCCCATGCGCCTCACTCCACTCACAGATTGAAACCAAATCCTTGTTGATAATATGAACAGCATCAGCCAAATTCAAGTAGTCAGCTTGCTTATAAATTTGCAAATCGTCAGCATAAAGGTGGTAGGAAGAAAGAAGTTTTTTGGTAATGGAATTTATAAATATTGCGAAAAGTAAAGGAGATAAAACGCCACCCTGAGGTACACCGGCAGAAGTGTAACACCACGAAGAGCAAGACTCTTCTATGCATATACGTTGCCGGCGGCCATACAGGTAACTACGAAACCAGTCAATCACCGTTGGAGATATGTTAAGCGAGCGAAGCATGCCAAGCAGGATATCAAAATCAACATTATTGAATGCATTACTAAAATCTAGTAAGCAAAGAACTGTCAGATTTCCTCCCTCCATGCCTAACCGTATGTCATCAGTGACGTTAATTAAGGATGTAGTGGTGCTGTGACCTGGACGAAAACCGGATTGGAAAGGATTCAGCAGACTATTCTTACAAAGAAAAGTACTAAGCTGATTGTGGACAAGACGTTCTAGGACTTTGGAGAGGAAAGGCAAGATGGAGATAGGACGGTATTCTGAAAAGGAAGTAGGATTGGATTTTTTGGGTAAAGGAATGACTTTGGCCTCTTTCCACATCGATGGAAAGGCACCATAGGATATAGAGTAGTTTAGGATATAGCATAAGATAGGAAGGATTTCATCGAGGACAGGGAGTATCATTTTTCGACTCACACAATCACTACCAACTGCGTTAGACGTGATTGAAACTATGCTCTTCTTAACATCACAATCAGAGAATTGACTAAAAATAAATGGGGGATGGTCCGGAGTTGGAAGGTTTGAAAGATAGTTAACAGTAGCTGCCTTCATGGTCCCATTACAGTGGGACGAAGATGAGAATAAACCCAGTTTTAATAAACAAGGCACTAAAACCATATATGGTATGTTAGGGTATGTTTGGCGCTGAGATAAAATCGTAAAAATCTAATTCTCCTACATTTTACCAGTATAAAATGCCGCAGAACACAATGTGGTCAGTATTAAAAATATTTCCGGGAATTTTATTCGTACGGGCTTACCCCAGCGCCGAACTTACCCCAACATTCTATACTATCCTAATCAACTACTATAAACTTTACTTTTGACTTTAAACCATCAGCGAAATCGACTCAAATCCAAAACTGTGGTTCCAGTCTCCAAACTTGCTCAATTCTCTTGCACCAAAAGCGACCGTGTATCTATGAAGTAGAACAGTCTTGTCCCGTGTGTGCCTGCCCAGGAATTGAACCAATAAACGTTCGGTTCGATGTCTAAGTTCGCGGAAGTAGTGAAATAACTGTGAGATATCCAAAGTCATGGATGTAAGCTTCATCCGGTGGTATTACAAATTCTGTTTCGGAGTATTGCTAGGACGCACAGACGGTGTCGTTTGGACTTTGATTTTGTTCGTGTGACAAAGAAAGAGAAGGAAGAAAATAAAAAAAAAATTATATGCCTTAGGTTTGTATGCCCATACAAACCTAAGGCATATAAAAATCACACTAATATTATAAATGCGAAAGTTTGTGGGTGTGTGTAGGGGTGTGTGTGTGTGTGGGGGGGTGTGTGTGGGGGTGTGTGTGTGGGGGGTGTGTGTGGGTGTGTGTGTGGGGGTGTGGGGGGGGGGTGTGTGGGGGGGGGTGTGTGGGGGGGGGGTGTGTGGGGGTGTGTGTGCGGGGGGGGTGTGTGTGTTTATATTTTGTTACTTCTTCACGCTCAAACGGCTGGACCAATTTTGATAAAATTTTGTATAGAGTATCTGACATCCTGGATTAACATAAAGGCTTTTTATCCCGATATTCCCACCGGATCGACATTTACGCGGGTGAAACCGCGGGGCGCAGCTAGTTAAGAATAGAAAAAACACATAATACTTAGTTATAATAGCATAATCAGCCTATGATGTTCCCACTGCTGGGACACAGGCTCTCTTGGAGAAAGAGTGGGCTGTAATCTACCACGGGGTGCGGGTGTCAATGTCTTCGAAATTTTGGTTCTAGGACATGCCTGTTTCCTCACGATATTTCCTTCACCGTTTTAAGAGCAGCGGTGATAAAATGATTCACACAAAGTAAAGCGCCTACCTGGGTTAGAACCCACGACCTGCAACTCGTATGTTACTTACCAACTCGTATGTTGCTGTTACCACTTGGTCACCACTGCAGCACTGCTCTTGTTTTAATAACACTACATATTGTTACCCACGGCTTTGCCAAAATGGCCCAGTTCAGACTATACGCCTGACAACTTTTGCTTGCCCTGCTTATGTACAGACACCAGCACATCAAGCTACTACAATCTGTCAAATTTCTTTAATAGATTTTCAACTTTATTGCTAATGTATAAGGTTTAAAGTTGATTGGGAAAGTTTGACAGTTTCGGGTAGCTTGATGTTTCTGTACTTGGTTTAGTTTGATTGCAAGACAGTTTTATTTTTATTTTTTCGATAACAACAAAATGAGAATGTATGTAGTGCATAAATACAATTAATTAGCTGTAAAACTAAATAAAACGATTGAAAATCCAGCCAGCTTTAAACAATCACAATCCAACGAAAGCAAGCCTCATTAAAACTAGATTGATTTACATTTTAAAACGCAATTAAATGACAATGAATGATTAACTACAGCATTCTGAACTAAATTGAAGTACAATCATGAATTACACACACGAGTTAATTGCCTCTGATAATTTACACTTATTAGTACCTCGTTAACATCGTGTCAAAATTAATTATCTATCCACTGTCCTATTTCGTCGATTGATGAATTTTTAAAATTTTGTTCACAATATGTGGTACGATTATGAGTGCATACAAATCAGTTTGACACTTTACTAAACATGAAGTCAATCACATAATTTATTTTGTAAGAGAGTGAAGTCTGTCTTCTTCTATCAAGTTGGCATTAACTTTATGAAAAAAGCTCATACAACATAATCAGCCTATAATGTTCCCACTGCTGGGACACAGGCTTCCTCTCGGTGAGAGGGAGTGGGCTGTAATACACCACGCGGCCCCAGTGCGGGTTGGCAGATGTCACATGTCTTCGAATTTTTGGTTCTAGGACATGCCAATTTCCTCACGATGTTTTCCTCACCGTTTTGAGAGCAGTGGTGATGAAATAATTTACACAAAGTAAAGCGCCTCTGGGTTCGAATCTATGACTTACAACTCGTAAGTCGCGGCCATTACCACTTGGCCACCACTGTACTCTCTTGGACACGGCTTACGTACCTAATAGTAATGAGTAACTACATCAAGAAATACATACATACCTACATTCATACTATCTATACAATTTTGTATATTGGTTTGGAAGCCCTAATAGATTGTCATAAAAAAAAGAATGAAAAAAGCTCATGCTGTGTTAAAAAGATAGAAGAGTCAGCTAAGTTGTTGGCATGGATACGTACCTACATATACCTATTATGTATTCGATGACTTATTTCTAACTCGTGGTGATTATAAATTGTTGTTGGTACACGTCATGTTGGTAAAAACTGACCTCTTATTGTACGACAAGCCGAACCAATGCGAGGTCAGCTTATGCTGGAATGTATAGCTTAATTTGTAGCCGTGTGTACAAAGCATCACGATCTGCCTAGCCTTTTCCCAACTATGTTGGCGGCCGCTTCCAGTGCAACCGGATGCAGCTGAATACCAGTATTTTACAAGGAGCGACTACCTATCTGACCTCCACAACCCAGTTACTGGGTAATACAATAACAGCCGGGACCAACGGCTTAACGTGCTTTCCGAGGCACGGAGGGGTCTCAGTATGTAAAGATAGTCACCCATCCACAGACCAACTGCGGCAAGCGTAGCTTAACCTGATCGATCGACCTGTGCGGCTGTTGTTATTTAGCCACGGTCTCCTCCCGTGTGTAAAAAGCATATTGAAGAGAATATAATATTAGTGGGTACAGCTCTCTTGGACTATTCATTTCGATACTGCTGCCTCAGCCTGAGTTAATTGAACTCGCACGCATCTGTCTACTGGCACGCAAAGCTGTGGCTAATGGAAAAGTGTGGTCATTAATGGGAAAGTTAATGAGTTTGTACCTACTTCTTCTTAGCGTGTCGATGGCAATCTAAATTAGCCACGTATGACGGTTGTTCCAATAAAACCACTCGCAAACCAATGTAATAGTAAAGGATATTTATTGTCCTCTTCACAAAAACAACTTGTACTACAGACTAATAATTACAAGTACTACAACGACCGGAATACTCGGTATGACCGCCCGATATCGGTTCCGCGATGGATGCCGATCGTGCAAGCCAGAGAGCGCTCAACTGCCCGAAACCGTTCCGAAGGAGGCGTGTCCATGCAAGCCGAACTGACGCACTCATGGCGCGTGAGGCCTTATATAGCATAGCGTGAAATTTTAATGGTTGTTTTCCCGCGGCAGAACGATTTGTACTTAGTAGTGCTACCGATTCGAGTTAAATTTGAAAAACATTTTTTTATTTCAAATAATTATAAAAATATGATCTCAACTCGAAAGCGTGAGAATCAATAGTAACTCACGTGCGCCCGCCCGCTACCTACCATCTTTGCAGGTAGCAGGACGACCACGCGCAGTTGTCTATCGTAGCTATACTATTGGTTCGAGATCGCGTTCGAGTTTTGTTTTTCACAATCTGCCATTTTTTAGTACTTTATTTTTATTTTTTTATAAATCGTTTGTTTGTACTATCAAGACAAAATCATTTCGCTTCGGGAAAACAAACATTATTTCACGCTGTATACTCTCCAGCGGCGGAGTGGTGAGTCGGCCTAGAATTTGGCTCCAAGTTTGGCACATTCGGTAGTGTCTTTCAATTACTGTAATGTGACAATAAAAATACAACCGAATTGAGAACCTCCTCCTTTTTTGAAGTCGGTTAAAAAACGCTGGACACGACAATAAATGCGCTATCGCTCGTGAAACAGCACCATATTTTAAACTGCACGTTAGAGTAATCTGTGAATCTCCACCTGAGCAGGATTTCTTTGCTTCGGCCAACTTAGATCTGGAGTCTAAAGACTTCCGTGTTAGCCAAGGTAACTCATGCCCAGATCTTTAGCAGATGGGCTGAATGGAAAATTGATCTTACATAACTGAACACATCATTGTATAGAAACTTCTAACGTTATATTATAGGTAAGTGGTCTGCATTCCAAAACAAACAACTGATATGGACCAACCATATTCTTCAAGCTCATATTTCAGCCAGTTTAAAGTAAGCACTCCACAGTCGAATCCTTTAAAGCCATACATCATAGTGACGGGTACAGACCTGGCACTGTGCCAGCTGATAGCAATGCTGATTGACTTATTGCCCGAACATAATAGAGCAGCGGATTAGTTTTGTGTGAACGCCGCGTTAGATTTTGTTTGACTTTCAGACAGAGGCGGCCTGCCGTGGCAGACAGTTGTAATGTACAGACAGAGGCAGCACATCAAGCTACCCGAAAATGTCAAATTTTCTCAATCAATTTTGAACCTTATACTTTAGCAATAAAGTTGAAAATCTATGAAATATATTTGACCAATCTGTCAAATTTTGCTGGCGTCTGTACGTTGCAGGAACTATTTAAACAAACAGGGTACAGACAGACGCAAGCACATCAACCTACTACAATCTGTCATTAATAGATTTTCGACTTTATCGCTGAAGAATAAGGTTCAAAGTTGATTGGGAAAATTTGACAGTTTCGGGTAGCTTGATGTTCTGGCGTCATTACTAGAAAGACAGAAAAAAAAACGTTTATTTGCGGTAAACCCGACGCAAAACACAAACACAAATAAAAGCTTGTAAAGCACAAGTTGGTGGAAAATATTCATGATATCTACGCAAAACGGACAACGCTCAGCATAATGCTACGCGAGACAGAGCTCCAGCGCTACCGCTTCTGTCTGAAAAACGCATTAAACGGTCTTACTCTTTGGGCGTCCTCTGGCTGCTTTGTTATTTTTCTTTTTGTATGGCAAAATTGAGTTAGCACTGATGTCGAAAATTGAAAGTTGTAGAGCTAATTAGTGCTAAAAGCCTGGTCGTTATGAATTTCTGGAAAACAACGTAGTTTTGTTGACCTGCCGGAGTTGAAATTGGGTTGGTATAACAAAACTAGAACAATAAAATTGGCAGAATGAAATTCTAATGAATTGCTTACGCAACACTTGCATATTTTCTTGGATATCACGAATTTTGCTGTATCGATGTCTATCTGTATCAGTGAATTTCCAAACATACTGCAGAATTATTAGAACTCTGATTATTATGCCAATGAACAGAACAATTTATTGGCATATTGTTGTAACTACCCAGACCTGTTTTCATTTAGCTCCCACAAATTACATTTCTGACAGCTTGCAATTTTCTAACAGAAACAATATATTGGATTATTTAATGTAACCGTTTGTTTCGGGTCACCTAGTACATTGTTCTTTGTTTCATACGATGCCAAACCAAAAAAATAATCACCAATTCAACCATAGATGTCCACAGTCCCACAATAATGTCAGCACATTATTTTTTAGCCTCGGCACTGCTGTCCGTAATCTGGACACGGTCAGCAAGCCAAGCTGGCAGTACGCCAAACTTGCACATCATTTTATCAAGATCTGTTCACGACGTGTTTTTGGGAGTTCCGGTACCGAATAATAAACAGGCAAGCCAATGCAGGTGGATATTTAAGGATTTGTTATTGACAATTACTTACAGTTAAACCAGAAAATGTATCAACATCTGCATAGCCTTTTCCCAACTATGTTGAGGTCGGCTTCCAGTCTAATATGATGCAGCTCAGTACCAGTATTTTACATGGAGCGCCTGCCTATCTGACCTCCTCAATCCAGTTACTGGGAATACGATACCCCTTGGTAAGACTGGTTGTCAGACTTTCGGACTTCTGACTACCCGTAACAATTGTCAAAGATCTACGAATGACAGTCGAGACCAAAGACTTAACGTGCTTTCCGAGGCACGGAGGGGTCTCGGTATGTAAAGATGGTCACCCATCTAACCAGAAAAGGTGTACGCTTCGGTAATGTTTGTGTTCCCGAATTAACGCGAACGTCGCGCCACAGAGTTACTGCACTGTGTAGTACAACACCTATTATCGTTACGCGTTTGTATGAAGTTTTCTGTGTGTCGGGTTACCTACAGCTCAGGTCGTACCTCCTCATCTGTGATTCAAAAGGTTTTTCGAACATGGACGATGATTGCCGTAGTGCATACTGTGATATATTTGTATAGTGGGTAGTTAGGATTAATTCTTTGTATGTTACGAGCCGCGAGTCAGTGTCCGAATATACGTCTATCAGTGAAGTCTGTGTTTAATTGTGCTAAGCGAACACGTAAACCAGTAGACAGATTTACAATTGTTTAACTAAGTAGTTAAGAATTATTGTCGGTTTACATCTCATTGATAGTGTTGTTATGTTGATGTTGTATTAGTTGTGTTTTATTATTGTGTTATTACATAGATGTACTATTGTATTGTGGTGGAGGTGTGATATATTTGTATAGTGGGTAGTTAGGATTAATTCTTTGTATGTTACGAGCCGCGAGTCAGTGTCCGAATATACGTCTATCAGTGAAGTCTGTGTTTAATTGTGCTACCGATAGTTCCAGGAGTGCCCATATCTTTCACATACATTTCCTGGGAGATCTGTAGGTTCTGCAGTAGAGAAAGAAAAGAGTCGGTTATAAAACTCTTTACCTGCATCTGTGTATCCGAGCTCATACAACCCGAATCTCTTCAAAGTAAGAGTGAACAGGCTTCTTCTGGGTGAGCTCACTCCATCGTCGACTTTGTCTCTGTCACCTCTGACCTAGACTAGAGTCAAGCGCAAACCCATTAAAAAAAAAAAATGCCATAATTTGCAGTTTGTACGAGAATCGATGAATGTCAAATGTCTGCATAAATAGATTCTTTATCCGGCTTTTGTGATTCGACAAACGTACTGTGTTTTGTTTGTTGTGTGCTTTACCTTACTCTGATACTCTATCAGAAGATGAAAATAAATATATATATAAATTGAATAACACTATTCACATGCTGACATGTTATCATAGTGACAAATTATTGTTTTTTGACACTAATAAGTTTGTTAGTGGTTTTATGTTCACTCAGAGAACTTTATCTCTGTCTTGGGAATGTAGACATATGATTGCTATGTTGATAGCATATAATATTAATGGGGTTATAGCTAATATAACAAATTGTAGTATTAGGGACGAGTCTGTGTTGTTTAGTGATACTAACAACATAGTGATGAATAATTGTGAATCATCATGTAGTACGAAGGAGGGTCCACCTATAATACCAACATCATTGGAGGCCACTACCAGTCAGATGGGGTATTCTCTTCCTGCTGGAACTCATACGGGCTCACTAGACACGTCAGTCGTAGTTGTGGAGGTCACTCCGGATAACGCTTTAAACTAACTAGTGAGACAACAGAAGTTACCCCTTCAAATAACCAATTACTATTAGAGAATAATAAAAAGGTATCTTCTGGCAATATTACTCAGAATAATAATAAAAAACTAAAGGGAGGGCAACATATTTTAAAATTATTTAACCAAAATATCCAAGGTTGCTCATCTAAATTACTGGAAATAGAATTGTTTTTAGAAAATACCAAGTTTGATGTCATTTGTTTAACAGAACATTGGTTAAAAGCCCATCAAGTAATGTCAATTAACTATGAAAATTATTGTGTAGTTAGCCATTTCAGCCGTACACGTATGATACATGGCGGATCATTAATATTAGTAAAAAATTCTATCAAATCCAAGGAACGAAAAGACATCATTGGGCTGTCAGTTGAACACACCATTGAATTGTCCTGTGTTGAGCTTGATAAGCATGTGGTAGTATGCGTATACAGACCTCCAAGTTACCAGAATCTAGCTGTGTTTGATTCTGTAATGGAAGATGTGCTAAAGAAACTTTCTGCTAGTAGTAAGTCAATAATAATATGTGGCGATTTTAATATTAATTTATTAGAAAATAACTCGAATACTATCAGATTATTAAGTCTTTTTAGGTCATTTGATTTGTCAAATGTTTTTATTGAACCCACCCGTGTGACAGCTTCCTCTGCCACTTGTATAGATAATATTTTCTGTAACTGTGATTATTTACACAAAGAAATTGTAAATAAGTTGCCATCTGATCACAGTGGACAAACAATAACATTTTGCTCCCACATGCCTTTACAAAATTTTTTAATAAGGTTTAGGCCAATTACACGTAAAAATTTAGAGAAATTAAATAATTCTTTGGCTAGTAAATTATGCGTTCAGAGTTTTAATAATGTATGTGACCCAAATGAGTGCTACGCCGAGTTCTTTTCACTATTAAACACGCAATTTAATGACACTTTCCCACTAAAGACTAAAAGTATTTACACAAAGTTTTTATTTAGTGATTGGGCGACTCCAGGTATTCGTAAAAGCAGGGAAAACCTTTTTGAACTTTATGGCCTGAAGCAACATATGAATAACACAAGCTTTCATCAGTATGTTGCAACATATTCTAAGACTTTCAAAAGTGTATGCAAAACAGCTAAAGCTCTTTATATTAGCAATAAAATCAAATCAGCCGATGATAAAATAAAAACTACCTGGCAAATAATAAATAATGAAACAGGTAGGAAAAAACAGCGTAATACTGAATTTAATTTAGAGACTGCACATGGCCCCATCAATTCAGATGTAGAAATTGCTCAGGAATTCGAAAACTTTTTTGCTAATATTCCCATTAAAACTACTGAAGCTTTAAATTCTTCACCCGCGCTTTCTGCTAACTTACTTAGAAAGAATGTTAAGGCATGCCCTTCGGAGTTTAAGTTTCAACATACAAACCCCCAGGCTGTTATAAAAGCTTTTAAAGATCTTAAAATTAAATCAACAGAAGATCTCTGGGGAATGTCTGTAAAAGTTTGTAGATCTATCATCGAAACGATTGCGCCCTATTTAGCTTTCATATTTAACATCAGTGTAGACCAAGGAGTCTTTCCGGATCTCATGAAACACAGTAAAGTAGTTCCTTTGTTCAAATCCGGTGATAGTAAAGAACCTAACAATTATAGGCCTGTATCAATTCTGCCAGTTCTCAGTAAGGTGTTTGAAAAGTTGATGCTCAACCAAATGTTACGCCACTTTAATAAAAATTCCATCTTTCATGAACAACAGTACGGTTTCACCAAAGGGCGTTGTACCACTGACGCCGGTGTCACCCTAATAAAGAACATTTTTAACGCCTGGGAAGAAGCACAAGATGCCATTGGAATCTTTTGTGACCTCTCCAAGGCGTTCGATTGCGTAAACCATGAGACACTTCTGCTGAAACTTGATCACTATGGGATTAGGAACTTAGCTCTTGATTTACTAAGGTCATACCTAAAAGATAGAAAGCTCAAAGTTCAAGTAAACGGCGTAAACTCATTGGGGTCTGAAATAGCAATGGGCGTTCCTCAAGGTTCAATATTGGGTCCATTCCTCTTTTTAGTTTACATTAATGATTTACCCCAATTACTTCAAAATCAACCGAAGATGGTGTTATTTGCAGATGACACCTCATTGATCTTTAAGATAGACAGACGGGCACAAAAACTTGACGACGTGAATAACGCTATTCTTCAGGTCCAAGATTGGTTTTCGGTAAATAATTTGGTACTAAATGAAAAGAAAACCAAATGCATTAGATTCAAATTACCTAATGTTAGAAGTAGCGAATGTGACATCATACTGAATGGAGAAAAACTGGAATTTGTTGATCAAACGGTTTTTCTGGGAATCACGCTAGACGAGAAATTGCAATGGGGACCTCACATAACATCTCTTGCGGGGCGGCTTAGCTCGGCCGCTTATGCTGTTCGAAAGATAAGACAGTTAACTGATGTAGAAACCGCGCGTTTAGTCTATTTTAGCTACTTTCACAGCATTATGTCGTACGGCATTTTACTATGGGGTCGAGCTGCTGACATTGAATCCATCTTTATTTTGCAAAAGAGAGCTGTCAGAGCCATTTATAATCTACGTCGCCGCGAATCTCTCAGGGAACTTTTTAAAAGGATTAATATTATGACGGTACCTTGCCAATTCATCTATGAAAATATTATGTATGTAAGAAAAAATCTACATCTTTTTAATAAAATAAGCGATAGACATAATTTTAACACTAGAAATAAAGATAAAATATATCAACCATTTTTCAGATTAGCCAAAGTACATACATCTTTTATGGGGTACTGTGTTAAATGTTACAATAAAATACCTTGTGATATATTGCAATTAAATGAAAAAAAATTTAAAACTCACATTAAACGTACACTTTGTAAACAAGCATACTATATATAGGCACGTGGGTATCTATATCAGAAACACTCATTGTAAAATGGGTAATCGGGCGAGGTATTCTTGAAATAGCTAGACAGGTCTTCGATCAGCAGCCTTATAATTAGGGATCTCAATTTACATTACAAAATATATCACCACTATAATCAGATGAGAGCGGATTATGATTCAGGACGTAAGCGATCCGTCGTGACCGTCTCGAGCACGCCACCTTTTTCTTCCAAACACACGAGTCAGATGGCCGCCTGACGTTTATGACGTTCCGCTAGAGTGACAGTAGTGACACCCCCGGCTGCCACTCTCGTCCGTACAATGACACATTGGACAACAAATCCCACCAGATGGCGCTAGGGACACGCCTTCACGGCCGGACTGACCATCGCCCGTCCTCGGGCGAATATGTATTCCTGCGACAAGGAGGTACCAGCCAGTACTGTTAATCAAATCCTCATGCTCGTCCACCCTGACATGAGCCAGTGCGTCTTACTTTTGACCACAGCCAATTTCGAACTCACTCTCACAACACGCACCACTCTCCTTCCTCATATGATGCGTAGCCCGGACAAATGCGTCCCTTCGACTTGCCCCAAGTGCAAGACCGGACAACACCGTCCCTTCGACTAGCCATCAGCTCACTCATATGATGCGTAGCCCGGACAAATGCGTCCCTTCGACTTGCCCCAAATGCAAGACCGGACAACACCGTCCCTTCGACTCGCCATCACTCACGTCAACGAACTGGAATCATACGTCCTTTCGACTAGCACCGCTAAGCCCGGACAATACTATCCATTCGTATCACACAGACGCATGCGTCCCTACGAACCTGCTAGCACTCTAGCCAGGACCGGACAACATCTCGTCTCTGGGTTTGCGTCCTTTCGAGTTACCGACCAACGGGCAAAACCGGACAACAACACCCACACGCGAATCACATAATCTGAACGTACCTTAGAGTCTGAACACTATGCTCAGTGGATGTCTACATCTACGTCAAAGGTCACAGGACCCTCATCTTCCGAATCAGCGCTGGCTGTCTCAGAAGGCGCCGTAAGCGTTACAGACGATGCAGTCAGAGTAGCAGAATCTGCAGTCAGGGTGTCAACACTACGAGCCAACATAGTCTCAAAATCGGTATCAAGAATGCCTTCTGACTGCACATCTAACGCCTTCGCGGCCTCCTCGTCATTCATAATGACTTCAGTCAATTCCATTAAGCCCTCGTGACCTCCCGGCACAAAACGCAAAGAACGATGCTCAAAACATCCCCACCAATGCCAGTCAAATAAACGGTGCTATTGCGTTCAGTGCCAGGAAAATACAAAGACAGTTTCTTTAATCAAAGAACAAGAGGAGCTACAATCAAAAAAGGAAACAGATATGCTCACCAGATGACGTCGTGAGTTTACCTCTCGAAGTTTTGTGCTCGCAAGTGTTGACTTCCCTCACCACTGCTCCGCTTCTCTTCTGGAGGCATGTCGTAGATACGTGGCCGGATTTCCCACACGTGAAACAGGTTATTGCTGCCAATTTGTCCTTGACCTGATCCGTGTTGGAACTATCAGCTCAGAACTCCACACCTATGACACTTTCCATTGAACTTCGAGTCTGACAGACGAGGTCTTTTTGCCTTATTGTCATTTCCATCATTATCTTCAGCTCGACGCTTTAAGGAAATCCCGCCAAGTGTCCGGAAGAGTTGAGCACGAGTTGTGATAGCATAGGAGTTCAGTTCACGACGAATCATGTGGTCTTTCCAGCTTAGAACAGAAACAACGAACCCAGTGATTGCCTCTTCTGGCATCTCCACTTTAGGGATTCGCTCGACCAGTGTCCATAAACGCAGAGCCGATTCACTAGCAGTCTCCTTTGCTCCGACCTGGAAGTGCAATACGTTGTCAAAATAGCCTTGTATCAATTTGGGCTCTGCAAATTTCGCCAGCAATGTTTGCTTTACAATAACCCAGGTTAAGTCTTCCAAACGCAATTTAGTCAAGACAGATGCCGCTCGTCTTTTTAGTGCAGTTGTCAGAGCAACTAAAAGTTCCAAGCCACTCAGTTTCTTGCTGTTAACAATCAACTCGGAAACACGGCACCAGCCCTTAACATCAGCATCTTCATCATCAGGGTTGAAATTGATCAACTGAACCGCGTTAGTGTTTGCTACAGACTGCGGTACTTGCTGCGGCATCGCTAACAAACGGGTTAACAGGGCTTCCATATTGGTGAACAATCCGCTATTGCTAGGTTGATTATGCGGCTGAATATCTTTATCCGACTGTCCTTCGCATCCCACTTCTGATATAGGCACGTGGGTATCTATATCAGAAACACTCATTGTAAAATGGGTAATCGGGCGAGGTATTCTTGAAATAGCTAGACAGGTCTTCGATCAGCAGCCTTATAATTAGGGATCTCAATTTACATTACAAAATATATCACCACTATAATCAGATGAGAGCGGATTATGATTCAGGACGTAAGCGATCCGTCGTGACCGTCTCGAGCACGCCACCTTTTTCTTCCAAACACACGAGTCAGATGGCCGCCTGACGTTTATGACGTTCCGCTAGAGTGACAGTAGTGACACCCCCGGCTGCCACTCTCGTCCGTACAATGACACATTGGACAACAAATCCCACCAGATGGCGCTAGGGACACGCCTTCATATAAATTAGAAGATTATATCCAAGATAAGAATGCTTGGAAACATGCTGGTCCTGCTCCATAGGACAATCTAGAGTCTAGACAAAATCAAACTGGTTGCTAATTTAACTGTATAATTTATTTATTTTTTGACATTCATTACATTCTGTAATTATTTTTCTTTAACTCACACCCTGACATTGACCCTGACAACTTGAATATTTTTTTTTTGTTTATTATTTTAAATGAAAATCATTTACTTTTACCATGTTTGTAAATATGTGAGCACCATGTATCTATCAGATAATTAATTAATTTATATATCATGGTTTCATTTTTAATTCTTTTACCTATTGTGGTATAGTAATTTTATTGTAGGTGCATCGTCTTCACATATTATTATTATATAATGAATGTATGCAAAATATTGTAAAACTTTTTAAAAGAGTAACGGTGGAGTTTCTTGCCCGTTCTTCTCCATACGAAAACTACCCTTCCGAATGGGCGACTAGAATCAATTCTATTTTATTTACCGTAATTTTTGACGTTCAAAAGTGCCTTTAATGTGCCTATTTGAAATAAATGCTTTGACTTTGACTTTAACAGATGAAGAGGAAAGATGAATGACCAATTAATACTTTGGCTAATTGGTTTGGATAATTGCAATATTATTGTAGTCTTCGTTGCCAAAAAAACAGAAATAGCGTTACTCTACATAGACCACAAGGAGTGGGACACAACATAATACATAGGCACACACACACACGCAAAAACACACAATACACTCACTAACACTACACACAAACAAACACTTCACATACTAATATGCAATACTAATAGTTTACTATGTCTGAGAGATAAATTCACTGTGTAAGTTGTTTACCTTTGTGTAACTTTGTTCCAAAAGCTAAGGAACATTCAAGCTTAAATCAAATCATGTGAATAGTACAAGACTGGGGGAAAGTCGTAAGCCAAAGTAGGTCCCACCTACAAGGCGGTTATGTAAGTCTCTTAGGATCTATGAGCCAACGTTCATCTTCGATATAATCTGCAAAATATAGGTCAACTTATATGTGCTTAAGATCAAGATAGGAATGATGAGGTAAGAAGCAAATTGTGTGTCGTTTAAAGTAGAATTTTAATTTTGTTTTGAAGACAATTTTGAAGTATTGTAACTCAAAACTCAAAAAAACTCAAAGCAATTTCAATTAAACCAATTACAGCCACTTTTGAATTGTCAAGGGGTCGGTCAGTCAGAAAGATGAAGCTAGTTGCCCATTCCAAAGCGTAGGTACCTATGGAGAAGAACGGGCAAGAAACTCCATGGACACTCTTTTAAATCAAAATAATATGGTTACAAAGTCTTGTTTACATCATTCATGTTAAAAATTATGCATGTGAGAACGATGCAGAACGTTAAAAGCGTCCGTAATGAAAAAAAAAACAATTCAAATATTAAATTAAAATAAGCCATGGCAGCAAAGAGATAACCTACACTTTTCCAGTTTCGAGATGCAGGTGAAACACACACCTTATAGTAAGTAAATTGGAATTCAAGATCCAGCTATCAATTATGCAACAAAATATCACTCGTGTATATGTACAGATGCCAGCACATCAAGCTACTACAAACTGTCAAATATCTTAAATAGATTTTTAACTTTATCACCAAGCAGCTTTAACTTTATCAGCAAATTTTCTCAATCAACTTTGAACCTTAGTTCAAAGTTGATTGAGAAAATTTTACAGTTTCGGGTAGATTGATGTGCTAGCGTCTGGTACCCCGGAGGGTTAAGCAATAGAAACATCCACATTCCGCCAGTTATGTTTAAGTCCCATGTAGGGAGCGAGCCTATTGCCATCAACTGGGCACAAATAAACTAATCTTCCCAGATAATCTGACCACCTGATGTTAAGCGCCCTAATTGCGACACCACCTTAGATCTTTAATATGCACCAACTGTCAACATTTTACTAATTATTGTATTTTCAAGATGCAACTGGAACACCCGCTACAATGCAATTGAATTGGTATTCAAGAGCCAGCAATCAATACACCTAGATAATCTAACCACCTGAGTTTAAGCGGCCTAATTGCAACACACGTAATGTATGTCGAGTTCAGCCAATTTAAAGGTCAGTATGAGTATACACTAGACTCTAGTGTACTGAAAGCTTTGTTATATTTCAGCGGGATTGTCCGAAAGGGTTACCGCTGGCCCGGAACATAAAGGGCTAAGGAAGGAACACGGGTGGGTTTTAGTTAGTAAGAGTCTGACACTTCCTTCCGCTCCACCCAGAGCGGGAAAGGTCATTAATTGATGATTTCCCATCCGCAAAAAAAAAGAGCTTTGTTATATATATCTCGGTCAGTGAGCAAACAAACCCACCTAAACATAATTACCAAAACAAGGATCCAAATATGAAGGTATCCTCAAAGTCAAACTTTTAGTTACTAAGCCCGAAACACAAACGTTTGCAACAAACACAGAGGAACTTCGCTATGCTTGGCACGGTTGTGGCTATCGCGGTTAGCGGAAAACCCGATAGGTAGTCGCAAAGTTGGGAGTTTGCACAGATTTGAAAATAGACGTGATGCATTTGGTTGGTACAGGATCGGAAAGACGAATCTGGTGCTCGATGATGTCGTGCCTTCGTCAGCGTGAAATTTCTTGTTATAACATAAAATATATCCTACTAGCTTCCGCCCGCGGCTTGGCCCGCGAGGTATGTCGATAAAAACTATCCTATGTCCTTCCCCGAGATGCAATCTATCTCTCTGCCAAATATCGAAATCTGTTCAGTGGTTTAGGTGTGGTGGTGGAGTTACTTTCGAATTTATAATATTATTAGTTTGGATGACACACGGCAATACTGTAGCTTTCCATTTCGGAAAAAAAATCAGAATCGGAACAGTCGTTCCGAAGATTACCCCTTTTATACATACTCACTCTTTATAAGTGTTGAAGTATAGATACCTTAGTATAGATATATAGTATAGATACCATGTCTTTTTGCCATTATGATAAGATACAACTATCACCGACTTTGGAAATTTCAGTATGTATCACATGAACCTCAACACGAATTCTGCAAGGAGTGTTTGAACTCAAACTCAAACTCAAAGCATTTATTTCAATTAAACCATTTACAGGCACTTTTGAATTGTCAAGAAGTCGGTCAGTCAGAAAATATGAAGATTTTCTGACTGACCGATGTTCTCCATAGGTACCTACGCTTCGGAGGGGCAACTCCAAAGCGTAGGTACCTATGGAGAACGGGCAAGAAACTCCATGGACACTCTTTTAAATTATGTTTTAACAAAAATATTAGTTACATCATTAATGTTGAATTTATAATTATATTATTATGTGAGAACGACGTAAAAAAGACGTATGCGTTAAAAGCGTCCAGAGTACAGCAAATACTAAGAAAATAACAATCCAAAAATAAAAAATTAAAAATAAGCCGAGGCAGCTAAGTGTTGACTATTTCTTCCTAGGACTGTTTTTCAAACAATCAGTGATGGTATTGGTGATTTCAGTTTTTAGTATTGAAGTGTACTCACGGTGTTGTGTGTCTATGATTTGCGATTAATCGCAAACCATAAACAACACCCCACCTAGTGTCCAAATCCTGACATTGATTAATTGTAACTTTTATGGTAATATACTTTTGGTTAATCGATACGTCTCCTACGACCGGTTTTTTATTTTTGCTCATTAGAACCAATTTGAATTCACTATCATCACCTGCCTAGCCAGCTATTTTTGGGATCGGCTTCCATTCTAACCGGATGCAGATTTGTGGACTATTAGAATCACTAGTAATCTACAAGTTATTTAAAATAAACAACTTTTAAAGCACTTTTTCGAAACCAAAAAAAAGGTTGAAAAAAGGTGATTATTCTTTTTTGCTAACGGTTTAAGTAGATGCCTTTTTACCGAAAAGCCAGTTTATCATGCGGAATACTTTTTAATTAAGTACAAAATTTTCCTCTAAACACAATGCTGAAAAACAATAAATTATATTAATGTCTCAACTAGCTTTTATGTTTTTCACAACAATATCCCCATTCAGTGACCCAACTCGTGCGATATAAAGGTCTCTTTGTAGTGGAAACTGAAAAAAATAAACAATAACTGCGACAACGACTAACTTTGTGTGGGAAAATGCTTTTAGAAGAAAATAATATATTACCTAGTGTTCACAGGGTTGCTTACGATACGATTCTTTCTGCAGACTTAAAATAAGGAGCTTGAAAGTATTACGCAGTAGATATTTTTAGTATTTCACGGTTTCTGAATAAAAAATACTTTTGCTACGTAAGCAAGTAATGTTTTTCGGATAGACGGAACGCGGATATGCGGAAGGATTCGATTTTGGAATTCATAAGATCCATTGGAAGTCATAAGAATGTTTTGAATTTGTCGCAAGCTGCATTAATTTGTTCTTATTCCGAATTCCGATTCTTTTTTTGGACTTATTCCGGATTTATCACTGTTTGTCTCTGCATCACCCAAAGGTTGACTGGTAGAAAATGCCTATGGCATTAAGTCCACCTCTGTACATTTATGTGCTTAAAGTATTAAATAAAAAAAATAAATGTCACAGCGCTGGTACTATCAGATACACAACTAGCTATACAATATACATATACCTACTCAGGTACTTTTATTTTACAACAAGTGCTTGATTAATTCCTTTGAGCAAATCGAATCCTGTCGGTCTAGAAGACAGGAAATAAAAATAGTAGCCCTAAGTAAAAGGCGCTGTTTAGAGAGCAGTGCAGAAAAGTCTCTTTGACAGTCCTTAGGTCAAACAAAGTAATCTTGTAGGAAGGTGCACAAAGCACACAATGTTCTCTAGCTTGTACAAAAGACCTAGACTTGTTTCCTTGTACTTACGGAGATTCTAAAATGAATATGACTATAATATTTAGAAGATGGTAGAATTAATTCTGTTTCTTTATAACCGACTTAAAAAAAAATTAGGACTTTTTGAGTTAGTTTCAATGATAAAGTCAAATCATTTATTTCAGACTAGTTGCGCTCTACGGTTTCACCCGCATAAGTGGGAATATCGGGATAAAAAGTAGTATATGTTAAATCCAGGGTGTCAGCTACGTCCATACGAAATTTTATCAAAATTGGTCTAGCCGTTTGAGCGTGAAGAAGTAACAAACTTAGGTATATACACACACATACACACACCCAAACTTTCGCCTTTATAATATTAGTATGGATAGGCACATAAAAGACATTTCTGAACGTCAAATTTATATTTAATTGACTTTGTGTACGAACATTAAGCCGTTCGTCCCGGCTGTCATTCATATATCTTTGACTGACATTCGTTGCGGGTAGTCTAAAGCCCAAAAGTCTGACAACCAATCTTGCTGAGGGGTATCGTGCTTCCCACTTACTGGGTTGTTGAGGTCATATAAGCAGTCGCTCCATGTAAAATATTGGTATTTCGCTGCATCTGATTAGACTGGAAGCCAACCCCAACATAGTTGGGAAAAGGCTAAGCAGATGATGATGTTATTACTTCCTGTCATTGTAATTTTTTTAGCAGGTTACGGTATTATGTGGGGTTGGTACCACAACAACGTTTAAAAGTGATTTCGATATCCTATTTTGGTACAAAATTACACCGAAATGACGACTAATAGAGAAGTATGGAAGAAAGAGGCATGTCATGTCATGATGGCCGGTTTGCGTAGATGTGACGCATGTTTTCTCCCAAATTGTTATTTTGTTTTTTTTTTTGTGTGTGTTTTGTGTTTTTAATGCGTTACCGCAAATATAATAAAGTATTTTCTTTCTTTTCTATGTTGCACCGACCTCAAATAAATTAGGATGATGATGACGATTTAGGTACAGAATATACAATTTCATTGATTTTTCATTTCAAAATGTAAATAAAGATTAGTCTTCGTATAAGTCTTTTGGTTACATTTTATTGACAATAGATTTTATAACTGAAAAGAGGGGCCCGTGGCTAAACAATAACAGCCGCACAGGTCGATCGATCTGGTTAAGCTACGCTTGCCGCGGTTGGTCTGTGGATGGGTGACCATCTTTACATAACGTGACCCCTCCGTGCCTCGGAAAGCACGTTAAGCCGTTGGTCCCGGCTGTCATTCGTGGATCTTTGACAGTCGTTACGGGTAGTCAGAAGCCCGAAAGTCTGACAACTAGTCTTATCCAAGGGGTATCGTATTACCCAATAATTGGATTGTGGAGGTCAGATAGGCAGTCGTTTCATGTACAAAAAAAAAATAGTGGTATTCAGCTGCATCCGGTTGGACTAGAAGCCGACCCCAATATAGTTGTGAAAAGGCTAGGCAGATGATAAGATTTTGTAATTCAAAATGTTCAACCACGTCTACCTACCCCCATGGGATAAAGGCTTGAGCTTACGCGTGTGTTTGTTTAATAAAATACACAGTTTTTTTTAGCATTCTCCATTTCTCCTCGACCGAATAGACACGGAACGTGAAAATCAATAATAACTTCAATTACAGCACTCCCAGTTAATTAATTAAAAGGCGATGTCGGCGATCAAGTGGCTCACAAAGCGTAACGTTGATATTCGTCGTACAGTCCGTACATCACCGGTAACATTGTACTGCGAAAACCGCCCTTACTGCTACGACATAAATGCGCTATCAGTGTGAAATTGTTGAGGTTTGACATAACTTTATTCTCGTAGAAGAATACAATAATTCATTTACATGAGAATATTACATGCAATTTAATGAAATCATATTTTAAACTCATATACTTATTAAAAGTACTCTTTGTAAACAAGCATAATTATTACAAATTGGAGGATTATATCCAGGATAAGAATTCTTGGAAACATGCTGGTCCTGCTTCATAGGACAATCTAGAGTCTAGCCAAAATCAAACTGGTTAAGCTTAAGTTCAGTGCATCTTTTTCTTTATATTTCATTATGAAAAATTAGATAAATTTTAGTTTAGTCTTGTCAATCTAATCAGCGCCTGACACTATTTCATACAAGTTTAAGGGCTGGCTTTTACCTTGGCCAGAGGCTAAGCATCGCCATACAACGTGGTAATGCCGCCAGTCTCTGGGGTACATTACCAGTCGACAGCGATGCGGATGAGATTTCCGACGCTATTTTCTAGTTTCTGTATAGTTTTAGATAATTTAGAATTTAATTTTGTTATTTTTACCTGTCTAAGCGATAAAGTTTAGACGTGATTAAAAACTTGTCTACTAATCAGTAGAATCGGCATTATCAAATCTTTATAATTACGACTATTATTTTCATACACCTAACCCATATCGTTGTATAGAACAAAACCGACCCCAATCACACTATTCCCGACCACCAAACAATTAAAACAGATCCCCGAACAATTCCAACTTCTCTCTAACATTTTGTTACGCTCCTCGCGTTTCGGAAACAACTACATTTCTACTGGGTTATCAGGTTAAGTACTAACAATACCGACTATTAAAGTCTATCCGATTAAATAGTGCAGCTCTTTGAAAATTGTTTTATTATTATTAATCTTTATTTAATCAGACTACAATGATCTATAGTGTTAGTAACAAAAAATAGCTTAGCCTATGTAGCCATAAAAACCGGGCGAAACAGCGGATATAGCGAATCCATACTTAATATAAATTCGAAAGTCTGTATGTTACCTTTTCACGCCTAAACCACTCAATGGATTACGATAAAATTTGGCACAGAGATAGATTGAATCCCGGGGAAGGACATACAATAGTTTTTGTCCCGATATTCTCACGGGATCGACACTTATGCGGGTGAAACCGCGGGGCGCTGCTAGTAATTATATATTTTTACTTAAATTCCTGCACGCAGTTTTGGTACAACGTCACTATATAAGCGGATAGACTTTACTAACAATACGGACTATTAATTAATCCTGGTCAAATAACAGCCAGAAACAGAGATAACGGCTTCCTCCAAATAGTACCGTATAATAATAATGGCGGATGCAATGTGGTGAAAGATGTGGAAGATTAGCGGAATTTGGAAACTATCCATACTAATATTATAAATTCGAAAGTAACTGTGTCTGTCTGTCTGTATGTTACCTTTTCACGCATAAACCGCTGAACGGATTTCGATAAAATTTGGCAGAGAGATAGATAGTGGGGAAGGACATACGTATCGACATACCTTGTAATCTATATCTGTAATTTAGGCTTTATAAAAAAGAATTAGAGTTCTGCGCAAAAAAATAAATCCCATGAAATCCAATTTTTTTTCGATAGGCCCGCGATCGCAGTCCCGTGCACAGTTAGTGCTAAATAATATGAAGGTATGATTGCTCCGATAGGTATAACTAGGGACCTTTGATGTCAAGAGTGAATAAGTTATGGGCAAGCGTGCCGTCATGTCGACCGCCGTCATCAATTACCATTAGAGGGTAGTCGTCAAATGCGCGCCTATATTTTTTGTTTTTGCCATGTTTTTGCTAATACGTTGACTTAGAAAAAACACCGCTTTGGCTTATTTATATTATTACTTTAAACTAACTAACTATTAACTTTATCCTGGGGGTTCGAATTTCTGACCGTATAAGGAACACAATACTGCGCGCCAAAACTAAGATTACAGACGTTACCCAAAAAGCCGCTAAACTTAAGTGGGACTGGGCCGGACATGTTTGCCGCATGTCAGATGACAATTGGGCTAAGAGAACCACCGATTGGGTCCCACTTAACGCACGACGACATCGCGGCAGGCCAAGACGAAGATGGCGGGACGAGCTTGACTCCTACCGTAGGGACTGGCCGGCACTAGCAAGAGACAGAATTGTGTGGAAAAGGGAAAGGGAGGCCTTTGCCCTGCAGTGGGACAGTACAGGCTAGTTAGATTAGATAGATTATTTATTAAAACTTTATGCACAAGTAAAAGAAATACTGTACAAAGGCGGACTTAATGCCTGAGGCATTTTCTACCAGTCAACCTTAGGGTGGTGCAGAGACAAAACATGACACTTATCGGACTACACGATTAGTTCAGTGGCTAACCGATTGGCTGCAGCGAAACATGTAAGAAATTTGATCGCCAGACTTAACAAAGGACATAGGCATAGGCAAATTGCATACCATTTAGCTCGATTTTCGGCAACTCTCGTCCAGCTGCTACCAGCCACCCTGCGAAGATCGTCGCTCCACCTAGCCTGAGGGCGTCCTACCTGTCGTTTGCTGATTCGAAGTCTTCACTAAAGAACACGGATGAAATTGGCCAGTTCGAGTGGGTCCAGTTGGCCAAAGATTCTCTACCCCAACGGTCATCGGTTCTACGGCCAATATTTCCGACCCATTGCCACTTCAGCTTGCTTATTTGTGAGCTATACCCACAACTTTGGACATAATAAATATTGATATAGTTTTTGTTCGTCTTTTGTTTGAAAAAAAAACCACCATACCTTTTCTTCTTGAGCAAAAAACATCCGTCTTTGTATCTTTCATTCGATTTTTTCAAAACTATAAAAATTTGGAGAATCCAAAAGTGCATGACTCATAATTCTCATTTGTTCGTATAAAAAACATATTATATAAGGTAGTTTTTTATCATATATATAAGATCCATTTTCAGTAATCCTCAGGGTGAAACGAATCTATTAAAAAAAATTACTCAATTAAGGTTTTTTCGCAAGCTAAAATGTTTTCAGGTACACTTGATTGGCGGGAATTTTGTTATAAATATTTTGATGTGTTTTTTCGTTTCTACAGCATTAAATCAATTTTTGTCAAAGTACAGAATTAATCTCCATCAAATTATCTATACAATGGTGTATAAACTAAGTAGGTTCTGTGTACTAGCAGGAGTATAACAATAGAAACAGTTACAGAAAGGAGGCAAAAAATTTTCGATCGTAAAGCACTCTAATGCTTCGCATTATGAGTCGTGAAAAATATGCCTTTATTAGGGTTTATGCTCCTATCAAAAGTTTAATAATCCCATTATTCTAAAAGTTAAAGTAATAATGTCATTAGTGTTATTACTAGAACACTCATAGGAATTAGACAGAACGGAGCAAAAACTTTGATAGATTGCAGTCATCATCGTTAAGCTCTTTTATTTGTGGAGCACAAGGAATTTATTCGAAACGGTATGGATGTTAAATGCATTGGGAATGTGGAATAGAGAAAATTAGAACGTTAATTTTTAAAGAAAGTCATTTGTAAATCAACTGGTGACTCGATTTTGAAGAATGTTGTTACATTATCAAAACTTTTATTTACATTGTCACATTGCTAAACACAATGTTTCTGAACTTAATAATTTCCCATGGTAAGTCTTGTAAGTCTTGTCATGGTAAGTTGTTTGGTAGGTTGGTATCCCATTTCCCAACACTCATGATTTCAAACTCCAACCAAAATTATAGGACCCACTTATTACCTGATTCTACCGCTTAGACCACACCAAAACTCCAAATATATTTAGAACTTAGTCTTAAACCGTGGCTGGACTTAGATAACGGTATCCAGACACCGTTGGTGTCCGGATCCTTAGCTCCGAATGCATGGAAGTTATCTTAGTTCCAGACATCTGGACCGGATCCCTTGAAATGCATTCATCCAGGAAGTAATTGAAGATTAGTTGTGCCAGATTTCTTGGAGCTGGAATGGTTAGTTTCCACGTTTAGTTAATATTCTCGTATGCTTTCTAACTAGGACAGAGCAGTAACATTTTAATTCTCTTTTTATTTTATTTTTGTCTTCATTGATTAAAAAATATCATGTGTATCTAATAATTATTATTTGTATGTAGTTTATATTTGCAGTGGGAATAAACATTGAACGAGAACAACGCAAAAAGAGATGTTGAAGTTCGCAGCACGTGACGTTCTATAGACGATAGTTTCAACGTAGGTAATCGGGGATTTACGAGTACACTAGGTCGATTTTCGCGGTCCCTCACCACATCGCCTCACGAGCCGAATCACCACCCCATTTACACAGGTCGATAAAATTCTCAGGTGACTAGTTCATTTTACAAAATGTTGTCCTTCATGTGGCGGGCAATCGCCTGCCGCTGCGACTGAGCATTTTCATTGTCGATTTTAGTCACCCGACACATGCGGCATGTTGCCGCAGGAAAGACGTCCAAACCTACTCTACTTTGGAACTTGCGACTTTAGTCATCTGCGACGTAGCCGAATTGCCATTAAGACAGTCGGTGTGTGCGGCTATAGTCACCTGTGTAAAGACCGCATAAGGCTGTGCGCAATGTAAGACAGTACTGCCTATAACAGGTATACTGAATTAAAGCAATGAATTTACGCACCCTTGCAAGAAAAAAAAAAAAAAAAAACTCATTCTCACAGTCAATATGGTCGGAATGTAACAAAAAACAATTTGGAATAAAAAACATAACTAAGTACTGTCTATGATACATAAAAGATTTTATTTTTGTAAGTAGGTTTGAACAAAAACTTTTATACGTTAATGATATTTCTAAATATAGATGAGGTCTGAGTTTCGTATCTGACTACTCTTAGAAGAAAGGCCGAAACGAACTCAGAGGTCACAGTTTCTTTTAAAGTCCAGACAATCTTGGTCAGATCATGTGAAGACCATGTGGAATGTCTGAAATGGTTTTTTGAGGAAAAAGCCACACAATTTGAGTGAACCTGTCCATTCAGTGCACGCATTTGTCAGTAATCGTGCTCAACTCAAACTCAACAGAACTATTTTATTTATAGAACTATTTTGTTTCTACTTACGCATAAGTTTCTATTCCCATAGGAAATAAGGATATATTTTATGATGTATGCATTTTATTGTGTTACGCAGCATTCAATCCAATACAAATCTTCCTCAATCATATCAGTGACGTCATCTTCGGTAAGATTTATCATTTGTATACTCACGACCCCCTCTTCCGTTGCGGATACACATTACCTTATCGTAAATGAGCGCACGCTGTATATGATGTTTATACCTACATACGTTGAATGGGAAGATATTCAAGCAAGTATAAGGTTTTACTTGTGATTTCGCTTTTGCGAGATTTGTAAAATAAATGTCAATCTCTGAGGAAACTTTGAATATAAAGAAAGAAAGAAAAGAAAAAAAAAACAGTATTTATTGCGACTCGTACAGAAAGATCACAAACTAAACTAAACACAGTAAAATAAAAATCCAAGTTATATAAAAAAAAAGTAACAAAAGGAAAATGAAACAGAAAGTCCTATACGAGGCCAAAAGACTCCTATGATATGGCAGAGACATAAAAAAAAAAATATCGCAGCGCTGGTATTTTGATAGGGCCGCTGTGATGTCACGGGCAACAAATAAATATGTAAAATATTAGCAAATAATAAAATAAAATAAATTATTTTTTTTAATCTGCGCCAGACGTAACCTCATTACTTGTCTAATATCAGTGTTTATATCCACATAAGTCTGACGATTTATTTCATAGCAGTAACTCTTCGTATAAACAAGATATACGAATTTTTTTTTAAACATTCATTTATGTAAATCTATAGCGTGTTTCAGTAAATCTTCATTTCCATAGTTTCCGTAATTGGCGCTAAGCCAGCAAGAAGTTGAGCTTACCTGAAGGCACAACTTTTGTTTTGCCTTCTGGTAAGCGCAACTTGGTGTGACGTCATTGATATTGCAGAAATGTTCTTCTATAGGACAGCGATTCAACACACGAGCGGCATGTTGTCGACGACTGCAGTTGCCCCACGTCGACGTGTGTCGATCGTGTGTGTATTTTCAGGTTTCTTCAAGTAGATACAGTCAACAAAACAGATAAGTATGCAGGATCGTCGGATATAACTATATCCGACGATCCTGCATACTTATCTGTTTTGTTAGCTTAGTAAGAAACCGATGGATGTACTCGAATAAAATTTAATTTATTAATAGAAAACAAACAGCTCATTTATCACATTAAATTTCAGTCGACAACATCCTTCGGTTTCTTAAAAAAAATTCAACGATCGATTTCCGACGATCCTGTATCCTTATCTCTTTTGTTGACTGTGTATATACCTAATCATGTTCTATAGTTATAATAACAACTGATTGAATTTGGACTATTCTGCCCGTAATATTGATTTATTATTCTTCCGAACAATATGTACAAACTACATAATACATATATAAAGTTAGTTACCTAGTCATAAACTAATAAGTTATAATATTATTATAACATAATATTTTATGACTAACTAACTTACTATACAAAAACCAAGGGCACTTAGGCGTCCAAGTACTCGTCCACATCGCTGCCATCCGGAAATGTGCCCAGAAGACTGGCAGCATTGCCACGTTGAACGACAATACATAACTTAATAGTGGGTAGGGCACATTGCTCGCAGAACAGATGGCTGATGGGGCTGAAAGGTTCTGGAGTGGCGACCGCGTACCGGAAGACGTAGCGTTGAAAGGCCTCCCACAAGGTGGTCCGACGACCTTGTGAAGGCCACAGGAACCCGTTGGATGCGAGAAGCACAGAACCGGTCGAAGTGGAGGTGCTTAGGGGAGGCCTATGTCCAGCAGTGGACGTCTTTCGGCTGAAATGATGATGATTATTATTGTTACTAAATGGTGCGTTCTCTTCACGTGCTCAAAAAAAACAGTCGCAAAAATCCTACCAAATATAAGGAAACAGCATATGTATACCTGAATAAAAGCTATGACAATTGACTAATAACAAGATGACAAGAACTAATGGGAGAGTAACGTAACGTGTAGATATAGGAGCGATAGTAATTATTGCAATACGTCAACGTCGCCGTCGCCGCCAGATTAACGGCGAGGAATTATGATTGATTATAATGAGGATTGAATCTCCGAGAAAAGAAACTATTTTGTTTCCTGCTTTGTTTTGTAAGTTTTATGTACAGTCAACAAAAGAGATAAGTATGCAGGATCGTCGGATATATTTGTAGTAAGAAACCGATGACACTACTCACGGACACGTTATCTCGGACGGGTTGGGAGTAGTGCGAGCGTGGTTGCCATCCGCTTGAGACACGCGTCTGTGAAGTGCAAAAATGAAGCAACAAAAAAATGGCTATCTAAGCTCGATTTAATAGTTAGATATACAAGTTTCCTATTTTGAATCAGTATAAACGAAGTAACTTTTTTGTAAGGTAAATTCACGACACCAACTATTATTTATGTAAGTTGAAAACATGATTTTTTGTTTGTGTAGATTTTGTGTTGTTTTTAGTGTCATTTGATAGGTTTAGGTCTAAAACGGTTAGGGCAAAATACATTGTGTAAATAGGGTAATCCGTTTTGAAGTTATTAGGGATTTTCGATAGTGAAAATTGACAAATGTAATATGTTTTTATTCTGTAAACTTTTTGTATTGTAATACTATGTTTACTGTTTTGTTTTATTATTGTAGAATAAGCTCAACAATAAATCAAACAACTAGATATGAGTGCCACTACCACGATAGTTTTTTGTGTATAAGCCAAAGTTGACAACCCTAGCGCGACCGCCAAACGTAGGTATGAAAAGTGAAGTACATACATGTGATTGCCTTCAGTACTATCTGTATTTTGTGTCAATACCTTGATTGCGGCAGTCACCCCTGATACATTCCCTCCCGTATAAGTAGGATTCGCCGACCGTGGTATACCCCTACCATCCCCGACGACGCCACGACCCTCCTCCAGGAGAGTAGTAATAAGGCCACCAGTACTCTCAGAAAGTACCACGAATGACAGCCGCGACCAACGGCTTAACGTGCTTTCCGAGGCACGGAGGGGTTTTGGTATGTAAAGATGGTCACCCATCCACGGACATACCGCGGCAAAAGTAGCTTAACCTGATCGATCGACCCGTGCGGCTGTTATTACTTAGCCACAACCCCCTTACTGACATTTTCTGACATTTCACCAGTGTTTGATATTAAGGTGTCAAAAAATGCTCTGCATTTGGACATACGGCCGCATGTGGCAGTCATCGCTCTTTTATGAAACCGTAGCTTAGGGGATGTCACAATAAATCCCTGAATAAACATACACGCTACAATGCCAGAAGGATCTTGTAGCACTCGAATGACGTTGAAAGGGGGGCGCTGTTTTTAACCGACTTCAAAAAGGAGGAGGTTCTCAATTCGTCGGAACCTTTTTTTTTTATGTATGTTCCCCGATTACTCGGAGACGGCTTGACCGATTTCAAAAAATATTTTTTTGTTTGAAAGGGTATACTTTCCAGGTGGTCCCATTGTCATCAGGTCAGGATCTGATGATGGGATCCTGGAGAAATCGAAGGAACTCTTCAAGTATTATAGGCACACCTATAGCGATTTGGGTATTTTTTATAGTAACTCGTGCATTTGCTCTCTGAAAGCATCATTTGGTGAAGTGGAACTGATGATGAAGACCACAAATGGCCACCGGAACTACTCAATAATAAGTATTTCCCGGTTTGCGATTCGATTACTTACTTTAATATGGTTGCAAAGCAAGTTATGATCGTCACGAATGCGAATGGTGAAATGGAGCTGATGGTGGAATACCAGGAGAACTCCTCAACAATTAACGTCCCTGCATCGGGAAAAGCAATATTTTGTAAAAGGCGATAAGCAAGTTGGCATTAGGCTATTGTAACTTAGATACCTACATTATAAACAGACACACTAAAAAGCGAGAAATAAAAACTTTTTAACAAAAAAAAAACCGACTTCCAAAAAAAACACTACAAAGTGAAAAATAACTTTTATTTCGGAAGTCGGTGGCAAAAAACTAAAATACAGATCCAAAGACACCGACTTCCGAAATAAAAGTTATTTTTCACTTTGTAGTGTTTTTTTTGGAAGTCGGTTTTTTTTTTGTTAAAAAGTTTTTAAACGTAATTGTTTTGTGAAATGTATCTATCTGTTAGCATGTTAGCGACGCGCTCAATAGATATTAAAAATTGTAAATAATTTAGTTAGCAAGTAAGTGAAACTATGAGGCGGGACACGCTGACATACCTGTCACTCTGTGGGTCCCCCGCCCCCGCCAGTCTGCCACCGAACTCCGAACGCCAATCAATGCGCACGCCCGTTTCGCAAATTTTTGCTGTCGCGGCCATCATGTTCCTTATTCGCAACTCAATAATTGTGCATTGTGTTTTCGTTGCGACGAACCCGTTTGTTCCTGCGACCCCCAGTATCGAATAAACCAAATGGTGGCGATAGTTCCGATTTTGGCTATACCAGCTTATATTTTGACCACAACCTGAACTATCTTCTCATACTTCGTGTCAATAGCCAGTCAGCTATTGCGACTTCATTCGAGTGGATGTCGGAAAACAATAGGCTATTTGACTGGTTTCTGATAAACATCTCAGATTATTTAATGGTGTCTAACGAGCCCACAAAAACCTATTACTTCTATTTGCATAATGTATTTCTTTTAAAAAATAGTAAATAAAAATGTACTGTTTAAATAAGCCGCCAAAACGCTATCTTTAACAATATGGCGTCGTGACGTCACGATTCACGTAAATAAACGTTGAAACGGTCGAGATACTAGACAAAAGTCATCTGTTCTGTCAACGATAGACAGAAATTTACTAAATCATGACGTCATCTTGAGTTCAGCCAATCCAGACCGTTTTCGATTACGTGGCGCCAGATTTAAAAAGATGAAGTTTTTTCGGGATTTTTTTTTAAATAATACATTGTTTTGTAGTAAAATTAATGCAAATCGATTTTAAAAGCGATAATCTATGGGTCTCCCTTGTTTTGCCGAAAAGATTTTGCCAAATTATCACTTCCCAAACAATTTTCCGCATAATTTCATTTGCCAAATTATTACTAAGCAAAAAATCTCTTCACAAATAATTGTAACCCAAACCTAATGTTTGGCAAGTGAACGATCAAACAATAACTTGTTTACCAACTAGTACTTTTACCAATTTTTATTTAGTCAAATATTTCAGTCGGAATAACTCATTTTACGCAAAATTACATTTGCCAAATATTTAGTATCGTCAGTTTTCGCAGATTTAAGGCAGCCATTTCAAGCATAAGATCTAACTTTGAAGACGTTTTATTACAAGGGTGTTTTTTCCACTTGGGACAAATTCTAAACAGGTAATAATAATATTAAGTATTCTGGTAGTATTTTTTGAAATAATTAATCTCGTCTAACTAGTTCAGTTTCGGGTAGACTTTTTTTCCATTTTTTTTTTCTATATAATCTAGTCCGAAAAGATTTTGCCAAAATTTCACTACCCAAACAAATTTTCGCAACCTTTTATTATACCAATGCAATGTTTGGAATAATTTTAGTATGCACATTTTCATTTGGTCGAATTTTTACTTGGCAGAATATTATTAAGGATAATGTCATTTAGGCAAAACAGGTAAAAACCCAAAACAACATTGTGATCATTTAAAAATTAATAGGTTCATTAAATTTAAAATAATAATAATAAAATTATAAAAATGTCAGAATTGAATAAAAATAAATAAAATGTCAAATATAAAATTGTCAAATTGTAAAAATGCTATAAAAAATGTTGAAATTTTATGAATAAAAATAAATAGGTAACAATTATATAAAATCACAAAACACAATTAATTATAACAAAAAACCTATGATAAGGGTTATTTCAAAATTTTCACCTGCCCCAAGCCCGATATACGGGTGCATGTAAGCCCTGCCAGTGCAACATGAAAGGGCCGTCCAACCTGTTGGCAACAACGGCAAGAAGACTGTTGCCACTGCCCCGCACCCTACTCGCTATCGAAGTTGCCCTCTTTCGCATGCTGGCATAAAAACAGTCAATGCGGACGCTCGCGAACATTCTCGATGCGCTGCAGAAGCGAGGCAGCCGCAGCAGAGCCCTCAACGCGTTATTATATTGAACGCGGAGAGCGCTGTAGGATTTCTGCAAATATGACACCCACAGACTACTCGTATAAAAACATGTGCAGTAGGCTCGAAACAAGGTGATCTTCACATCCTTGGAGCTACGAGCAAACCTGCGGGCAATCATATTCGCCCTCACCGACAGCGCTCTCCTTTCTCGCTCAATATCAGCGTCGTCCTTCAGGTCGGACGTCAGAATATGGCCCAGATACTTAAAAGTATGTACCCGCTCCAAGGGCACCCCACATAGTCTTACTGGTGGAACCTCCGCCGGACACTTAGAACCCGCGTTGAAAACCATAAGCTCGCTCTTTTTGACGTTATATTTTAGGCCATGTTTATGAGCGTACGTTTCGCAAATGCTTATTAGTTCTCTAAGTCCCCCTATTGACGCGCTCAGCAGCACCATATCATCAGCGTAGCTGATGTTGTTAAAGCAAACATCATCAACATGGCATCCAACATGGCGGCTGCTGAGCCCGGCAACAAGTCCATCGATATACAGATTGAAGAGCGTTGGTGAGCTCAATCCTCCCTGCCTCACCCCGCACTCCAACCTGTACGAGTCCGACAGAGCTCCCGACCATTTAACATTATTGACCTGGTTCCCGTACCAGTGCTGGAAGATTTTAACAATTTCAGGCGCAACTTGCCTTTCGAGCAACTTCTTCCACAGCACTTTGTACGAAACCAGGTCAAACGCTCTGGACAGATCGAGGAAGCAGGCGTAAACAGGCGTGCTCCGATCCGTGTAATATCTGACAGCATGCTTTAAACTCAGTATAGCACTATCTGTGGACAGTTTGGGCCTGAACCCAAACTGGTTATCGTGTAAAGTTATTGTATTGTTTAACTGAGCATTAAGCATGCTGTCAAATACCTTCGCGATGACTGTCGCTAATGAGTTCGGTCTGTAATTGTTTTTATCTGATATGTCACCTGAAGGCATAAATAAGATTTTTTGAGAATTTTTTTTTTGTTAATTAAATACTTAAAAAATTCAATTTTATTTTAAAATAATCATTTATTTAATACAAAATATTTGTAACTTACTATTTTAATTTTTTGCAATGGACATTATCGAGAACCGAATTAGTTACGAGGTTAATTATAAAAAAAAAATGCTTAGGTTAGGTTAGGTTAAAACTGTGACCTCCTACGCACGAGCCGAGCGAGCGAAGCGAGCGGTGCCGCGGCAGCGGCCGGCGAGTGCCAGAAACGACTAAATTATATAGAAAAAAATATGGAAAAAAGAGATTATTTTTAACAGGCTATCGAGAACCGAATTAGTTAGACGAGGTTAATTATTTTAAAAAAATGCTTAGGTTAGGTTAGGTTAAAACTGTGACCTCCTATGCACGAGCCGAGCGAGCGAAGCGAGCGTTGCCGCGGCAGCGGCCGGCGAGTGCCAGAAACGACTAGATTATATAGAAAAAAAAATATAGAAAAAAGAGATTATTTTTAGCAGGCTATCGAGAACCGAATAAGTTAGACGAGGTTAATTATTAAAAAAAAATGCTTAGGTTAGGTTAGGTTAAAACTGTGACCTCCTACGCACGAGCCGAGCGAGCGAAGCGAGCGGTGCCGCGGTAGCGGCCGGCGAGTCCCAGAAACGACTAGATTATATAGAAAAAAAAAATGGAAAAAAAGTCTACCCGAAACTGAACTAGTTAGACGAGATTAATTATTTCAAAAAATACTACCAGATTACTTAATATTATTATTACCTGTTTAGAATTTGTCCCAAGTGGAAAAAACACCCTTGTAATAAAACGTCTTCAAAGTTAGATCTTATGCTTGAAATGGCTGCCTTAAATCTGCGAAAACTGACGATACTAAATATTTGGCAAATGTAATTTTGCCTAAAATTAGTTATTCCAACTGAAATATTTGACTAAATAAAAATTGGTTAAAGTATTAGTTGGTAAACAAGTTATTGTTTAAACGTTCACGTGAGAAACATTAGGTTTGGGTTACCATTATTTGTGAAGAGATTTTTTGCTAAGTAATAATTTGACAAATTAAATTATGCGGAAAATTGTTTGGGAAGTGATAATTTGGCAATTTCTTTTTGGTGAAACAAGGGAGACCCATATTTCTGCATTATTGAGGAAAGATCAATGGATTCTTTTGAATTGGCTTCCCCATAGACATCACGTTTGACGACAGATTGGTGATCCAAGTATCTCGTTATCTCTACTTCGTTTATTTAGAAAATGAAACATGGTGCTTTCATAAGACACTTGCAAGTAACCAGTAAGGGCCTTTTATATTACAAACCAGTCGTTTCTAAGAAATTATTATCGTCAAAAATATTCCTTAAAAACTTCAAAGGAATTCATAAAACATAATTCTAAGAAAGTACATTAAACATCGTTAGGGTTTTACTAAATGACACGTTTCTAATGCCAACAGGGATTCAATTCTATTGTTTTGGGAATACAATACTAGCTAATTACTCGGATTTTAACAACCCTTACTAATTGTAATGGGATTAGGATTAGCAAGTGTCAATGTAGTCATTTGCTATCTAAAGATTACTTAAAGTAAAACTGACTAAAGTGTACAGTAGTACATTGTAGATGGCAAGTTTTATTTCGATGTTTGGTCTTTACTTCGGAAACAGGTACACATTACATATAAAACTATGATATGTCGATAGAAACTATCCTATGTCCTTTCCCGGGATGCAATCTACCTCTCTGCCAAATTTTATCTAAATCCGTTCTGTGGTTTAGGCGTGAAAAGGTAACATACAGACAGACAGACAGAGTTACTTTCGAATTGATAATATTAAGTATGGATTTATCTTTTGAAATTAGAAACTAGCATTTGCTAATTTGTTTTAGCTAATCAAATTGCAGAAATTTCTTGCGACAGTAAATTTCTATTTGAAAGACGTCAATTTAAAATTATTAACTGTCTGAAGAAAATTATAGACACATTATCGACATGAAACATTTACAACCCTATTCAAAATATTGTATTCAATATAATGTGATAACTGAGCCCTAATTACACTTAAATATGGTGAGTTATTAATGAAAACATTTATTATATACCTATATAAAATAATATTAAAAATGCTCACACAAGCAATCGAAACATTTACATTCATGAAATTCACTTACTTGTGAAAGGTTATTTCGCGGCCTTTTTGACAGCTAGTTTTACAAAATGCGCATGCTTTCATAATAAAAAAACGTTTTAACAAAAAAACTAAACCACCGAAAAAACTAAAAAGCTTATTTTTTTTTATTTAACCTTAATAACTAAGTTCTTAAACTAATGTCGGCGCCAGCGACCGATCGCTGGTTATTTCACGTTGCATTGTTAATTGATTCGGTTATTTCTTTACATTTAAGGTAATCTAGTGACCTTTGTTCATTGATTGTTTGGCGCCGACTCAAAATTACTGTATACTTACATTAGTTTAAGAACTTAGTTATTAAGGTTAAATAAAAAAGGTTTATTATTTTTTGCTTTTCAGTTTTTCGGCGATTTAATTTTTTTGTTAAGAAGTCTTTATTTCTCGCATTTTAGTGGGTCTGCTTATAATTTATCTGAGTTACAATGGCATAGTGTCAACTTACCAACTTGCTGATCGCTTTTCGGTTTGCCTATAAAATTTGAAGGTTTCCCTCGGTCTCCTTGGGATCCTCTCATCAGATTTCAACTTGATGACAATGGAACCACCTCGAGAGTATACCCTTTTAAACGAAAAAAGAATTATCAAAATCAGACTACTCTGTAAAAAGTTATGCGCCGTCATAAATAAAATATATACACGTCGACTTGAGAACCTCCTCCGTTTTTTCGTTGGTTAAAAAGTTTGGTTACTTCTGAGAATCGATTGTATTAATATTTCTGCATTATTGAGGAAAGATCAATGGATTCTTTTGAATGGGCTTCCCCATAGACATCACGTTTGACGACAGATTGGTGATCCAAGTATCTTGTTATCTCTCCTTCGTTCATTTAGAAAAAGAAACATGGTGCTTTCATATGACACTTGCAAGTAATCAGTAAGGGCTTTTATATTACAAACCAGTCGTTTCTAAGAAATCATTATTGTTAAAAATATTCCTTAAAAACTTCAAAGGAATTCATACAACATAATTCTAAGAAAGTACATTAAACATCGTTAGGGTTTTACTAAATGACACGTTTATAATGCCAACAGGGATTCAATTCTATTGTTTTGGGAATACAATACTAGCTAATTACTCGGATTTTAACAACCCTTACTAATTGTAATGGGATTAGGATTAGCAAGAAGTGTCAATGTAGTCATTTGCTATCCCCACCTCAATACCACTATTACCTGAGTCGTATTTTACACCTTTCAACATAGTTTACGAGTTTGGACTACTAACACTTATGGTCAGTTTAAGTTTGAACTTCGAGTGAGTAAGACGTCTTCACCTTCGTCTTTGCCACGATATTCAATTAAATATTGTCAGTTAAGCGTGAACTAAATACAATTGCCAGCCCATATCTAAACCGTATTTCTACAGTGAAACCGCAGTGTTAAAACAAAATTCCTAAAACCAAAATGACGGACATAGCCCGCAACTTCATAACCCTGGCGCGGCAACTCGCCTCTCACAACGGCTACAAAGAAGCCGTTAACATGTACTTGTGCGCCTTCGACAAACAACCACGCTTCAAGAAAAGATTCGAGATAGAATTCCGAGCAGTACTATTACGAATGAACGAAGAATTAGCCGCTGTGGACAATAAAGCTGACATATTCGCAAACTTCGAAAAAGCCATCAAAATGTTTCCAGGAAGCGTGGAACTACTGAACGATATTGGCAGGTATTTATGCAGATACAGATATATTTCTGAAGCGCTGTGCCATTTTGAAAAAGCGCTAAATATTGATAATAGCTTAGTTACCATTGAGAAGAATTTGAACAGTGCTAAATGTCACCTATTCCCGAGATACCAGTTCAGATATTTGAATGATAGGATCCGGAATGAGGCTTACAGAAAAGCTATTAGGAGCTGTGTGACTCCTGCGGTGGATAGTGTCTTAGATATTGATACAGGAACAGGACTTTTAGCATTATATGCCAATGAGTGCAATCCTGTAGCTATTACAGCCTGTGAAGCTTCCAACACAATGGCTAGACTGGCCAAGTGCGTGATGCATGACAACAACGTGCAAGAAGTGGTCATCATCAACAAACCCTCTGTCGCTCTCAGTCACAACGACATCTATGGGACCCGATCGGTATTACTAACTGATGCCATTGACCCTGGTTTATTCGGAGAACATATCCTACAGTCTATTTGCCATGCTAGGGAGAATTTACTCGCAGAGAAGAGCAGAATAATACCCGGTAGAGCTGAATTCTTCGTCGCTGGTATCAAATGCGATGAACTGAACAAAAAGTATAAACTTTGTCACGATACGAAAGACATTTTAAATGTGGCACATATGAACGTGCATACAACAACTTACTACGGTGAAACTTACTACGGTGAAGACGTAAATACTTACGATAGCGTAAAATACATGTCGGAACCTCAATTGCTGTTGAATATAGACTTTAATAACCACAACGATGTTCGTGAAAAGTTGTACAGACATGAGCCTTACGTTGGAAAACTAACTGCGACAGACAACGGTGAAATTAACATGGTGATTGGTTGGTTCAATTTATACCTGACAGAAGATATAATGATCACCAGTGACCCTAGAAGCGAATCTAAAGCGAACGCATGGCAACAAGCCGTCTTCTTTGACGTACTACCAAAGAATCTTCGCAAAGATGAAACTGCAAACATCTCTTTTCTAACATACGGCGGCAGATTGACTACACTACCAGAGATCAATACAACTATAACAAGGATTTCACCAGAAACATTAGCCTTCCTGAATGACGTAGAATATATGGATATGATAAGAAAAAGTATAGCAACTGTGTGTGTCCATTTAGGGCAAACTGTGGACATTTCCCTTGTCGACATGATCGATTTGAGTCCATTTCCTATGTTCGGTGTATTATTGATGAAACGGGGAGCTAACTCACTAATATGTCACGTGAAAACTAGGTACGATAAATCGTTCCTACTGGCAGTTCTACAAGCAAACGAAATACCGGCTGAAAAAGTCACAATTCTAGTATCAGACTCTTGGAGGTACAAAATGCTCAAAGCGAAGAAATTCCACGTTATTTTCAGTAATATAATAGAGTTTAATGGTGACTTAGACGTAAGAAGAAAAAGGATAATCGAACGTTTGAGGACCGCCCATCTAATTCCTGGGGGCCTATGTTTACCAGTAGCTGTGACCATTATGGGACAGCTGATTAATAGTAAATGGTTGGAGATTAACAACCGCGTTTTGGATGAGAATGTTGACTATAGGATGGCGAAACATGTAAACAGGTACCAAGTATCCCAAACTGTGTACATAGACATGGCTCGCATGGAATACGAAACATTATCTGAAGAATTTGAAATCAGCTGTTGTAGTAACTTGGAATCTGAGGACATTAATGTCACTGTGACCGAAGATGGGGAATGCAACGCTATCCTATGCTGGTATAAGGTACAGCTGCTGGACGAATGGTACGAGATCTATACGAATAGGAGCAACAGTTTTGTGGAGAGTATGGCGTACATGTTCAGTCCTAACGTGAAAATGTTTTGTGGCGATCAGGCCAATGTGCTAAAGTATGTAGACCGTGATGGATTGTTGAAGTTGGTGCTGGATAGGAAACCTTAATTATAATTGTAGTTTAAGTAACAGTAAGGATAACTTTAGATATAATTATGATACTGTATAGTAAATGTTAAATGTGTTTATAATAAAGATATTTGATTATAATGTTGTATTTGATTTAGTATAATTTTACACAACCTCGTTATGTTTATTTTAAAATCATTTTAAAGATGTTTTCCATATAACAATTGAGGTTAATTTTATAACCTCAATAGGTAAATAAAATAAATAAATGTTTGGAAAAAGCATTGATTGATATCTAGTTGAAACCTATATACCTACAGAAAAATGTGTTACTTATTTTATTTAGTGAGTGATTATGTAAGAAAATAACCTGAACAGGGTTTGTTTGCGCGTTTGGAACAGACTACATACAGTTACTGACCGTTTCCTAAGCGCCTCCACCAGTTCGTTGGCAGACGCGATAACCCGGCTGTGAGCCCGTCGTGAGAGGTCGCAAGTGTTCGGGCGCAGACATCTGAGGCGGCGGCAAGGCTACCGAGAATGGATTCACTTCTATTGCTGCTTCACTTGTAGGAAATATTTACAATGTGTTTATTTATAGCCGATATAAGATGGATTCTTACTTCATTTCGTAATGGACTATGGTTTTCTGCAAGATTGATTAATCAGGTTAACGTTTGTGGTTGGCTAAAATAATCCTATAAGCTGATAATATATAACAACAGACTTATTAAAACTGGATTTCAATTCAAGAACCAAGGATCAAAACCAAAAATGAGTTAATTCAAATTAATTGTTTGTCACAAGTGGAAAGTCAGTTCTTAAGAGGAACAGAAAATCATAAGTTCATTCGTCGGGATCCTGCTGTTTTGCCGAAAAGATGTTGCCAAAATTTCACTACCCAAACAAATTTTAGCAACCTTTTTTTATAGCAATGCAATGATTTTAGTACGCCCATTTTCATTTGGTCAAATTTTTACTTGGCAGAATATTATTAAGGATAATGTCATTTAGGCATTTGGTCTTTATTTAAATGATTTATTACAGCAAACAGTCTTTAGGCAATAAACATTTAGTCAAATGATTTGTTATGACAAAAATATATAGACAAAAAAATTTTTTTTGGGAATTACACAGTTTTACTTAAGTACATAGTTACTTTTTTTATTACATTGCATGGTTGCGGTCAGTCGATAGGCGACGTAGGATGCAAGAGCGAGCGAAGGGCACTCCGAGGTTCGGTTTTGTTAGGTTACTTTAAACCCTTTTCACAGATATAGGAGGCTCCGTAGACATTGGATGCAAGAGGGAGCGAATGAGAATACAAATACCTTTACCTCATAGCATATTAACAACGCCAATTGAAATCATAGGCAGACAGAAATAGGGGTACTAAATACTACCCCGACGGTACTAAATATTTGGCTTATTTTATTTTGCGTAAAATATGTTATACCAACTGAAACATTTGACTAAATTAAAAACGGTAAAAGTGGGATCCTGCCGTTTTACCAAAAAGATTTTGCTAAATTTTCATGACCCAAACCAATTTTCGCAACCTTTTATTATACCAATGCAATATTTGGAATGATTTTATTATGCACATTTTCATTTGGTAAAATTTTTACTTGGCAGAATATTACTATGGATAATGTCATTTAGGCATTTGGTCTTTAATCAAATGATTTATTACAGCAAACAATCTTTAGACAATACACGTTTGGTCAAAGAATTTGTTATGACAAAAATATAAATACAAAAATAAGATTTTTTGGGAATTAAATAATTAAAAAATGCAATTTTATCTTAAAATAATCATTTCATTCATTTCAAATTTTTTGCAATGGACATTATCGAGAACCGAATTAGTTAGACGAGGTTAATTATTAAAAAAAAAAATGCTGAGGTTTGGTTAGGTTAAAACCGTGACCTCATACGCACGAGCCGAGCGAGCGTAGCGAGCGGTGCCGCGGCAGCGGCCGGCGAGTGCCAAAAACGAATAAATTAGGTAGAAAAAAATATGGAAAAAAACTGGCCAAGTGCGAGTCGGACTCGCACACGAAGGGTTCCGTACCACAAGGCAAAAACGCCGAAAAAAACATGTTTGTTGTATGGGAGCCCCCCTTAAATATTTATTTTATTTTTAGTATTTGTTGTTATAGCGGCAAACGAAATACATCATCTGTGAAAATTTCAACTGTCTAGCTATCACGGTTCATGAGATACAGCCTGGTGACAGACAGACGGACGGACGGACGGACAGCGAAGTCTTAGTAAGACCCTAAAAAGAGATTATTTTTAGCAGGCTATCGAGAACCGAATTAGTTAGACGAGGTTAATTATTAAAAAAAAATGCTTAGGTTAGGTTAGGTTAAAACTGTGAGCTCCTACGCACGAGCCGAGCGAGCGAAGCGAGTGAAGCGAGCGTTGCCGCGGCAGCGGCCGGCGAGTCCCAGAAACGACTAGATTATATAGAAAAAAATATGGAAAAAAACAGACTACCCGAAACTGAACTAAGTTAGATGAGATTACTTATTTTAAAAAAATACTACCAGAATGCTTAATATTATTATTACCTGTTTAGAATTTGTCCCAGTGGAAAAAACACCCTTGTAATAAAACGTCTTCGAAGTTAGATCTTATGCTTGAAATGGCTGCCTTAAAACTGCGAAAACTGACGATACTAAATATTTGGCAAATGTAATTTTGCCTAAAATTAGTTATTCCAACTGAAATATTTGACTAAATAAAAATTGGTTAAAGTATTAGTTGGTAAACAAGTTATTGTTTAAACGTTCACGTGAGAAACATTAGGTTTGGGTTACCATTATTTGTGAAGAGATTTTTTGCTAAGTAATAATTTGACAAATTAAATTATGCGGAAAATTGTTTGGGAAGTGATAATTTGGCAATTTCTTTTTGGTGAAACAAGGGAGACCCATATTTCTGCATTATTGAGGAAAGATCAATGGATTCTTTTGAATTGGCTTCCCCATAGACATCACGTTTGACGACAGATTGGTGATCCAAGTATCTCGTTATCTCTCCTTCGTTTATTTAGAAAATGAAACATGGTGCTTTCATAAGACACTAGCAAGTAACCAGTAAGGGCCTTTTATATTACAAACCAGTCGTTTCTAAGAAATTATTATCGTCAAAAATATTCCTTAAAAACTTCAAAGGAATTCATAAAACATAATTCTAAGAAAGTACATTAAACATCGTTAGGGTTTTACTAAATGACACGTTTCTAATGCCAACAGGGATTCAATTCTATTGTTTTGGGAATACAATACTAGCTAATTACTCAGATTTTAACAACCCTTACTAATTGTAATGGGATTAGGATTAGCAAGTGTCAATGTAGTCATTTGCTATCTAAAGATTACTTAAAGTAAAACTGACTAAAGTGTACAGTAGTACATTGTAGATGGCAAGTTTTATTTCGATGTTTGGTCTTTACTTCGGAAACAGGTACACATTACATATAAAACTATGATATGTCGATAGAAACTATCCTATGTCCTTTCCCGGGATGCAATCTACCTCTCTGCCAAATTTTATCTAAATCCGTTCTGTGGTTTAGGCGTGAAAAGGTAACATACAGACAGACAGACAGAGTTACTTTCGAATTGATAATATTAAGTATGGATTTATCTTTTGAAATTAGAAACTAGCATTTGCTAATTTGTTTTAGCTAATCAAATTGCAGAAATTTCTTGCGACAGTAAATTTCTATTTGAAAGACGTCAATTTAAAATTATTAACTGTCTGAAGAAAATTATAGACACATTATCGACATGAAACATTTACAACCCTATTCAAAATATTGTATTCAATATAATGTGATAACTGAGCCCTAATTACACTTAAATATGGTGAGTTATTAATGAAAACATTTATTATATTCCTATATAAAATAATATTAAAAATGCTCACACAAGCAATCGAAACATTTACATTCATGAAATTCACTTACTTGTGAAAGGTTATTTCGCGGCCTTTTTGACAGCTAGTTTTACAAAATGCGCATGCTTTCATAATAAAAAAACGTTTTAACAAAAAAACTAAACCACCGAAAAAACTAAAAAGCTTATTTTTTTTTATTTAACCTTAATAACTAAGTTCTTAAACTAATGTCGGCGCCAGCGACCGATCGCTGGTTATTTCACGTTGCATTGTTAATTGATTCGGTTATTTCTTTACATTTAAGGTAATCTAGTGACCTTTGTTCATTGATTGTTTGGCGCCGACTCAAAATTACTGTATACTTACATTAGTTTAAGAACTTAGTTATTAAGGTTAAATAAAAAAGGTTTATTATTTTTTGCTTTTCAGTTTTTCGGCGATTTAATTTTTTTGTTAAGAAGTCTTTATTTCTCGCATTTTAGTGGGTCTGCTTATAATTTATCTGAGTTACAATGGCATAGTGTCAACTTACCAACTTGCTGATCGCTTTTCGGTTTGCCTATAAAATTTGAAGGTTTCCCTCGGTCTCCTTGGGATCCTCTCATCAGATTTCAACTTGATGACAATGGAACCACCTCGAGAGTATACCCTTTTAAACGAAAAAAGAATTATCAAAATCAGACTACTCTGTAAAAAGTTATGCGCCGTCATAAATAAAATATATACACGTCGACTTGAGAATCTCCTCCGTTTTTTCGTTGGTTAAAAAGTTTGGTTACTTCTGAGAATCGATTGTATTAATATTTCTGCATTATTGAGGAAAGATCAATGGATTCTTTTGAATGGGCTTCCCCATAGACATCACGTTTGACGACAGATTGGTGATCCAAGTATCTTGTTATCTCTCCTTCGTTCATTTAGAAAAAGAAACATGGTGCTTTCATATGACACTTGCAAGTAATCAGTAAGGGCTTTTATATTACAAACCAGTCGTTTCTAAGAAATCATTATTGTTAAAAATATTCCTTAAAAACTTCAAAGGAATTCATACAACATAATTCTAAGAAAGTACATTAAACATCGTTAGGGTTTTACTAAATGACACGTTTATAATGCCAACAGGGATTCAATTCTATTGTTTTGGGAATACAATACTAGCTAATTACTCGGATTTTAACAACCCTTACTAATTGTAATGGGATTAGGATTAGCAAGAAGTGTCAATGTAGTCATTTGCTATCCCCACCTCAATACCACTATTACCTGAGTCGTATTTTACACCTTTCAACATAGTTTACGAGTTTGGACTACTAACACTTATGGTCAGTTTAAGTTTGAACTTCGAGTGAGTAAGACGTCTTCACCTTCGTCTTTGCCACGATATTCAATTAAATATTGTCAGTTAAGCGTGAACTAAATACAATTGATCACCTAATACGTAACCCAGCCCATATCTAAACCGTATTTCTACAGTGAAACCGCAGTGTTAAAACAAAATTCCTAAAACCAAAATGACGGACATAGCCCGCAACTTCATAACCCTGGCGCGGCAACTCGCCTCTCACAACGGCTACAAAGAAGCCGTTAACATGTACTTGTGCGCCTTCGACAAACAACCACGCTTCAAGAAAAGATTCGAGATAGAATTCCGAGCAGTACTATTACGAATGAACGAAGAATTAGCCGCTGTGGACAATAAAGCTGACATATTCGCAAACTTCGAAAAAGCTATCAAAATGTTTCCAGGAAGCGTGGAACTACTGAACGATATTGGCAGGTATTTATGCAGATACAGATATATTTCTGAAGCGCTGTGCCATTTTGAAAAAGCGCTAAATATTGATAATAGCTTAGTTACCATTGAGAAGAATTTGAACAGTGCTAAATGTCACCTATTCCCGAGATACCAGTTCAGATATTTGAATGATAGGATCCGGAATGAGGCTTACAGAAAAGCTATTAGGAGCTGTGTGACTCCTGCGGTGGATAGTGTCTTAGATATTGATACAGGAACAGGACTTTTAGCATTATATGCCAATGAGTGCAATCCTGTAGCTATTACAGCCTGTGAAGCTTCCAACACAATGGCTAGACTGGCCAAGTGCGTGATGCATGACAACAACGTGCAAGAAGTGGTCATCATCAACAAACCCTCTGTCGCTCTCAGTCACAACGACATCTATGGGACCCGATCGGTATTACTAACTGATGCCATTGACCCTGGTTTATTCGGAGAACATATCCTACAGTCTATTTGCCATGCTAGGGAGAATTTACTCGCAGAGAAGAGCAGAATAATACCCGGTAGAGCTGAATTCTTCGTCGCTGGTATCAAATGCGATGAACTGAACAAAAAGTATAAACTTTGTCACGATACGAAAGACATTTTAAATGTGGCACATATGAACGTGCATACAACAACTTACTACGGTGAAACTTACTACGGTGAAGACGTAAATACTTACGATAGCGTAAAATACATGTCGGAACCTCAATTGCTGTTGAATATAGACTTTAATAACCACAACGATGTTCGTGAAAAGTTGTACAGACATGAGCCTTACGTTGGAAAACTAACTGCGACAGACAACGGTGAAATTAACATGGTGATTGGTTGGTTCAATTTATACCTGACAGAAGATATAATGATCACCAGTGACCCCAGAAGCGAATCTAAAGCGAACGCATGGCAACAAGCCGTCTTCTTTGACGTACTACCAAAGAATCTTCGCAAAGATGAAACTGCAAACATCTCTTTTCTAACATACGGCGGCAGATTGACTACACTACCAGAGATCAATACAACTATAACAAGGATTTCACCAGAAACATTAGCCTTCCTGAATGACGTAGAATATATGGATATGATAAGAAAAAGTATAGCAACTGTGTGTGTCCATTTAGGGCAAACTGTGGACATTTCCCTTGTCGACATGATCGATTTGAGTCCATTTCCTATGTTCGGTGTATTATTGATGAAACGGGGAGCTAACTCACTAATATGTCACGTGAAAACTAGGTACGATAAATCGTTCCTACTGGCAGTTCTACAAGCAAACGAAATACCGGCTGAAAAAGTCACAATTCTAGTATCAGACTCTTGGAGGTACAAAATGCTCAAAGCGAAGAAATTCCACGTTATTTTCAGTAATATAATAGAGTTTAATGGTGACTTAGACGTAAGAAGAAAAAGGATAATCGAACGTTTGAGGACCGCCCATCTAATTCCTGGGGGCCTATGTTTACCAGTAGCTGTGACCATTATGGGACAGCTGATTAATAGTAAATGGTTGGAGATTAACAACCGCGTTTTGGATGAGAATGTTGACTATAGGATGGCGAAACATGTAAACAGGTACCAAGTATCCCAAACTGTGTACATAGACATGGCTCGCATGGAATACGAAACATTATCTGAAGAATTTGAAATCAGCTGTTGTAGTAACTTGGAATCTGAGGACATTAATGTCACTGTGACCGAAGATGGGGAATGCAACGCTATCCTATGCTGGTATAAGGTACAGCTGCTGGACGAATGGTACGAGATCTATACGAATAGGAGCAACAGTTTTGTGGAGAGTATGGCGTACATGTTCAGTCCTAACGTGAAAATGTTTTGTGGCGATCAGGCCAATGTGCTAAAGTATGTAGACCGTGATGGATTGTTGAAGTTGGTGCTGGATAGGAAACCTTAATTATAATTGTAGTTTAAGTAACAGTAAGGATAACTTTAGATATAATTATGATACTGTATAGTAAATGTTAAATGTGTTTATAATAAAGATATTTGATTATAATGTTGTATTTGATTTAGTATAATTTTACACAACCTCGTTATGTTTATTTTAAAATCATTTTAAAGATGTTTTCCATATAACAATTGAGGTTAATTTTATAACCTCAATAGGTAAATAAAATAAATAAATGTTTGGAAAAAGCATTGATTGATATCTAGTTGAAACCTATATACCTACAGAAAAATGTGTTACTTATTTTATTTAGTGAGTGATTATGTAAGAAAATAACCTGAACAGGGTTTGTTTGCGCGTTTGGAACAGACTACATACAGTTACTGACCGTTTCCTAAGCGCCTCCACCAGTTCGTTGGCAGACGCGATAACCCGGCTGTGAGCCCGTCGTGAGAGGTCGCAAGTGTTCGGGCGCAGACATCTGAGGCGGCGGCAAGGCTACCGAGAATGGATTCACTTCTATTGCTGCTTCACTTGTAGGAAATATTTACAATGTGTTTATTTATAGCCGATATAAGATGGATTCTTACTTCATTTCGTAATGGACTATGGTTTTCTGCAAGATTGATTAATCAGGTTAACGTTTGTGGTTGGCTAAAATAATCCTATAAGCTGATAATATATAACAACAGACTTATTAAAACTGGATTTCAATTCAAGAACCAAGGATCAAAACCAAAAATGAGTTAATTCAAATTAATTGTTTGTCACAAGTGGAAAGTCAGTTCTTAAGAGGAACAGAAAATCATAAGTTCATTCGTCGGGATCCTGCTGTTTTGCCGAAAAGATGTTGCCAAAATTTCACTACCCAAACAAATTTTAGCAACCTTTTTTTATAGCAATGCAATGATTTTAGTACGCCCATTTTCATTTGGTCAAATTTTTACTAGGCAGAATATTATTAAGGATAATGTCATTTAGGCATTTGGTCTTTATTTAAATGATTTATTACAGCAAACAGTCTTTAGGCAATAAACATTTAGTCAAATGATTTGTTATGACAAAAATATATAGACAAAAAAATTTTTTTTGGGAATTACACAGTTTTACTTAAGTACATAGTTACTTTTTTTATTACATTGCATGGTTGCGGTCAGTCGATAGGCGACGTAGGATGCAAGAGCGAGCGAAGGGCACTCCGAGGTTCGGTTTTGTTAGGTTACTTTAAACCCTTTTCACAGATATAGGAGGCTCCGTAGACATTGGATGCAAGAGGGAGCGAATGAGAATACAAATACCTTTACCTCATAGCATATTAACAACGCCAATTGAAATCATAGGCAGACAGAAATAGGGGTACTAAATACTACCCCGACGGTACTAAATATTTGGCTTATTTTATTTTGCGTAAAATATGTTATACCAACTGAAACATTTGACTAAATTAAAAACGGTAAAAGTGGGATCCTGCCGTTTTACCAAAAAGATTTTGCTAAATTTTCATGACCCAAACCAATTTTCGCAACCTTTTATTATACCAATGCAATATTTGGAATGATTTTATTATGCACATTTTCATTTGGTAAAATTTTTACTTGGCAGAATATTACTATGGATAATGTCATTTAGGCATTTGGTCTTTAATCAAATGATTTATTACAGCAAACAATCTTTAGACAATACACGTTTGGTCAAAGAATTTGTTATGACAAAAATATAAATACAAAAATAAGATTTTTTGGGAATTAAATAATTAAAAAATGCAATTTTATCTTAAAATAATCATTTCATTCATTTCAAATTTTTTGCAATGGACATTATCGAGAACCGAATTAGTTAGACGAGGTTAATTATTAAAAAAAAAATGCTGAGGTTTGGTTAGGTTAAAACCGTGACCTCATACGCACGAGCCGAGCGAGCGTAGCGAGCGGTGCCGCGGCAGCGGCCGGCGAGTGCCAAAAACGAATAAATTAGGTAGAAAAAAAATATGGAAAAAAACTGGCCAAGTGCGAGTCGGACTCGCACACGAAGGGTTCCGTACCACAAGGCAAAAACGCCGAAAAAAACATGTTTGTTGTATGGGAGCCCCCCTTAAATATTTATTTTATTTTTAGTATTTGTTGTTATAGCGGCAAACGAAATACATCATCTGTGAAAATTTCAACTGTCTAGCTATCACGGTTCATGAGATACAGCCTGGTGACAGACAGACGGACGGACGGACGGACAGCGAAGTCTTAGTAATAGGGTTCCGTTTTTACCCTTTGGGTACGGAACCCTAAAAAGAGATTATTTTTAGCAGGCTATCGAGAACCGAATTAGTTAGACGAGGTTAATTATTAAAAAAAAATGCTTAGGTTAGGTTAGGTTAAAACTGTGAGCTCCTACGCACGAGCCGAGCGAGCGAAGCGAGTGAAGCGAGCGTTGCCGCGGCAGCGGCCGGCGAGTCCCAGAAACGACTAGATTATATAGAAAAAAATATGGAAAAAAACAGACTACCCGAAACTGAACTAAGTTAGATGAGATTACTTATTTTAAAAAAATACTACCAGAATGCTTAATATTATTATTACCTGTTTAGAATTTGTCCCAGTGGAAAAAACACCCTTGTAATTAAACGTCTTCGAAGTTAGATCTTATGCTTGAAATGGCTGCCTTAAAACTGCGAAAACTGACGATACTAAATATTTGGCAAATGTAATTTTGCCTAAAATTAGTTATTCCAACTGAAATATTTGACTAAATAAAAATTGGTTAAAGTATTAGTTGGTAAACAAGTTATTGTTTAAACGTTCACGTGAGAAACATTAGGTTTGGGTTACCATTATTTGTGAAGAGATTTTTTGCTAAGTAATAATTTGACAAATTAATTTTTTTTTTTTTTTTGTGGCAACACTGCCCGAGTGACATGTCAAAATTTTGTTCCGTATTTTAAAATTAGTTTTATTTAATTTTTAAGTGTAATTATGTTGTAATAATATATCTAAATGTAAATTAACTGCATAAATACTCGGGACTATTGTTTTCCTGCAATTTTACAAAGTTAAACACAGTATTTGGTTGCCCACCGTTACCGGTAACCTCTCACGAACAGCTGATGTTCGACCTGCGGATATAAACGGGGAGTATTGTTTACTTTTATTCTATAATTAGCACACAATCGTCATTTTAGACTTTGTAACACATTCATTGACTTATTTGTTTGACTTTTTGATTTGGCACCCTGCACTGGGTCTAAGTCACTTTGTTTACCTTGATCATAACGAAACTTATTATTGTGAAATATCAAAATATTGAAAGTCTATTACTGTTACCTACCTATATTGTACATAACAATAACGTTGACTAGCGTTATCTTCAATAATTATTGTAATATTAATGTAAAAAAACTAGATTTTTTTTTCTTTACCTAGGCATCCTACCCACGTAGTAAAAAGTAAATCCATAGGTCACTATAATCAATGTTACTGTGTACTAACTTTATCTTATCTGATCGTGATCATATCAGTTGCATTCCAATTAGATTCAGCCTCCCATTCTCCATTTTACCTTTAAATCAACACTAACTTCTCCAATTTCTCCTTTCATTTCTAGCTTTCCTCTTTGTTTGGTTATTTAACTAGTTCTCACTGTTTCTTTAATTCCACTTTCAGTTCTTATTCCTGAAACCATGCCTGTGATGACCCGTAAGGCTGCAGCTCAGGAGTTGGAGCTTAAATTGAAAACAACCATTCAAGATCTTAAGATCTTGAATGGTTGTTTTCAATTGCTGTTGGCATTTGCTGTTTGAAGCCTTAAGGCTTCAAACAGCAAATGCCAACAGCTGCTACAGGAAATAGAGGATAGTGAGAAGGAAGTCGAGAATGTCGTTTTCAAAAATACAAGCTTAAAACAGGAGCTAGTAGACCTTCATCAAAAATACCTGGTTGTTGTCGATGAACGGGACAAATTGCGGTTGGTCACAGATGGTTTCAATAACTGTAGTAACTTATATGAGGAGGCTTTGTGTAAGGTTAAGGACCTAGAAGAGGAATTAATTCATGCAAATGTACGAATTACTAAGTTACAGAAACTAAAAGAACGTACTCAGGCTCAGGAAACTAATAACTTGTATACTGAATTATTTAATACTAATTGCAACCCTCATTCCTTAATAACAATAGACCTTACTGAAGATTCTATATCGAAATATAATAATAATAGTTATAAAGTTAGTCAAAATAAAATAAAGAAATATGCTAAACTAAATAGAATTATAAATAGATGCAATAAGTTTAGGAAACAACAGAAACACAATTCCAATAATATTAAACTAAGGAAGGAACGTGTTTTTCTAATAAATAAATTAAAAAACTATGAAATCAAATTAGAAGATAGTAAAAACATTTATCACATTGACACTCAGCGATTACAGTCTGAAATTGAGGTACTTGAAGAGTCACTACACTTACATTATATTAAGTATGTGAGCTCTCAAAAACAAATAAAGGAACACATCCTTGCTGCAAACGAGTTGGTGGGAATGTGTAGTGATGAGGCAGGTAGAGGGGACCCGATGACTCTGAGCACACATCAATGTTCTTGTCAAAGGGAATCAAACCTTGAGGCTATCCAACCTGAGGCAACGGAGGACCCGTCCCAGTCTGGATTAGCTCGGGACTGTATCCCCCCCAATCAAGATATACCACATGTTGTACAAGGTCCATCTCAAGTAGCACAGACAGAGACTTATGCTGTCACTTCTTCTAGTAATGTTAGTTATTGTTCTGTTATGTTTTCAGATAGTTTAGGGAGAGGGTTGGGTAAATTATTGAGTAACAACCTGAGTCAATCAGCTGTTAATTACTGTATGCCTAGGAAATCCTACAAAGAAGTAATGTCATCAATAAGTTGCAAGAAATATAATCCAAATGCCATTATTTCTGTATTTGTAGGTAATAGTGCGAATGTAAAAATAGATGACATCACTGAGAGTGTCACTGAAATCCTAAAAATTAATTGTCAGAAAATAATATTGTGTGCTTTCCCATACTTTGAGTACTTATCAAGTAGACAAAATCATTATATACATATGTTAAATAACCACATGCATTTATTAGTTAATCACTATAGTGACAAACTTATATTTTTTGACACCAACACTTTTGTTGAGTATTTAAAATCGACTAGGGGTACAGCGTATCTGCCTATTAGTTTTAGACGTCAAATAGCATGGCTATTAGCTTTTATTATTAACTCAGACATAAGTAGTATGTCGAAGTCTGATGTAATTAGCACCACAAAAATTAGTAATAATACTAATATTAAGGTGGTCAGCCACAATAATTTAAACTAGGCAGTAGGACAACAGAAGGTACCATTAACAATATTATTAATCTCACCTACAACAAGGTATCTTCTAGCGCTCAATTAGCTAATTGTAAAAAAGGGGCTAAGCAGAATTCCTTGAAATTGTTTCATCAAAATATTCAAGGCTTTTCTTCCAAAATATTAGAAATTGAATTATTTTTAGAAAAAACAATGTTTGATATTATTTGTTTTACTGAACACTGGTTGAAAGATTATGAAATGCTGATTAATTATGAGAACTATAGTGTAGGCAGTTGCTTTAACCGAAAATCCATGCTGCGTGGTGGTTCATTAATCTTAATTAAAAATTGTGTAAAATATAAGACTCGTAAAGACATAGTGGAACTATCGGTGGAACATAGCATCGAACTGTCCTGTGTTGAGCTAGATAAGCATTTTATAGTGTGCGTTTACAGACCTCCAAACTATCAAAACTACTCTATATTTGAGTCAGTAATGGAAGATGTCTTGGGAAAACTTGCAAGTGGTAATAAATCAGTAATTATTTGTGGTGACTTTAATGTAAATATTTTGGAAAATAATTCAAATAGCAGTAGATTGTTAAGCCTCTTTAAATCATTCAATCTGTCAAATGTGTTTTTGGAACCAACGCGAATAACTACGGCTACTGCTACATGTATTGATAATGTTTTTTGTTGCTGTGAATATTTAGATAAAGCCATTGTAAATTATCTCCCTTCGGATCACAGTGGTCAAACCGTGTCTTTTGAATCCAACACACCGATAAAAAAAGTGCAGATTCAAACTAGACCAATAACATCGAGTAATTTGAATAAGTTTAATAACACTTTAATTAGCAAGCTAAATGCTCAGGGTCTAAGTATGACTAATGGTAATATTTTGTATGAAGAATTCTTTTCATTAGTGCAAACAGAGTTCAATAATTCCTTTAAGAAGAAATCTAAAACTATTTGCCCTAAGTTTTTATTCAGTGACTGGGCAACTAAAGGGATCAGGAAAAGTAGGGAAAGGTTATTTGAACTGTATGGCCTTAAGCCGTATATTAACACGGATACTTTTAATAAGTATGTTGCTACTTATTCTAAAATTTTTAAAAATATCTGCAAAGCAGCTAAAGCTTCTTTCATTAGTAACAAGGTTAAATCAGCAGACAATAAAATAAAGACAGTTTGGAAAATTATAAACAATGAAACGAACAGGAACAAAAAACATAATACTGATTACGCACTGGACACTTCCCGCGGTCTCATTAGCGATAACATCGATGTTGCTCAGGAATTTGCAACTTTCTTTACCAATATCCCAATTAAAACTACAGAAACTTTAAATTCCTCGCCCGCACTAGCTATTGAATTATTAAGAGCGAATGTCTCAGCCTGTCCTGTGGAATTTAAATTTAAACATATAAACCCCATAGTCATTATAAAGGCATTTAAGCAACTTAAGATTAAAATTACTGAAGATCTGTGGGGAATGTCTACTAAAGTTTGTCAATCCATTATCGAGACAGTTGCACCCTATTTAGCTTTAATATTTAATTTGTGTGTAGATCAAGGGGTTTTCCCGGATTTAATGAAGTTCAGTAAAGTTATTCCACTTTTCAAATCTGGGGACAGCAAAGACACTAATAATTATAGACCTGTATCGGTTTTGCCGGTTTTTAGCAAAGTGTTTGAAAAAGTAATGTTAAATCAAATGCTCAATCATTTCAATCGTAACAACATCCTACACGATCAACAGTATGGTTTCACCAAAGGACGTTGTACAACTGACGCCGGTGTCACCTTATTAAAACACATCTTTAACGCATGGGAAGAGGCACAAGATGCAATAGGCATTTTTTGCGACCTATCCAAGGCATTTGATTGCGTTAATTACGATACACTGCTCTTGAAACTTGAGCATTACGGACTAGGTAAACTTGCTCTTAGCTTAATAAAATCGTATTTAAATGATAGATTTCAGCAAGTTCAAATTAACGGTGAGAATTCATCGGGCTTAAAAGTCAAAATGGGTGTACCGCAGGGCTCAATATTGGGGCCATTCCTATTTTTAGTATATATAAATGATTTACCTCATTTACTGAAAAACCGACCACAAATGGTGTTATTTGCTGATGACACATCACTGATTTTTAAAGTAAGCAGACGTGCACAGGATCTTGACGACGTAAATAACACTATGCTTATGGTTCATAATTGGTTTACTGTAAATAATTTGGTATTAAATGAGAAAAAAACTAAATGCATTAGATTCGCTTTACCGAATGTTAGGAGTAGTGAATGTCATGTTGTATTGAATAAGGAGATACTTGAATTCGTCGAAAATACGGTTTTCCTGGGGATCACGCTTGACTCAAAGCTGCAGTGGGGTCCGCACTTAACATCACTGGCAGGGCGGCTAAGTTCAGCCGCTTACGCTGTTTGGAAAATTCGCCAATTAACAGACGTGGAGACCGCGAGACTGGTTTATTTTAGTTACTTTCATAGCATCATGTCTTACGGCATTTTGTTGTGGGGACGGGCTGCAGATATTGATTCTATCTTCATTCTGCAAAAGAGAGCTGTCAGAGCCATCTACAAGCTCAGCAGACGCGAATCTCTACGGGAACTGTTTAAAAAAATTAACATCATGACGGTTCCTTGTCAATATATATATGAAAACATTATGTACGTTCGAAAAAATCTACACCTTTTTAGTAAGATAAGTGACAGGCATAATTTTAACACTAGAAATAGGGACAAATTAGATCAACCGCGTTTCAGATTGTCTAAAGTAAAAACTTCTTTTTTGGGTTACTGTGTAAAATGTTATAATAAAATACCACTCGATATTCTTCAATTGAATGAGAAGAAATTTAAAACATGCATTAAACGCACACTATGTAGACAAGCATATTACAAGTTGGATGATTATATCGTAGATAAAAATGCTTGGCTTAATGCTGGTCCTGCTTCACAGACACTTGGTCTCACTAGTTAAAATTTCAATATTTGGAAGAGGTGCTTCCCTTTTTCTTTTTTTTGTGTTTCTGACATTACGAACATAACTTTTTAAATTTATTCACTCAAGTTTTAATTGTTGAATACTTCAATATTAAATATCTCTTCCTGTTTGGTAGGTAATAAAATTCTATTTATCTCTTAAATAAATTGCAAACTGTAGTTTTGTATAATTTAGAAGCATTTTTTTTTTTAACTTTGTAAATGTAAGAACCATGTTTCCTTTTATTATGATTTTTTGATGTTGACTTGAAAGAGCATGGCAGTTGAGAACGTGTCATGCTCACTTAAATGTCTCACCGATGGTGGCGCGTGTGTTGGATCATTCGGTTCCCTACAAAATGGTTGAGCTGGATGGTGCTGATCCACGCGTCATGTTCGTGAACGGGCGCCGTCGGTTGAGACTGGTCATCTCTTAACTGCCAAGGCTTATTTTTAATCTTATGTATTGAATTGTTTCTTCATTTCTGTCTTTTTTACATTGTTCTCACATATAGAAGCAACAAGAATAATGTACCCAGGATTTTGTAATATCTTGATTTAAAAGAGTGTCCATGGAGTTTCTTGCCCGTTCTTCTCCATAGAGATCTACGCTTTGGAATGGGTAACTAGCTTCAACTTTCTGACTAACTGACAGACTATTTAATTTTGACAATTCAAAAGTGCCTGTACAAGGTTTAATTGAAATAAATGATTTGAGTTTGAGTTTGAGTTTATGCGGAAAATTGTTTGGGAAGTGATAATTTGGCAATTTCTTTTTGGTGAAACAAGGGAGACCCATATTTCTGCATTATTGAGGAAAGATCAATGGATTCTTTTGAATTGGCTTCCCCATAGACATCACGTTTGACGACAGATTGGTGATCCAAGTATCTCGTTATCTCTCCTTCGTTTATTTAGAAAATGAAACATGGTGCTTTCATAAGACACTTGCAAGTAACCAGTAAGGGCCTTTTATATTACAAACCAGTCGTTTCTAAGAAATTATTATCGTCAAAAATATTCCTTAAAAACTTCAAAGGAATTCATAAAACATAATTCTAAGAAAGTACATTAAACATCGTTAGGGTTTTACTAAATGACACGTTTCTAATGCCAACAGGGATTCAATTCTATTGTTTTGGGAATACAATACTAGCTAATTACTCGGATTTTAACAACCCTTACTAATTGTAATGGGATTAGGATTAGCAAGTGTCAATGTAGTCATTTGCTATCTAAAGATTACTTAAAGTAAAACTGACTAAAGTGTACAGTAGTACATTGTAGATGGCAAGTTTTATTTCGATGTTTGGTCTTTACTTCGGAAACAGGTACACATTACATATAAAACTATGATATGTCGATAGAAACTATCCTATGTCCTTTCCCGGGATGCAATCTACCTCTCTGCCAAATTTTATCTAAATCCGTTCTGTGGTTTAGGCGTGAAAAGGTAACATACAGACAGACAGACAGAGTTACTTTCGAATTGATAATATTAAGTATGGATTTATCTTTTGAAATTAGAAACTAGCATTTGCTAATTTGTTTTAGCTAATCAAATTGCAGAAATTTCTTGCGACAGTAAATTTCTATTTGAAAGACGTCAATTTAAAATTATTAACTGTCTGAAGAAAATTATAGACACATTATCGACATGAAACATTTACAACCCTATTCAAAATATTGTATTCAATATAATGTGATAACTGAGCCCTAATTACACTTAAATATGGTGAGTTATTAATGAAAACATTTATTATATACCTATATAAAATAATATTAAAAATGCTCACACAAGCAATCGAAACATTTACATTCATGAAATTCACTTACTTGTGAAAGGTTATTTCGCGGCCTTTTTGACAGCTAGTTTTACAAAATGCGCATGCTTTCATAATAAAAAAACGTTTTAACAAAAAAACTAAACCACCGAAAAAACTAAAAAGCTTATTTTTTTTTATTTAACCTTAATAACTAAGTTCTTAAACTAATGTCGGCGCCAGCGACCGATCGCTGGTTATTTCACGTTGCATTGTTAATTGATTCGGTTATTTCTTTACATTTAAGGTAATCTAGTGACCTTTGTTCATTGATTGTTTGGCGCCGACTCAAAATTACTGTATACTTACATTAGTTTAAGAACTTAGTTATTAAGGTTAAATAAAAAAGGTTTATTATTTTTTGCTTTTCAGTTTTTCGGCGATTTAATTTTTTTGTTAAGAAGTCTTTATTTCTCGCATTTTAGTGGGTCTGCTTATAATTTATCTGAGTTACAATGGCATAGTGTCAACTTACCAACTTGCTGATCGCTTTTCGGTTTGCCTATAAAATTTGAAGGTTTCCCTCGGTCTCCTTGGGATCCTCTCATCAGATTTCAACTTGATGACAATGGAACCACCTCGAGAGTATACCCTTTTAAACGAAAAAAGAATTATCAAAATCAGACTACTCTGTAAAAAGTTATGCGCCGTCATAAATAAAATATATACACGTCGACTTGAGAACCTCCTCCGTTTTTTCGTTGGTTAAAAAGTTTGGTTACTTCTGAGAATCGATTGTATTAATATTTCTGCATTATTGAGGAAAGATCAATGGATTCTTTTGAATGGGCTTCCCCATAGACATCACGTTTGACGACAGATTGGTGATCCAAGTATCTTGTTATCTCTCCTTCGTTCATTTAGAAAAAGAAACATGGTGCTTTCATATGACACTTGCAAGTAATCAGTAAGGGCTTTTATATTACAAACCAGTCGTTTCTAAGAAATCATTATTGTTAAAAATATTCCTTAAAAACTTCAAAGGAATTCATACAACATAATTCTAAGAAAGTACATTAAACATCGTTAGGGTTTTACTAAATGACACGTTTATAATGCCAACAGGGATTCAATTCTATTGTTTTGGGAATACAATACTAGCTAATTACTCGGATTTTAACAACCCTTACTAATTGTAATGGGATTAGGATTAGCAAGAAGTGTCAATGTAGTCATTTGCTATCCCCACCTCAATACCACTATTACCTGAGTCGTATTTTACACCTTTCAACATAGTTTACGAGTTTGGACTACTAACACTTATGGTCAGTTTAAGTTTGAACTTCGAGTGAGTAAGACGTCTTCACCTTCGTCTTTGCCACGATATTCAATTAAATATTGTCAGTTAAGCGTGAACTAAATACAATTGATCACCTAATACGTAACCCAGCCCATATCTAAACCGTATTTCTACAGTGAAACCGCAGTGTTAAAACAAAATTCCTAAAACCAAAATGACGGACATAGCCCGCAACTTCATAACCCTGGCGCGGCAACTCGCCTCTCACAACGGCTACAAAGAAGCCGTTAACATGTACTTGTGCGCCTTCGACAAACAACCACGCTTCAAGAAAAGATTCGAGATAGAATTCCGAGCAGTACTATTACGAATGAACGAAGAATTAGCCGCTGTGGACAATAAAGCTGACATATTCGCAAACTTCGAAAAAGCCATCAAAATGTTTCCAGGAAGCGTGGAACTACTGAACGATATTGGCAGGTATTTATGCAGATACAGATATATTTCTGAAGCGCTGTGCCATTTTGAAAAAGCGCTAAATATTGATAATAGCTTAGTTACCATTGAGAAGAATTTGAACAGTGCTAAATGTCACCTATTCCCGAGATACCAGTTCAGATATTTGAATGATAGGATCCGGAATGAGGCTTACAGAAAAGCTATTAGGAGCTGTGTGACTCCTGCGGTGGATAGTGTCTTAGATATTGATACAGGAACAGGACTTTTAGCATTATATGCCAATGAGTGCAATCCTGTAGCTATTACAGCCTGTGAAGCTTCCAACACAATGGCTAGACTGGCCAAGTGCGTGATGCATGACAACAACGTGCAAGAAGTGGTCATCATCAACAAACCCTCTGTCGCTCTCAGTCACAACGACATCTATGGGACCCGATCGGTATTACTAACTGATGCCATTGACCCTGGTTTATTCGGAGAACATATCCTACAGTCTATTTGCCATGCTAGGGAGAATTTACTCGCAGAGAAGAGCAGAATAATACCCGGTAGAGCTGAATTCTTCGTCGCTGGTATCAAATGCGATGAACTGAACAAAAAGTATAAACTTTGTCACGATACGAAAGACATTTTAAATGTGGCACATATGAACGTGCATACAACAACTTACTACGGTGAAACTTACTACGGTGAAGACGTAAATACTTACGATAGCGTAAAATACATGTCGGAACCTCAATTGCTGTTGAATATAGACTTTAATAACCACAACGATGTTCGTGAAAAGTTGTACAGACATGAGCCTTACGTTGGAAAACTAACTGCGACAGACAACGGTGAAATTAACATGGTGATTGGTTGGTTCAATTTATACCTGACAGAAGATATAATGATCACCAGTGACCCCAGAAGCGAATCTAAAGCGAACGCATGGCAACAAGCCGTCTTCTTTGACGTACTACCAAAGAATCTTCGCAAAGATGAAACTGCAAACATCTCTTTTCTAACATACGGCGGCAGATTGACTACACTACCAGAGATCAATACAACTATAACAAGGATTTCACCAGAAACATTAGCCTTCCTGAATGACGTAGAATATATGGATATGATAAGAAAAAGTATAGCAACTGTGTGTGTCCATTTAGGGCAAACTGTGGACATTTCCCTTGTCGACATGATCGATTTGAGTCCATTTCCTATGTTCGGTGTATTATTGATGAAACGGGGAGCTAACTCACTAATATGTCACGTGAAAACTAGGTACGATAAATCGTTCCTACTGGCAGTTCTACAAGCAAACGAAATACCGGCTGAAAAAGTCACAATTCTAGTATCAGACTCTTGGAGGTACAAAATGCTCAAAGCGAAGAAATTCCACGTTATTTTCAGTAATATAATAGAGTTTAATGGTGACTTAGACGTAAGAAGAAAAAGGATAATCGAACGTTTGAGGACCGCCCATCTAATTCCTGGGGGCCTATGTTTACCAGTAGCTGTGACCATTATGGGACAGCTGATTAATAGTAAATGGTTGGAGATTAACAACCGCGTTTTGGATGAGAATGTTGACTATAGGATGGCGAAACATGTAAACAGGTACCAAGTATCCCAAACTGTGTACATAGACATGGCTCGCATGGAATACGAAACATTATCTGAAGAATTTGAAATCAGCTGTTGTAGTAACTTGGAATCTGAGGACATTAATGTCACTGTGACCGAAGATGGGGAATGCAACGCTATCCTATGCTGGTATAAGGTACAGCTGCTGGACGAATGGTACGAGATCTATACGAATAGGAGCAACAGTTTTGTGGAGAGTATGGCGTACATGTTCAGTCCTAACGTGAAAATGTTTTGTGGCGATCAGGCCAATGTGCTAAAGTATGTAGACCGTGATGGATTGTTGAAGTTGGTGCTGGATAGGAAACCTTAATTATAATTGTAGTTTAAGTAACAGTAAGGATAACTTTAGATATAATTATGATACTGTATAGTAAATGTTAAATGTGTTTATAATAAAGATATTTGATTATAATGTTGTATTTGATTTAGTATAATTTTACACAACCTCGTTATGTTTATTTTAAAATCATTTTAAAGATGTTTTCCATATAACAATTGAGGTTAATTTTATAACCTCAATAGGTAAATAAAATAAATAAATGTTTGGAAAAAGCATTGATTGATATCTAGTTGAAACCTATATACCTACAGAAAAATGTGTTACTTATTTTATTTAGTGAGTGATTATGTAAGAAAATAACCTGAACAGGGTTTGTTTGCGCGTTTGGAACAGACTACATACAGTTACTGACCGTTTCCTAAGCGCCTCCACCAGTTCGTTGGCAGACGCGATAACCCGGCTGTGAGCCCGTCGTGAGAGGTCGCAAGTGTTCGGGCGCAGACATCTGAGGCGGCGGCAAGGCTACCGAGAATGGATTCACTTCTATTGCTGCTTCACTTGTAGGAAATATTTACAATGTGTTTATTTATAGCCGATATAAGATGGATTCTTACTTCATTTCGTAATGGACTATGGTTTTCTGCAAGATTGATTAATCAGGTTAACGTTTGTGGTTGGCTAAAATAATCCTATAAGCTGATAATATATAACAACAGACTTATTAAAACTGGATTTCAATTCAAGAACCAAGGATCAAAACCAAAAATGAGTTAATTCAAATTAATTGTTTGTCACAAGTGGAAAGTCAGTTCTTAAGAGGAACAGAAAATCATAAGTTCATTCGTCGGGATCCTGCTGTTTTGCCGAAAAGATGTTGCCAAAATTTCACTACCCAAACAAATTTTAGCAACCTTTTTTTATAGCAATGCAATGATTTTAGTACGCCCATTTTCATTTGGTCAAATTTTTACTAGGCAGAATATTATTAAGGATAATGTCATTTAGGCATTTGGTCTTTATTTAAATGATTTATTACAGCAAACAGTCTTTAGGCAATAAACATTTAGTCAAATGATTTGTTATGACAAAAATATATAGACAAAAAAATTTTTTTTGGGAATTACACAGTTTTACTTAAGTACATAGTTACTTTTTTTATTACATTGCATGGTTGCGGTCAGTCGATAGGCGACGTAGGATGCAAGAGCGAGCGAAGGGCACTCCGAGGTTCGGTTTTGTTAGGTTACTTTAAACCCTTTTCACAGATATAGGAGGCTCCGTAGACATTGGATGCAAGAGGGAGCGAATGAGAATACAAATACCTTTACCTCATAGCATATTAACAACGCCAATTGAAATCATAGGCAGACAGAAATAGGGGTACTAAATACTACCCCGACGGTACTAAATATTTGGCTTATTTTATTTTGCGTAAAATATGTTATACCAACTGAAACATTTGACTAAATTAAAAACGGTAAAAGTGGGATCCTGCCGTTTTACCAAAAAGATTTTGCTAAATTTTCATGACCCAAACCAATTTTCGCAACCTTTTATTATACCAATGCAATATTTGGAATGATTTTATTATGCACATTTTCATTTGGTAAAATTTTTACTTGGCAGAATATTACTATGGATAATGTCATTTAGGCATTTGGTCTTTAATCAAATGATTTATTACAGCAAACAATCTTTAGACAATACACGTTTGGTCAAAGAATTTGTTATGACAAAAATATAAATACAAAAATAAGATTTTTTGGGAATTAAATAATTAAAAAATGCAATTTTATCTTAAAATAATCATTTCATTCATTTCAAATTTTTTGCAATGGACATTATCGAGAACCGAATTAGTTAGACGAGGTTAATTATTAAAAAAAAAATGCTGAGGTTTGGTTAGGTTAAAACCGTGACCTCATACGCACGAGCCGAGCGAGCGTAGCGAGCGGTGCCGCGGTAGCGGCCGGCGAGTGCCAAAAACGAATAAATTAGGTAGAAAAAAAATATGGAAAAAAACTGGCCAAGTGCGAGTCGGACTCGCACACGAAGGGTTCCGTACCACAAGGCAAAAACGCCGAAAAAAACATGTTTGTTGTATGGGAGCCCCCCTTAAATATTTATTTTATTTTTAGTATTTGTTGTTATAGCGGCAAACGAAATACATCATCTGTGAAAATTTCAACTGTCTAGCTATCACGGTTCATGAGATACAGCCTGGTGACAGACAGACGGACGGACGGACGGACAGCGAAGTCTTAGTAATAGGGTTCCGTTTTTACCCTTTGGGTACGGAACCCTAAAAAGAGATTATTTTTAGCAGGCTATCGAGAACCGAATTAGTTAGACGAGGTTAATTATTAAAAAAAAATGCTTAGGTTAGGTTAGGTTAAAACTGTGAGCTCCTACGCACGAGCCGAGCGAGCGAAGCGAGTGAAGCGAGCGTTGCCGCGGCAGCGGCCGGCGAGTGCCAGAAACGACTAGATTATATAGAAAAAAATATGGAAAAAAACAGACTACCCGAAACTGAACTAAGTTAGATGAGATTACTTATTTTAAAAAAATACTACCAGAATGCTTAATATTATTATTACCTGTTTAGAATTTGTCCCAGTGGAAAAAACACCCTTGTAATTAAACGTCTTCGAAGTTAGATCTTATGCTTGAAATGGCTGCCTTAAAACTGCGAAAACTGACGATACTAAATATTTGGCAAATGTAATTTTGCCTAAAATTAGTTATTCCAACTGAAATATTTGACTAAATAAAAATTGGTTAAAGTATTAGTTGGTAAACAAGTTATTGTTTAAACGTTCACGTGAGAAACATTAGGTTTGGGTTACCATTATTTGTGAAGAGATTTTTTGCTAAGTAATAATTTGACAAATTAAATTATGCGGAAAATTGTTTGGGAAGTGATAATTTGGCAATTTCTTTTTGGTGAAACAAGGGAGACCCATATTTCTGCATTATTGAGGAAAGATCAATGGATTCTTTTGAATTGGCTTCCCCATAGACATCACGTTTGACGACAGATTGGTGATCCAAGTATCTCGTTATCTCTCCTTCGTTTATTTAGAAAATGAAACATGGTGCTTTCATAAGACACTTGCAAGTAACCAGTAAGGGCCTTTTATATTACAAACCAGTCGTTTCTAAGAAATTATTATCGTCAAAAATATTCCTTAAAAACTTCAAAGGAATTCATAAAACATAATTCTAAGAAAGTACATTAAACATCGTTAGGGTTTTACTAAATGACACGTTTCTAATGCCAACAGGGATTCAATTCTATTGTTTTGGGAATACAATACTAGCTAATTACTCGGATTTTAACAACCCTTACTAATTGTAATGGGATTAGGATTAGCAAGTGTCAATGTAGTCATTTGCTATCTAAAGATTACTTAAAGTAAAACTGACTAAAGTGTACAGTAGTACATTGTAGATGGCAAGTTTTATTTCGATGTTTGGTCTTTACTTCGGAAACAGGTACACATTACATATAAAACTATGATATGTCGATAGAAACTATCCTATGTCCTTTCCCGGGATGCAATCTACCTCTCTGCCAAATTTTATCTAAATCCGTTCTGTGGTTTAGGCGTGAAAAGGTAACATACAGACAGACAGACAGAGTTACTTTCGAATTGATAATATTAAGTATGGATTTATCTTTTGAAATTAGAAACTAGCATTTGCTAATTTGTTTTAGCTAATCAAATTGCAGAAATTTCTTGCGACAGTAAATTTCTATTTGAAAGACGTCAATTTAAAATTATTAACTGTCTGAAGAAAATTATAGACACATTATCGACATGAAACATTTACAACCCTATTCAAAATATTGTATTCAATATAATGTGATAACTGAGCCCTAATTACACTTAAATATGGTGAGTTATTAATGAAAACATTTATTATATACCTATATAAAATAATATTAAAAATGCTCACACAAGCAATCGAAACATTTACATTCATGAAATTCACTTACTTGTGAAAGGTTATTTCGCGGCCTTTTTGACAGCTAGTTTTACAAAATGCGCATGCTTTCATAATAAAAAAACGTTTTAACAAAAAAACCAAACCACCGAAAAAACTAAAAAGCTTATTTTTTTTTATTTAACCTTAATAACTAAGTTCTTAAACTAATGTCGGCGCCAGCGACCGATCGCTGGTTATTTCACGTTGCATTGTTAATTGATTCGGTTATTTCTTTACATTTAAGGTAATCTAGTGACCTTGTTCATTGATTGTTTGGCGCCGACTCAAAATTACTGTATACTTACATTAGTTTAAGAACTTAGTTATTAAGGTTAAATAAAAAAGGTTTATTATTTTTTGCTTTTCAGTTTTTCGGCGATTTAATTTTTTTGTTAAGAAGTCTTTATTTCTCGCATTTTAGTGGGTCTGCTTATAATTTATCTGAGTTACAATGGCATAGTGTCAACTTACCAACTTGCTGATCGCTTTTCGGTTTGCCTATAAAATTTGAAGGTTTCCCTCGGTCTCCTTGGGATCCTCTCATCAGATTTCAACTTGATGACAATGGAACCACCTCGAGAGTATACCCTTTTAAACGAAAAAAGAATTATCAAAATCAGACTACTCTGTAAAAAGTTATGCGCCGTCATAAATAAAATATATACACGTCGACTTGAGAACCTCCTCCGTTTTTTCGTTGGTTAAAAAGTTTGGTTACTTCTGAGAATCGATTGTATTAATATTTCTGCATTATTGAGGAAAGATCAATGGATTCTTTTGAATGGGCTTCCCCATAGACATCACGTTTGACGACAGATTGGTGATCCAAGTATCTTGTTATCTCTCCTTCGTTCATTTAGAAAAAGAAACATGGTGCTTTCATATGACACTTGCAAGTAATCAGTAAGGGCTTTTATATTACAAACCAGTCGTTTCTAAGAAATCATTATTGTTAAAAATATTCCTTAAAAACTTCAAAGGAATTCATACAACATAATTCTAAGAAAGTACATTAAACATCGTTAGGGTTTTACTAAATGACACGTTTATAATGCCAACAGGGATTCAATTCTATTGTTTTGGGAATACAATACTAGCTAATTACTCGGATTTTAACAACCCTTACTAATTGTAATGGGATTAGGATTAGCAAGAAGTGTCAATGTAGTCATTTGCTATCCCCACCTCAATACCACTATTACCTGAGTCGTATTTTACACCTTTCAACATAGTTTACGAGTTTGGACTACTAACACTTATGGTCAGTTTAAGTTTGAACTTCGAGTGAGTAAGACGTCTTCACCTTCGTCTTTGCCACGATATTCAATTAAATATTGTCAGTTAAGCGTGAACTAAATACAATTGATCACCTAATACGTAACCCAGCCCATATCTAAACCGTATTTCTACAGTGAAACCGCAGTGTTAAAACAAAATTCCTAAAACCAAAATGACGGACATAGCCCGCAACTTCATAACCCTGGCGCGGCAACTCGCCTCTCACAACGGCTACAAAGAAGCCGTTAACATGTACTTGTGCGCCTTCGACAAACAACCACGCTTCAAGAAAAGATTCGAGATAGAATTCCGAGCAGTACTATTACGAATGAACGAAGAATTAGCCGCTGTGGACAATAAAGCTGACATATTCGCAAACTTCGAAAAAGCCATCAAAATGTTTCCAGGAAGCGTGGAACTACTGAACGATATTGGCAGGTATTTATGCAGATACAGATATATTTCTGAAGCGCTGTGCCATTTTGAAAAAGCGCTAAATATTGATAATAGCTTAGTTACCATTGAGAAGAATTTGAACAGTGCTAAATGTCACCTATTCCCGAGATACCAGTTCAGATATTTGAATGATAGGATCCGGAATGAGGCTTACAGAAAAGCTATTAGGAGCTGTGTGACTCCTGCGGTGGATAGTGTCTTAGATATTGATACAGGAACAGGACTTTTAGCATTATATGCCAATGAGTGCAATCCTGTAGCTATTACAGCCTGTGAAGCTTCCAACACAATGGCTAGACTGGCCAAGTGCGTGATGCATGACAACAACGTGCAAGAAGTGGTCATCATCAACAAACCCTCTGTCGCTCTCAGTCACAACGACATCTATGGGACCCGATCGGTATTACTAACTGATGCCATTGACCCTGGTTTATTCGGAGAACATATCCTACAGTCTATTTGCCATGCTAGGGAGAATTTACTCGCAGAGAAGAGCAGAATAATACCCGGTAGAGCTGAATTCTTCGTCGCTGGTATCAAATGCGATGAACTGAACAAAAAGTATAAACTTTGTCACGATACGAAAGACATTTTAAATGTGGCACATATGAACGTGCATACAACAACTTACTACGGTGAAACTTACTACGGTGAAGACGTAAATACTTACGATAGCGTAAAATACATGTCGGAACCTCAATTGCTGTTGAATATAGACTTTAATAACCACAACGATGTTCGTGAAAAGTTGTACAGACATGAGCCTTACGTTGGAAAACTAACTGCGACAGACAACGGTGAAATTAACATGGTGATTGGTTGGTTCAATTTATACCTGACAGAAGATATAATGATCACCAGTGACCCCAGAAGCGAATCTAAAGCGAACGCATGGCAACAAGCCGTCTTCTTTGACGTACTACCAAAGAATCTTCGCAAAGATGAAACTGCAAACATCTCTTTTCTAACATACGGCGGCAGATTGACTACACTACCAGAGATCAATACAACTATAACAAGGATTTCACCAGAAACATTAGCCTTCCTGAATGACGTAGAATATATGTGTGGGGCTATTTTCTTAGAAATTAAAATAATTAAAGTTTACCGTGAAATGAAACATTAAATTCATTGGTGGAATGGAACGTAAGATGAGTGAATGAGTGGTGGGAGTGTGTGAATGAGAGGGAGAATGAAAGTAGTAGAGAAAGATGAACAAGACGTTACGACGAACGCTAATATTAAGAATTTTGTATTTTTTTGAGTTAACGAGCCAAAATAAAAGAAGAGAGTAAAAAAAAGTGTTTCTCTGGTCAAGCCCAACTCCTACAATTGGGGGCAACGTCCGGGATTGACTGGAAACATTTTGCTGCATCACTTCAGCAGATCGCTGGCGGGTGCCACGCGGTACGCGACACGGAACAAAAGAAAATAGACGAACGACGAAGTAGCTGGGTAATTAGCGGCGAGGTGGCTGCTACTATTCGCTACAAACGAAGATTTCCACAAGAAGATGCCTGTGGACAAGGAGGTGAGAAGTGTCGACACCGGAATACCTACCGGCACCGGCTCTGCCGCGGCGGCGGGAGCGTCGGCCATGATGTCGCTGGATGCTACGTACGGCATAAGCAAATTCAGTGGCGAGGATAAAACCTATTCTTCGTCGAAATGGGCTGCCGACATCGAGGATAATGCTGATATATTTGGTTGGACCACCCAGCAGAAGCTTATCATCGCTCGACGGTCGCTCGTGGGTACAGCGGAATTGTGGCTTAAGTCTGAAAAAACGTTTAAGTCATACGATGATTTGAAGACAGCTGTTCTCAAAGAGTTTCCAGACGCACTAAATTCAAAAGAAATGCATGAATTCATGGCAAGCCGCAAGAAAAGGAAAGACGAAACTGTGTATCAGTATATGCTCACTATGAAAGAGTTGGGTAAAAGGGCGAAATTTCCCGATTATATTGCTATACAATACATAGTAGACGGCATAACTGATTACGAAAGCAATAAGGCGATATTATACGGAATCACATCGTAAAGCGTGCTGAAAGAAAAACTCGCTATTTACGAGACCATGAAGTCAAAGATGAAAAGAGGCAATGAAAGCAAGCATGGTACGACCAGTGCGAGTAAGCAAAGCGGTGACAGTAAGCAGAAAACATCAGGCGAAAAGCGGTCATCACCATCCGGTCGTATGTGTTTTAAGTGTGGCGATAAGGATCATGTGGCCAGTCAGTGTCCGAATGGCGTGAAATGTTTTCGGTGCAATAAGTTCGGTCACCTAAGTAAAGATTGCAGCGGCCATGTTGTTCCAGTTGTTCATATCGCATCAAGATCGAACGCAAGGAACGCAAGCGGAACCGGACATTCGATGTGTGTGACCGATAACGTTAGTAGCAGTGACAACACCGAACGAGTGAAAGAGTTTAACGACGACGGACCGAATGGATCAATCAGAGACACTTGTGACGTTGGTACGTCATCTGCTGGTAATTGTCAAAGAAGCCGTAGCTGTCAAAATCACTCTGACGTTTTGAGCGTAAACAACAACAATTCGAACAAGTCTGTGAAAAGTGTTAAAATGTGCGGTGTTACTGTTGATACGTTGATAGATACAGGCTGTGACTTTAATTTAATAACGTCTGAATTGTTTTTCGAGTTAAACGACGTCTCGTACGTCAAAGATAAAGTTATACTAACGGGACTAGGATCGGCGAAGGTGTGTACTCTGGGTAAGTTCACAACATTATTAGAAGTTGATAATAAAAGTTTTGAAACCTATTTTTATATTGTTCCATCAGGTGTTATTCCCTATCAGGTCATATTAGGTCAATCTTTCTTGGTAAATGCGACTATCTTATTAGACAGGGGTGCAGTCAAGCTTATGCCACAAGATGATTACGGTCTGTGTTTGTTAAGTTTACCTATCGAATCTGAGGAGCCTATTTCTCAGATCCCTGCGGTTCAAGAACTCATTGACAACTATAGGCCATCAAAGGTTAAGGAGGCACCTATCAAATTGAAGATTATTATGAAAGATGATATCCCAGTTGCTCAGCGTCCAAGAAGATTAGCTATTAAAGAAGAAGAAGTAGTTAAGCAACAGGTGGAGGAGTGGTTAGAGAAGGGAATAATAAGACCTAGCTATTCGGAGTATGCAAGTCCACTAGTATTAGTCAAGAAGAAAGATGGTAGCTTTAGAGTTTGCGTAGATTTTAGAAAAGTAAATGAAAAGATGGTTAAAGATGAGTTTCCCTTGCCAGTCATAGAGGACCATATTGATAAATTGAGTAAATCAAAAGTTTTTAGTACACTAGATTTGAAAAATGGTTTTTTTCATTTGCCTGTGGATGAGGACTCGGTGAAGTACACTTCGTTTGTGACTAGCAGTCCGGAAGGGCAATATGAGTTTTTACGGGCACCTTTTGGTCTGTCTATTTGTCCAAAGTACTTCAGTAGGTTCATTAATATCATGTTTAGAGATTTAATTGCTCAGGGAATAGTTTTAATTTTCATAGATAACATTGTAGTTCTCGCTAAAGATGAAAAAGAGGCTCTGGATCATCTCAGTCTAGTTTTAAAAGTTGCTTCTGAATACGGGTTAGAAATTAATTGGAAAAAGTGTCAGCTATTACAAAGAAAAGTAGAATATTTAGGTCATGTTATTGAAAATGGTACTGTCAAGCCATCACCTGGTAAAACTGATGCCATTGCTCATTTTCCAGAACCAAAGTCAACTAAGCAGGTTCATAGTTTTGTGGGGTTAACATCATACTTTCGCAAGTATATTGAAAGTTATGCAATAATAGCTAGACCACTAACTGAATTAATAAAGAAAGATAAGGCATTTTACTTTGGAGAAGAAGAAAGGAGAGCATTTGAAATATTGAAAACTAAACTTTGTAGTGAACCTGTGTTGAAAATATTTGAAGTTGGTTTGGACACAGAGGTGCATACAGATGCGTCTAAGTATGGATTTGGAGCAATTCTTATGCAGAAAGATAGTCAAGATGGAAAATTACACCCTATTCATTACATGAGTAAGAAGACCAGTATTACTGAACAAAATTATCACAGCTATGAGCTGGAAGCCTTAGCAGTGGTTGAAGGCGTTAAGAAGTTTAGAAAGTATTTATTTGGGATTCACTTTAAAATTGTGACTGACTGTTCAGCATTTCAGAAGACACTATATAAGAATGAAATATCTACCAAGGTGGCTAGATGGGTCTTGTTTCTTCAAGATTTTGATTATGAAATAGTTCATCGGTCAGGAAAGCAGATGTCACATGCAGATGCACTAAGCAGAAACCCACATGTTTACCTTATTCAATCAGAATTGCATGCAAGAATATGTAAAGCTCAGAAGGAAGACGAAAATTTAAATTTAATAAGAGATATTTTGAAGGAAAAAGAATACAAAGATTTTTACATTGAAAATGATTTAGTTTACAAAGGAGTAGAGAAGCAATTAGTTATACCAGAAGTTATGGACACCGAAATTATAAGAAGAGCTCATGAAGTAGGACATTTTGGCAAGAAGAAGACCATCGATATGATAGAAAAAGATTATTACATAAAAGATTTAACTAAGAAGGTAGATAAAATAATATTGGGATGTGTTCCATGTATTTTGGCCTGTAAGAAGGAGGGAAAACAAGAAGGTTTTCTCAACCCTATAGAAAAAGGAGAACTTCCATTAGAAACGCTGCACTGCGATCATCTTGGTCCATTGGATGTTACGAAGAAATTGTATAACTATATTCTGACTGTCATTGATGCTTATACCAAATTCGTTTGGATATATCCCACAAGGAGTTTAACAGCTAAAGAGACAGTAGACAAACTAAAAATCCATCAAAAGGATTATGGAAATCCATCAAGAATTATCACTGATAAAGGGACAGCCTTTACCGGAAAGGAATTTCAAGATTACTGTAACCAAGAAGGTATTCAGCATCACACAGTCACTACAGGCATTCCAAGAGGCAACGGACAGGTTGAGCGCGTTCATAGAGTAATTATCTCTGTGTTGACTAAGATGTGTATACAGGAACCAACTCATTGGTATAAGTATGTTAGTCATGTTCAAAGGGCTATCAATAGTACTTATCAGAGATCAATAAATACCTCACCTTTTTATTTGTTTATTGGAACAAAAATGAAGCAGAAAGAAGATATTCTGATTTTGGAATTAATAGAAGAAGAATGTAGGCAAGATTTTATTGAAAAACGACATAACTTAAGACAAGAGGCTAAAGCACAGATTCTAAAAGTACAAGAGGAAAATATCAAGTCATTTAATAAGAGAAGGAAGGAAGAACAGGAATATAAAGAAGGGGACATAGTTGCCATTCGCAGAACACAATTTGGAAGTGTAATGAAATTAAAACCAAAATTTTTAGGGCCGTATAAAGTTGTCAAGAAAGTAGGTAAAGGAAGGTATCATGTGCATAAGGTAGACCTTAATGCAGAAGGACCTCTTAAGACTTCAACGGGTGCAGACTGTATGAAATTGTGGCCATGAGTTTGTTCTGCACTCACTGTCAGACTAGTTTATCTCTTACTCATCCTATTTTGTCTAATAGAATGTGTTAGGTGGTTGCTAGGTATATTAGGTGGCATAACCTTCATCAAATCTTTTCTTAACGATGTGGTATAACTTAATCTTTGATGTGTGTATGTCTTTTGATTAAAATTTTGTTGCTAATGAGGTATGTACTTATCTAACTTGGAGTCACTATAAAATTTAAAGTTAAGGTGTGTAAGATTAATCAGTTACTTAGATGAAGTAACTCATCATTGTTGTAGAAATAAATTTAATTCTGTTGTAGTTCTGTATCAATGACTAGTGTCACACAAACAAATGTTAACATAAAAAACTGTCATCTAAACAAGATAATATTTTCCCATAATGAAATGTAACAAATTGTGGTGTTGCATAACAAAGTAGAAATATTTATTAATTTTCCTTTAATTTTAATAGTAAAAGTGCATGTTATTATAAGCTTAAATTCACAAGTTTCGTAAGTTTTTAAGTAGCTCTGTATAATTAATTAATTAAGTTCAAGGTAGGATGATGAAGGATGTAAGGTGGTAAGGATAATAGAAGATAGGAGTTTAATAAAATTCATTGTTAAATTTAAGAGTATAAGTTTATTTTGTTCTTTTCACATACTAAGTTGTATTATTCTATAATTGTTACCAAGTTCCATTATGATGTTTTGTTGTAAACTTAGAATCTAAACAGTAATTGTCTTAGAGAGTTCTCAGAAGTAGTTTAGTTTAATGTAGCATAGTCTGAGGTCAGACTATAGGGCAGAATGGCCGAACTGTGGGGCTATTTTCTTAGAAATTAAAATAATTAAAGTTTACCGTGAAATGAAACATTAAATTCATTGGTGGAATGGAACGTAAGATGAGTGAATGAGTGGTGGGAGTGTGTGAATGAGAGGGAGAATGAAAGTAGTAGAGAAAGATGAACAAGACGTTACGACGAACGCTAATATTAAGAATTTTGTATTTTTTTGAGTTAACGAGCCAAAATAAAAGAAGAGAGTAAAAAAAAGTGTTTCTCTGGTCAAGCCCAACTCCTACATATGGATATGATAAGAAAAAGTATAGCAACTGTGTGTGTCCATTTAGGGCAAACTGTGGACATTTCCCTTGTCGACATGATCGATTTGAGTCCATTTCCTATGTTCGGTGTATTATTGATGAAACGGGGAGCTAACTCACTAATATGTCACGTGAAAACTAGGTACGATAAATCGTTCCTACTGGCAGTTCTACAAGCAAACGAAATACCGGCTGAAAAAGTCACAATTCTAGTATCAGACTCTTGGAGGTACAAAATGCTCAAAGCGAAGAAATTCCACGTTATTTTCAGTAATATAATAGAGTTTAATGGTGACTTAGACGTAAGAAGAAAAAGGATAATCGAACGTTTGAGGACCGCCCATCTAATTCCTGGGGGCCTATGTTTACCAGTAGCTGTGACCATTATGGGACAGCTGATTAATAGTAAATGGTTGGAGATTAACAACCGCGTTTTGGATGAGAATGTTGACTATAGGATGGCGAAACATGTAAACAGGTACCAAGTATCCCAAACTGTGTACATAGACATGGCTCGCATGGAATACGAAACATTATCTGAAGAATTTGAAATCAGCTGTTGTAGTAACTTGGAATCTGAGGACATTAATGTCACTGTGACCGAAGATGGGGAATGCAACGCTATCCTATGCTGGTATAAGGTACAGCTGCTGGACGAATGGTACGAGATCTATACGAATAGGAGCAACAGTTTTGTGGAGAGTATGGCGTACATGTTCAGTCCTAACGTGAAAATGTTTTGTGGCGATCAGGCCAATGTGCTAAAGTATGTAGACCGTGATGGATTGTTGAAGTTGGTGCTGGATATGAAACCTTAATTATAATTGTAGTTTAAGTAACAGTAAGGATAACTTTAGATATAATTATGATACTGTATAGTAAATGTTAAATGTGTTTATAATAAAGATATTTGATTATAATGTTGTATTTGATTTAGTATAATTTTACACAACCTCGTTATGTTTATTTTAAAATCATTTTAAAGATGTTTTCCATATAACAATTGAGGTTAATTTTATAACCTCAATAGGTAAATAAAATAAATAAATGTTTGGAAAAAGCATTGATTGATATCTAGTTGAAACCTATATACCTACAGAAAAATGTGTTACTTATTTTATTTAGTGAGTGATTATGTAAGAAAATAACCTGAACAGGGTTTGTTTGCGCGTTTGGAACAGACTACATACAGTTACTGACCGTTTCCTAAGCGCCTCCACCAGTTCGTTGGCAGACGCGATAACCCGGCTGTGAGCCCGTCGTGAGAGGTCGCAAGTGTTCGGGCGCAGACATCTGAGGCGGCGGCAAGGCTACCGAGAATGGATTCACTTCTATTGCTGCTTCACTTGTAGGAAATATTTACAATGTGTTTATTTATAGCCGATATAAGATGGATTCTTACTTCATTTCGTAATGGACTATGGTTTTCTGCAAGATTGATTAATCAGGTTAACGTTTGTGGTTGGCTAAAATAATCCTATAAGCTGATAATATATAACAACAGACTTATTAAAACTGGATTTCAATTCAAGAACCAAGGATCAAAACCAAAAATGAGTTAATTCAAATTAATTGTTTGTCACAAGTGGAAAGTCAGTTCTTAAGAGGAACAGAAAATCATAAGTTCATTCGTCGGGATCTTGCTGTTTTGCCGAAAAGATGTTGCCAAAATTTCACTACCCAAACAAATTTTAGCAACCTTTTTTTATAGCAATGCAATGATTTTAGTACGCCCATTTTCATTTGGTCAAATTTTTACTTGGCAGAATAATATGTCTTTTTACTATTTTTTTTCTAAAATAAAACTAGCTTTAGTTACTAGTTATAACATCAGCTATCGGCCCGTGACAGTCCCGTCAGAATCGGTAAAGCCATTTCGGAGATTTGCTGGAACAAGCAGACAGACAAAAAATTTAAAAATTGTTTTATTTTTTGTTATATGTTTCGTATATACTTTCTTATGCATTTAGTAAAAAGCTGTTATTTGTCATTACAACAAGACACTATAATTTTATTTATTTATATTTTAGAGAAGATACCTACTGTAGATTCACTTTTAGTCCAGTATCAATAACTTCACAAACACCAAATAGTATCCCCTTTCGAGCAATAATAGACCAAGTTAACTAAACTATTATTTGGCGGCAGTCACTCAATTTGGTCTGACGAACTATTTCATCAGTATCGGTTTCCTTATCATTAGTTTCTAAGTTCGGGTCGCGGCGTTTCGACTACGTTCACAGTCTTGAGGATTTATTGACTGGATATAGCTGTGTTTATTTGTTCGTGGTCTCCTTAATAGTGTTTACGTTTGTTTGTTTATCGGATTTTGCAAGAAACACTAAACATTACTTATCAAGATCTCAACTTGTCAAAAATGTAGGGAAATTACAGGGATTTTTGACATGTTGACGTTGAGTACAAAGTAACCGAAAGTCTCGTACTAAACAATTATAAGTTTAAAGTTTGACAGGGTAAAAAAGGTGGTGCTGTTGGTAAACATTTGTGACATTTTTTTTTCGAAATGTCTTGAAAAAACACCTGGATGCTTAGACAAAGTAACATCGCTTCGTAGCGAAACGATATCTAAATTCGTCATCGTCTCTGAGATAACGACAAACATTTCTTAGCCAATGTAACATTAAGGTCGCGATCGTTGTGTCGACTTGTTTGTTCGCTAAAAACAAAAATAATTGGTTACGGTATCGAAAATTTAGCTGTCAGTGTCAGTCAAGAAGTTCAAATCGGATCAAACCCGCGCGTGTTGTTTTCAAATTTTATTATGAAGGTGGTATTTTATTAATAAGTATGGAATCAAGAGTGCGAGCAAGTCCCGAACAGTTGTCAACGCTGCTTGAATATATGGAAACGTAAGTAAATCCAAGTTTTATTCATGAGTAAGTAATGTAAACAATGACGCGATCTTAACAATGAAGTCTTATCTTTGTTTGTTTATGTTACAGTCATGGTGACCTGGCGAGGCCTCTTGCTGGATCACAAGGTCGGGTACGGTCAGACCGACTGTGGACAGAACTGACCAACATGTTAAATGCTGTTGGTGGTGGTGTCAGCAAGACCACAAACAAGTGGAAAAAAGTAAGGATCTAATGAACATTTTTGGAAAGACTGGTGTGATGGTAGAGTGGCTAGCAAGCTATTTTCTCAAGGGTTTTGGATAAGTGGACACAACCTTGCGGTTATGAAGGTCTAAAATTCCTAGGGAACCTCAGTTTTGCTATTTATATTCTATATCTGTGTGCCAATTTTCATCGAAATCCCTTCAGCCGTTTTTGCATGATTGAATAAGAAACTAACAAACATCCAAACCTTCACATTTTACGATATTAGCAGGATTTGATTTAAGAAAACATTTTGATCAAACAAAGGATCCGTAAACTGTCCAAAATAACACTCATTTTCTTTTGCAGAAACTCCACAACTGACTTCGTCACCTCAACCTTCCACTTCACAGCCCTCAAATAATCATGCATGGCCAACTTTCTGTATCCCTGGTTCAGCTCTTTAATAGACAGTGTGTCACACACATTGGCATTTATTTTAGTTAATAGAGATTTGTTATCCATTAGATCTAGCTTGCATGTTGGATTATGGCCTATTGAGGTGAGGCTTGTCTTGTGCCCAGCAGTTGACGTATAAAGGCTGATTAATATAATTATTGTGTTTAGAAGAGATACTAATTATATAAGGTTAAAATTTTATAGAGTTTATTAATAAAAATATTTAAGTAATACTAATTTTATTTATTCACCTATATTACATCCTACTAACTAAGCGATTGCGCATAGCCCTGCCTCCGATTAACTCATTTTGGTTATCATTGCTGGAGGTGCTATATTGTACAGCATGATCTTCACTATCTTCTAAACCCCCAGCTGGCATATCACTTGAAGGTGGTATTCTAGCATCTAATGCAATGTTGTGCAGCACACAACATGCATTAGTGATTTTGCTAGCGATGTAAGGGTCATAATGAAGAACTCTGTGTCGAAGCATACACCTCCAACGAGCCTTAAGTAGTCCGAAACAGCGCTCAATGCGAGACCTGGCTTGGACATGAGCTTTTAGGTCTTTGCATAACTTCCTAAATGCTCTTTTATTAAGCCTGAAATGTTGGATGAACAACAATTCAGGCATTTCTTCAATTGTTTCCAATTGCCGTCGCTGTCTTAATCGCTTTTGGCGCCTCTCCCAGGCGTTCTCATTGTGTGCAGCCCACAATAAACGCAGAGAATGCATTTTGTAAGTTATTTGATCTGCAGTAATGGCATCATATTGTAGTCTTTGCCTCTAACACAGAATAAATCAATAAATACCTACTAGGAGTATGTCATCAATCAATGTCAAAAATCTGCTGCCGAATGAAATCCGGCCATATTGTTTCAATAACTACAACGTTTTAGCATTCGTTTCGTTATCTTTTTTGGCGATCACGATCGAGGCGAAGGCGAACACAGAAAGCGCTGCTTGTCTACGCATTTGTATGGGATAAACACGATAACGATTCGTTATTTTATGGTTTCGTTATGAAATATAACATTGTCTACCAAATTGCGATAACGATGTCGATTGACCACGTGACTTAACGCGGCTTATGTCAATCCCATACATTTTAGTCTTTTCTAACTTCGTTATCGTTTTTAAATTGTTACTTTGTCTAAGCCCCCAGTTCCGATTTTGATTACGTCAAAAAACCCTTTTACAGCTGTTCATTATATTCAAAGCGATCATAGTACAAAGTCGAATACCACAAAAAAAAATCAACCGTAACGTCAAAACGATCGTCAGCATGCAAAAAAGAAACAAAAAACATTATCCATCTTTTATGAAGATAAAATATTATGGAATTCTTTTAACACCATTCGAGAACACTGTACGGACGACATGTTCGCCTCAAGGGAAATTAATAGATGTATCAGGGACTACCAACATGCGTTACAGCCAATAAAAAAATTCTTCCTCGTCTTGACTATGAAAAATGAATGGGGGGATACAACGGATTTGTTATGACAAGCCCTGGATGATCTACTTAGAACGTTTTAAATATATGAAAGATGACCGATTTTCGTGTCTTGTTAAAGTTTATTGTGGCCAGTATAAAAGAGAATAGTAATCAGTACGTTTGGGCTTTGCTTATAATTTTCAAACCTTTAACAATAAGCAGTTCCTTGAAATACCATTCGAGGCTCCATTTACAGCCGAAATGTATATTCATCAGCATAATTTGACTATCGGCCCAAAATTGTTCTTTGCGGAACATGCGCCTCTAAGTGTCCGTTTCCCTTACCATTAACTTATAAAGAGGTTATAATTAAATTAGGTAGCGAAACTCCAAAAACTTGATAGGTATCATAACAATCATGATAAACAAAAAAATAAATGAATTATTATATTGAATGATGTTATTATTTATGATACTTTTTGGGAACCGCTTGTAGTGTAGTTACTTGAAATAGTAGTTTAAATAAATAAAATAAGTTAATTCAGTGCATCAGAATAGAATAAAATGTCAAGGCCATTAAAATAAACTAATGAGTAGGTACAAATTATAAAGGTTACAGAATTAAAATAAATAATGAAATTAAACATCAGTCCCATCACGTTTCTCTAGCTAATTTAATTTGATCCGTAAATAGGTACGCCAATTTCAAGACTAAACTTGTCATTTTGTTGTTATTATCAGACCCTCTTGACGTTTAACACTTATCGGATATCTAAACTTGTACAAGGATCTTCCAGCGCTTGACTGTTATTGAAAGGATCACCGCCATCTTGTTTTATCTAAATAATTTCACAAATGGTTTACCAATAACGTCCTCCTGTCAATGTTATTTACGCACCACAAGACCCATATAGCAGTGTGCATTCGAGTATATGTAGTATTTATCTGTGGGCAATTCCCGTAATTGTAAGAACGTTCAGTCTGAGCTCACCGTTAGGCACACTTTCCTGCTAATTTCTTACATCGGACTTCGCGCTTTTATTTTTGTTTTTATCTGATGTACGACTATTATCTGACTATCTGGTGTATTGTGTCTTTTAGTCTGTACTAAATAAATGTATTTTCTTTCTTTTTCTCAATGAGATTGAGAAAAAATACATAACTCTAATTTCCCTATACTTTTGACAAGTTTTTGACATTATTGATTGTCGCTAAGATTACGACTTGAATTTGAACGTTTTATAAGAACGAGAATTGGCTTTCATATAATGTATTGTGTGTCTGTTAATCTGTGTTAAAATTTTTTTTTTTTTTTCTTTCTTACTTCTATAAATAGTTTCTTGTTTTCGCTGGTATACACGTAACGTATACCAGTTCATCACCACTGCTCTCAAAACGGTGAAGGAAAACATCGTGAGGAAACCGGCATGTCCTAGAACCAAAAATTCGAAGACGTGACATCTGCCAATCCGCACTGGGCCCGCGTGGTGGATTACTGCCCACTCCCTCTCACCGAGAAGAGGCCTGTGTCCCAGCAGTGGGAACATTATAGGCTGATTAAGTTAGTAAGTAAGTATGCCAGTTATGTCTGCTTCCACGTACCTGTCAATTCATGATACGATACCATTATAATAATCGTTAACTAGTAGGTGCACTAGAAGCCATTTTGTGTCCACGTACGCAATGGGCCATCGCACTAAGATAGAAAGTAAAATTCTATTCAGGAAGTATAATATCTAGACACTTTGCTGGCTTCCTTCATTCAGTCTATTTTCTTTTCAAAGCACTGCGATCTGAGAACAACTTTGGAACCGTACTTTTCACAGAATGTACCTATAGCAGTGTTCTTACTTTCAGATAATTTACGTAATATAATTTAATAATAATAAATTTATTAAGGCACATAAAGGTTTTGTAGTACATGAGGGACCTAGAAAGTATGCATTATTAATTACATGGTGTAGGTACAATGAATTGTTGGGTGAATCGCTGCTCTCCTAGGTAGATTACTGAGTAATCTGTATTTAGGAGACACAGTTTCAACTCCCTATTTGAGTATCACAATAATTAAAAACAAAACACAAAAAGTAAAAACAAAACACAATAGCAAAAATCTTAAAATTAAAATTCAATAAAACAAATTAGACAACGCAATTATTCTCTACTTTAGTAAAATAGATAGAGACATCCAACGCAATTATCTACTTTAGTAAAATAGAATTTTTGAGTGACCATTTGTAACAAAAAGGTTGTTAAAATTTTTGGTAGCATTGGAATTCGAACTTTGTTAACACATGACATTCAGACATTCAGTTTGTTGTTCCATAACGTGAAAAATATTTCAAATACCTGGCTCGAATATACTTCATTTATTTTGTTCAGTCAGTTTAACTATCTATTACTTTTAATAGTAGAAGAAATAAGGTACATCTAGCCAGTAAACATTTCTGCAACTTGATCAGTTTCTATGAAATATAATTACGTAACTAATCGACACAGGAAAATGCAAAAAAAGCAGTTTCTATACACTGAAACAGAAACACACATAAACAGTTTGATTTAACTTCTGCTGAAGCATTGATATCTTGCACATTGTACCTACAGTAAAAGTTAGGAAACCAATTGTTCAGGCAATCACAAACCTAAACGTAAAAGTCATAGAGTTCTAAATTGCTTATGGTATGGTCAAAGGGGAAGCTAATGAGGGCACCATGCTATATACATAGGTATTGCATGTGGAAAACTTTTCGGAATCACGTGACGAAAGTAGGTGGAAAAGAGGATACAGCATGTAGATTATTCAAATGTGTGTGGATATTTTGAGCATAGTTTCGTGATGTTTATTACAGTTTGGGTTTCTGTTCTTGTTTCATATCTCATCATCATCATAATGCCTTTTTTCAACTATGTTGGAGTCGGCTTTTAGCCTAACGAGATACAGGTGAATACCAGTATTTTACATGGAGCGACTACCTATTTGACCTCCACAATTCAGTTAATGGGTAATACAAAAGCCTTTTTAGGACACACTGCTGTATAAATTATATTATTATGGCCATTTTGGAGTAAAGTCCCCTGACTTTAACTTTAACTTTACTAATTCCCTAATTAGTAGTTGCTACGCGAATCAAATAAAACAATCTAATGAAATCGCAACTGGTATACTTTGACAATTGCATGAAATTAATATTATAACATGTAAAATTGACGTAGGGTGCCATTTTGCTTATTTATAAATTTTTCTGACTTAAAATAAAGTATATTCTAGGTTTACTTTTTTATACATTGACACATCTGAAAATTTATAAATTGTTTTGAAAATATTTTATATTCAATAACGTCCAACATATTTCAATGAAACTTAATTAATTTTTAATAAATAATTCTATATCAATAATTTATAATTATGTGAAACAAATTCATTGCTGATCAGACATGATCAGCGTTAAATCAAAGTGTTTTAATTAATTCTAGTGATATCATCATACATTAAAGTGTATTGAATTTTAAACCAATATCCGAGACCACAAAGCTGACATCATTTTAAAGGTTTATTAATTAAGCGAAAATCCCCTACCATAACATGGATAATATTTAATAGGTAGTAGATATTTGGTTTTTGCCGCATTATTACAATGTTTACGGTGGTTTATTGGTTGTTTGATAAATAGTAGGCATTTATGTTGGTTGGCGAAAATGTTTTTTCAGTGGATAATAAAAAATCGGAGCTACAGAGATCGGCCTAGAAAGCGGTGGCTAACCTCGACGCGTACCGTGAGGGCTAGTTCGTATTGGCGAGCCCAGCCACTGCTGGGCGCGGACAGGATACGCTAAAAGAAATAAAACTTATACCTCCAAACGCATGTTATTTAAATCGATAATCGGCTACTCTGATCAAACTCAAAAGTTCTCTGCCTAGCCTTTTCCCAACTATATTGGAGTCGGCTTCCAATCCCGAATGGAGCTAAATACCAGTATTTTTTTTTTATTTATTTATTCTTCAACAAATTTACATTTGTGTCGAACAATGGTTTTAACAATAAATAATCATCATAGTCAGAAAAGAAACATAAAAAAAAATATTATATTTACATAGAGCGAATTTACATAGAGCGACTGCCTATCTGACCTCTACAACCCAGTTATTGGGTAACATGATAGTTGATAACTCTTGGCAACACTGGTTATCAGACTTTTTGGGTTCTAACTACCCGAAACGACAGCCAAAGATGTACGAATGACAGCCGGGTCCAACGGCTTAACGTGCTTTCCGAGGCACGGAGGGGCCGATCCCATCATAGTTGGGAAAAGGCTAGGCAGATGATGACAATCCCAGAATACAAGGCTTTCTAAAGGTCTCTCACACTCCTCATGAACTTACCGCACGAATATTTCTGCAACATACCGATAATACTTTAATGTAAGTACAGAGTAAGCGGGAAACGTCTCATTATCACACCTCGGCATGGTTTAATTGTCACTCCTTTGTTTGGCAGACAAAAGGCTCGAATTAAGGGTGGGGACCGAAATGTTTGAGGCGATTGTGTCGTGTGCGTGACGGCGTTTAGAGTCTGGGCCTGTGGAGTGTCCTTAACACGATTATGCTTGGCAAGGATCGAGATTTTACTCAAAGGGATGTTCAAGCGAAAATTCTCGATTTAAAATTAGATTAGAATGAAATCTGACAGTTGTAATTGTTTAACCAAATGAGCCTAAAGGTATGCACCAAGCCCACATTGTTTATTTCATTGGCTCAAGCCTTTTTTCCATAGGGGTAGGCAGAAACTACAGAACGTCACCTGCAATGATTATTAAATATAAAACGCGCTTCCGCGCGTGAAATTTGCCTCCGTTTCCCGCACCCCGCTGCGTAATGCGGTGCAGTTTGCGAACCGCCTAAAAACGCGCCAGAGGCTATTGGATACATATAGCGAAGAACCGGCCGTTGTTGGTCAACTTCGGAGAAAATACTAACCAGCAGTGACTTTCGGCAGCAATAGAAATGTTTTCTTAAGTAAAAAAATTAAACAGATTATATTGGGAATCGAACTCAACAGAACACCTAGCGCGCGGTCTGCACGCGCAGGCAGCGTGATCAGCACGTCATCGGCAAGCTGAGGCGCGGCGTGGCGACGACATGGCTCGGCCCGATGACCACTCGCTCCACCGCGATGTCTTAACCTAATCATTTAAGGGGCTTACAGGACCTAAACACAAAACACGCAAGTTTTAGAAACAATAAAAGTAGGTATATGATCGACTACAGTAAACAAAATCAGAAATATATATGATAGTCTTCTGGATATATTATGCTAGGTAGATAGTGTGTTGAAAACCTAATACAACTAATTTGATACGAAGGAAAAAAATCATGAACATACCTCTAAAAACTTTCTTTTTACAATAAAAACCATACTAATATACATACAATCATTTAGCCCAAACAATAGATTTTTGGTAATTAAATATTTGCTACATATTTTGCAATAAATTATTAGCGTTGTGTCATCGCGCTTCTTTTTCTTTTCTATGCAGTCCGACAGCGACCGCGCTTTAAGTCATGTAAGCCCCTTAAGTTAAACTAAAGATAAAAAAAAAACTATTGCTTGTCCGGGAAAGTTTACACTTGTTTAAAAGAATGGCATTGAACTATTACCCCTAAAATACAGTCCACTCTTTCATTACTCCCCACGCTAACACTTCCCATATATTTAAAAAAGAAAGAAATAAAGACCATCTTCTTTATCGGTGTTCGTACTATGGCTGCTAAGAGACTACCGAAGACTTAAAACAAGAAACAAACACGCAATCTCAACTCGAAAACCTTCTCTGAAAACGCCTACATCACTTAGTATCATGACTTACATATCCCGAATTACTCCCCAGAGAAGTACCACCATTCCACGATATTTTCCTAAGTCGTAAACCAACAGATAAATGTATATATATCGGAACATAGAAACCGATTCAAATCCCAGAGGACTGGCGCGTTTACAAAATGTTGGCCACCGTTTTGAGTGATTTTGTTCGCAATGAAACGAATAGTCGAATACGTTTGCTTCCCTTTTAATTTGACTTTTATTTGAACTGTTCCGAGTTAATATTTGGTATTTCGAATGATCTTTTATTGACGATTTTTTATTACCGGGCTGTTGTTATTGAAGATTCTTCGGGATTTTTGTGAGTATAAAAATGGATATGGGAAGAGAACTATGTAAGCATTTCGTACGTAATGATAAAGAGCTTATCCATCAAAAATAATTCATGTAGATATACACACATCAAAAGTGTCTAGGGATCAACATATATTTTTGCAATAACTTTTCTCCTGATTGATATTAATTAAAATTTTCTTTAAGGATTCATCAAATAAAGTGTTTTCGTTTGTCACAGTAACGATAAACCAAGTCACCTTTGCATTAATAAAGAAATTTGCCATTTTCCTAATAAAGGGATTTTTGACATTTGAACCACTAACACAAAAGTTCGAAAAAAAGACTGAAATAACAGTTTTCTTTAAAATTTTATTGGGTAACTTAAACAATTAATAATCCGTGTTTCTACCGCGAACACTAACAACACAAGAACATCGGTTTGGCATACTCAAAATGAGTTCATCCAAATCACGCTGTGGAATGGCCGCCCATGTTCGTTGCAACAACAAAAAAAGGTCTTCTTGCGACTGGATACCCTCCATATTCGGCAGAGCTCTTCTCTGTAGCATATCCCATGCATGCTCAATCGGGTTCAAGTCTGGCGACTGAGCAGGCCAGGGCAGGACATTGATGTTAGCTGCGGCGAGAGTCTGTCTTACAACTCTTGCGGTGTGCGGTCGTGCATTATCATGCATTAACTGAAATAAGGGACCGATTTGCACTTGTAGAGGAACGATGACGTCTGATACAATCGTCTCAGCATAAATTTGAGCGTTGAGGTTGCCTCTGATCCAAATCAACTCAGTTCTTCCGCCGATCCAAATACCCGCCCATACCATGATGGTTCCACCACTATAAGGATGGACTTCCTGGCAGGATTTTAATCGCTGTTGGCGTCCAGGGGTTCTCCAGTGTCGTATACGTCTTGTATCCGGTCTCATACCAAAACGAGACTCATCAGAAAAGCACACGAAACGCCATTGTTCTTCTGCCCAATTTCTGTGTTCAAGAGCCCATTGATATCGAATCCTACGATTGTGCATTGCTATAGGTGGTACCCGTAGCGGTCTTCGGGAATGAAGGTTCACTTCATGCAAGCGGTTTCTGACTGTTTGGTCGCTAATTAAGTTCCCTGAAGAGTGATGAAGCCTCACGGCTAACATCATGGCGGTTATTGTTGGAGCTCTTCGAGTTAAGATTTGAATGTATCGGTCTTGTCTCCGTGTGGTGCAGCGATACCGTCCTCCATGGCGCTCAGCTACGGTACCAGTGCTTCGGTAACGTGTCCAAAGTCGACTGATAACACTCTGACTTGTATTCAGAGCTAAAGCCACAGTACGTTGCCGGGAACCAGCTTCTATCATTCCCACGGCTCTGAGCATTTCTTCCCTGCTTAAATGACGTCGCCGCTCCATAATAACGTTGGTTTTAATCAGTAGTAGGGAAACAGTAGCACTAATAATGTCTTCAATGCGTTGTATGTTTTTATAGGGAAAATATTGACAGCTGATTTTCATCTTTTACTCGAATTTGATTCACAGTTCCTGATTCAAATTATGAAATGCACCAAAAAGGATCCATATAAATTTATAAAATCATAAATTTATTACAAAGCCACATCTCAATCTCAAGAAATCCGCATAAAAATGCTTGATCCCTAGACACTTTTGATGTGTGTATATTATGAACATGAATATATTGCACTCACGCACTTTAGTTCCAAGGCTCTATAAAAGCTCTTGAAGGCTCATCGAGCTCTAGGATGACTATTCTGAAGTCAAAACTCAGTGTTAGCAATTCATACAGTATAATAAAAAAACTGGCCAAGTGCGAGTTCCGTACCACAAGGCAAAAACGCCGAAAAAAAGAGGTTTTTTGTATGGGAGTAAATATTTATTTTATTCTGTTTTTAGTATTTGTTGTTAAAGCGGCAACAGACATACATCATCTGTGAAAATTTCAACTGTCTAGCTATCACGGTTTATGAGATACAGCCTGGTGACAGACGGACAGTGGAGCCTTAGTAATAGGGTCCCGTTTTTACCCTTTGGGTACGGAACTGTAAAAAGAAATCGTAATACCATAGGTAGGTAAAATATACAACGATCTGATCTTAATCAAAGAAGTCAGTTGCCAGTCTTCATACAACAATACACACTTCAACAGCTAACTAAACCAGACATCAGCTTAACCCTTCGTATCGAACGTGGATACCCGCGACACACAATGGCTTTTTAATTGTTTCTGTAATTACGGCATTCAACCGGTTAATACAGCTTTGAACACAAATTAATTTGGTATCTAAATCGCATTACGACTTATTTTTGTAGGTAAATTTGACGCAACAATCCTCTACGGCGATCAAATTGAACGCGGACTTAATTTTCCTACACGACGGACATTTCATTAGAAAAATGTGTTCGGATAAAATTAATTGGGAGCTTTCAACTTCTGTTTTTTTGCGGGAATTGGGGTTCGAAAAATATATTTACGCAATTACCTTTATGGGTTAGCTGGTGATATACGTTTTTACGCTTGATTTCCCGCACGGTGTAGGGGGAAACTTGAAGCTATTGTAAGTAACTTTGGAACAGTATTTTGCTCTGACGTGACGTCAGAGTTAACTTTGGCGGTAATAAAATGATATTCGTAAGGTAGGTAGGTAGCTAACGGTAATTGGATTGATGAATAAAAGACTAATAAGTTTTATATAGCGTAATTATTTGGATCTTTAAATTAATAATATTTTTATAATAAGACACACTACGCACAACAGCTAGAAGCTAAAGTAGCTGGGACAGACTGGATGCGGAAGGCGGACAGGGTGTTGATGCGCAATTTGGGTGAAACTAAAGCCAGTCCATTAATGGACTGCGATGAGCCCGGAATACACATGCCTTTAACTTGCATAAAAGTAGGCAAATAACAATCAAAAGTAGTTATGGCACATGGCAAGTTACTGGCTTGTGTATTCCGGACTGAGTTGATTGATTTAGCGAAGCGGTAGGCAAATTTCTAATTTGATTTTAACTTACACGCCAGTTACATTTGAGGTATGTGATGGACGGGTAATCCACACGGGTCGATCGATAAGGCAAAGTTATTCTTGCCTAGATTTGTCCGTGGAACCATCTTTATAATTTACAGAGACTCCATCGTGCCTCGGAAAGCAAGTTTTGCTGTTAGTGCCGGCTGCCAGTCGTGGATCTGTGACAGTCGCTAAGCGTCGTCAGAAGCCCGAAAGTCAGACAACCAGTCTTACCACGGTGTACCGTGTCACCCAGTAACTGGATTTTGGAAGTCAGATAGGCAGTCGATCCATGTAAAATACTGGTATTTAGCTGCATCTGATGGGAAGTTTGTTGTCAACTTAACATAAGTCCGGGCTACTAGGTAAGTATCTACAAGTAGTTACTAAGATTACAAAGCAGGGAGCAGTGGTGGCCCAATGGTAACGGCCACGACTTACGAGTTGTAGGTCGTAGGTTCGAACCCAGACAGGCATTTTACTTTGTGTAAATAATTTCATCACATCTGCTCTCAAAACGGTGAAGGAAAACATCGTGAGGAAACCGGCATGTTCTAGAACAAAAAATTCGAAGATATGTGACATCTACCAACCAGCGCTGGGCCCGCATGGTAGATTATAGCCCACTCCCTCTCGAAGAGAGGAGGCCTGTGTCCTAGCAGTGGGAACAATATAGGCTGATTATGATTATGATATGATGATTGCAAAGCGGTTTTCTTTCAAAAGCCTTAATATTCCTTTTCAATTTTGTTTGACAAGTTTGCGAAGTTCAGGAAGCAAATGATGCATTTTTTTCCTTTTCTCCAAAATCTGTGAATTAATTAAACGAAGTTAATTGTCTCGCTGAAATGTCTGACAGAATTAATTGCGAACTTTTTAACTTTCTTCTTTTTTCGCTCGAAATCGTTAATTGTTTTTAATCACGTTCCGTTTTACGGTTTCATCCAGCTGTCAGTTTAACCCTTAACGATGAAATTGAAATCTGATACTGTTGTGATGAAAAGTCTTGGTTAATCCAGTTATTTTACTAGACACAGTTTTAAAGATGCATATCAAGAACGTACTATAATGTAAAATACAGTTTCTGAACTGTATTCAAAATTGTCCGTAAATTTTTTTTAATTTACAAAAAAATATATCATTACTCTTACCTTTGTGGTATTCCTATTTAGGGCTAATTTTACCAAAGTCAGATATCATTTTTTATCCGTGGAATAAAATTGACGTCTGACAAAATTTATTCTCAGGATCACCCCAGGAATTTATTCTCAGGATCAGGGTGATGTATTTAATTTTCCTGCAGGTACAGTTAACAACACCTCCTCACCACTCAATGTCAGTTTCGTAACAACCTCACATCCACTTAGTTACTTCAAAGCTCAGAATTGTTATCTACTCTAAGTCATAACACATCTCATTCATTCCGATTACAATATTTACGTATGGTAAATCATGTACGAGAACGTGTTGGATATCGCGGACTTACTTTATTCCGTGCAATTTGTTCTGCGTACAGTCTCGGGGGCGCATTATGTACGTGACGGGGACGTGACGGAGGTATGTGTTCTTGAATGTGACTGTGTGTTTGTTTAATTGATGTAGCATTTTTTGAAGTGAAAACTTCCTTAGGCAAGTTGGGCATTTTTTGAGATCGGAAAAAAACAAGTGAACTCTCGCCACTTTTACCGTAAGTGACACCGCGCATGTTTTGTTTATAAGACGATTAAAAAAATACCAGCTTCGGATGTGTTCGGCTGTCCTCGGGATGTACTCGGTTTGTATATATACTAGATATAAGATGATTGTCTGTGTAGGCTTGATCGATCTTGGGACTGTCTTCTATCGGATAAGCGTACGCGCGTACGGAGCGGACGTGTTTGTTGCGTTCTCTATAAAATTATTCCGAAATTATTAGTTACGATGTCTATGAATTGTCGAGCTTGTGGTGTTGACGTGCCAGATGGATTCTATATGAAGTGCTCCAAGCAACAATGCGAGAAAGTGTACGATTTAAAGTGTCTAGGATTGACACAAGAAGAGTTCAATACTTTCTCCGAGAAACACATTCACGACTGGGTATGTCCGGAGTGCGTTTGTTCTAAACCTAAACCCAAACGGAATGACCCGGATACTCCGGTCCGAAGCACCCTAGAGATGAAGACATACGCGACCAGTGCCAACGTAAACACTCAACGAGGAAGCCGTTCAAAAACAGTAGACGAATCGATCGTCGAGTGTGATCCTGACAGTATTTTGCTATCAGAATTTAGACAGTTTAGATCTGAAGTATTAGAGCGTTTAGACATGCAAACAAAGGTTATTAAACATCTTCAAGAAGTATGTTATTCTACAAAAACTGAATTAGAAGAACTAAAGACAAGTATGAAGGTATTTCAAGAAAAGGGTGTTCAAAAAGAGTTGTTGTTAACTCGCAACCAGCCATGTGAAGGTGTTGAAAGTGTATCAGAAAGTGTGAAATCTGATGTTGAGGTGACCAATCAAGTCGTAATCCAAACTTCATTCGCCGATGTGGCTCGTAGTGATTATAACGTAAACAAAACAAACACTACTACCCGCGTAAGTCAAACGCGTGAGGCCACGAAAACCGCGCCTGTGAGTCAACCAGATACAGGGTCTCAACATATCAGCCAACCTCATATAGTTCCGGTGGTCGAGTTGAATAGTAAAGAAGAAGAAAATAACGAAAACAATGAGTGGATCACGGTGCGAAAGAAGAAGGGAAGTTTTCCATCTAAAGGCGTAAAAAAGGGAAAAAATGCGGATTTGGTGGAAATACAGGCTACAGAGAAAAAGAAGCATCTTCATGTTTGGCGATTGTGTACAGAAACAACAGTTGAAAAACTTACATCGCATGTAAAAGGGGTGTGTGGGTCCGAAGTTTATGTTAAGATTGAAAAGATAAAACATAAAACGGAACGAGACTATGCCTCTTTTATCATTTCGGTATCTGAGTCAGTGTACGAAAAGTTGTGTCAACCAGATATGTGGCCCGTCAATGCTGAATTTTGTGAATGGATTTGGTTTCGAAAATCTACAAGCAAACCAATCAAAGAGTAATACTAATTTTGAGTTTTATTATCAAAACGCCAGAGGTCTTCGGACAAAGTTGAGTAGTTTTTGCAACAATATAGAATCATTAAGGGCCGACATATTTGCAATTACAGAAACAGGATGTAACGATTCTATACTCGATGCGGAGATTGTACCACCAGGTTATCAAATAATACGATGTGACCGGACGGACGGGCGCAAGCAAGGTGGTGCGTTTCTCGTGGCCACACACGGGTTCGAGCTTCGACGAGTGAATACACCGGGTGACGTCAACATAGATAACTGCTCATTTGAACTAGTAAGTGCGACGGTACATGTAAAATGTAAATTCTTGTTTTTATGTTGCGTTGTTTATATACCACCAAAGACAAATGAACATGAGTACATGATATTTTTTAGAATAATAGAACAATTGTGTGTAAAATATAGGAAGGTTGTAGTGTTAGGTGATTTTAATCTAAACTCAAGTAATGAAAACACTAAAAATTATTTTGAATTTTTTATGTCTTTTTGCGAACTCGCCCAGAGGAATAAAGTACCTAACTGCAATGGGAGACAATTAGATTTAGTGTTGTGCTCGTTATGTTTATGTGAGGACGTGCAAGTATGCGAGGCAGACGAGCCACTGGTGCCTGTGGACGCATATCACCCGCCACTCGCGATAACCCTGCAAATCAGCGCAAGCGCCAGGTACTCCACACCACCGGCCGCAGGGTCCGTGACTCAACACCATCAGGTACCCATCAGCCAAATCGAACCGCAATGGAACTTTTATAAAGCTGATTTTTGTTTATTATATTCTTCATTGGCCTCAGCCGATTGGAATCCGATTTATAGCATGCAAGAATCAGAAAAAGCTTTAGAGTATTTTTACAAGGTTTTTAATAGTGTAGTTGAAAATTGTGTACCTAAAAAACAGCCAAAACCTATAAATCGTATATATTGCTATCCAGAATGGTATACGAGAGAAGTGATTGCCGATATACAATGGAAGGCGAGACTTCATAAGCGGTATAAATCGACGGGGTCGCGTGTTGATTACAATGCTTTTTCTAAATGCAGAGCACGGATTAAAGAAAGTATTCACCGTGAGTACACAAATCATCAAGATCGAGTGCAGAAAAACTTAGCAAGGGATCCTAAGTCTTTTTGGGATTATATTCGGGCAAAAAAGAGATCCACCAAATGTCACAAAATTATGAAAGAGGGGGTAGTTTTAACAGACCCAGAATGTGTGACGGAATTTGCAAAGTATTTCTATTCTGTGTATAATGAGGAGTCGGCGCGGCTTGACGTGAGCGAAGCAGTGGAGGCGGGGGGCGCAAGCAGTGCGCGGGTGTACATCCCACGACTCACACTCGACCAAGTTCGAGCTGCGCTTGCTCGGCTCAAACCCAAGCGCTCAGCAGGCCCGGATGGTATTCCGGCATTTATTATGCGAGATTGCCGCTCGGTATTAGCAGAGCCGCTCATGCACATGTTTAACTTGTGCCTAGACACATCGTACTTCCCAGAACGTTGGAAGGTCACCCGCGTAATTCCCATACCAAAGGGGACAGACGGAACAGCAGTTGAATCTTATAGACCGGTGGCGATTCTGTCGACACCAGCTAAGGTGTTTGAGTCGGCCATTCAGCGAGATGTACAGGAGCAAGTAGCATCGCAACTGTCAGACGCCCAACATGGCTTCCGGCCAGCGCGTAGCACGACCAGCAACCTATTGAATGCCATGACGTACTTAGTTCCTCATATTGATGCAGGGGTGCAGGTGGAGATACATATACTTAAGGCTGTATGGAGTATATCCCTTTTACCCCTTGATGTATCCAACCTTGTTTGTGCTGGGCATGGTGGGATACAACAAGTTGGAAACAAGGAGGGATCTAGCACTGGCGTCGTATATCCTTGGAGTGTTCCGGGGTAACATAAATAATCCGGGTGTGCTACAGGGGATAGGCTTGTGTGTGCCGGATGGGTACGTGTATCGCCGACGACGGCCCAACTTGTTCGCAGTGCCGCGCGGTCGAACTAAACTGTTAGATAACGTCCCTCTGACGCGAACAATGCGCACACTAAATTTGGTTGCCGACAGAATAGATATTTTCTCATGTTCACTGAGCGAGTTCGCAAAGATAACGTTACACGTAATATCTTTTAATTTGTAAATTTTATGTTGTAAATTAGTCTATGAACTGTTATTAACACACTACCGAATTGGGAAACTGTAATGGTAGCGTATGTAATAAATAAATAAATAAATCTTGGGACTACTTTTTTTTACTTTCATATGCTGTATTATAGCCTATAGGTATGTTTCTATGCGATAATATATCAAAGCTTGCTAAATTACTTTTAACATGATGTGATTTTCTTTGCTCTGTTTTTATTATATGTCAGTGAGTGATGGCAAAGTATTCTATTTGTGTTTTGTTTTCACTTCTGTCGGCACTCCCGGAGTACCACTGTTTTTTTTTTATTTCTTTGTGATGCAGATATGATGATTAGAAACAATATATCTAAAATTAAACTTTTAGGTAGGTACCTATTGATAGTTTAAGCAAAAATATGTTACTTAATTCATTGTTTAACGTTTTAACCATCTGTAAAATATTTATTTAATATTTTGTACTTTGAATTTTACCAACCCAATCTCGAACATGTACCTACCGTACATGTTCGAGATTGGGTTGGTAAAATTCGATAGAACCAGGTAGTGCATTTTTGTCTTTTTGTCTGGTAAAGGTTTATTTTTTCGAAACCTAAGCGTTGGAATGGGTAACTAGCTTCCTCTTTCTGATTGACCGACACCTTGATAATGCCTGTATTTGGTTTGAAATAAATGGTTTAAGTTTGAGTCTTATACATTAATTTGCGACATTGTACCTCCGTCTAATAAACTTTCAACCAATCCAGTCAGTTTAAAAACAGAAAAAAAAAGGCACTCCGGGAGTGCCGACAGAAGTGAAAACAAAACACAAACAGAATACTTTACTATCACTCACTGACATATCGGATTTAAAACCGATTACATCCCGAGGGACAGCCGAACACATCCGAATGAAGCGCTGTGTCAGTAACATCAGTGTCGCGAGTTCAATTGTTTTTTCCCATTTCAAAAAAATCCCAACGCGCCTAAATAAGTTTTCACTTCAAAAAACTTGTGTAAAACACAATAATATCAGGAACATAATCCATTAGCCACCATAAATAATTTACTACCCAAAATTTTTGCCCGTTTTCCAGACAACGTCGTGCGCCTTCACTAGACCAACAAAATAAGCCGTGGCAATATTTCGTCATTAACCATGAAGAATGGCCGCTGGACTCCAGTTCCTTTGCAGCTAAATTCTCATTACGAAGGAGTCGAGTAAATAAACTGAACTGTCGACGTCGCATTATTAAGATTTTTTATTATAAAGTTTGTAGCACGAATGGTGAGTGAGAGTAGTTTTTTAACTAGCTGCGCCCCGCGGTTCTCCCGCATAAGTTTCGATCCCGTGGGAATATTGGAATAAAAAGTATATGTTGATTCAGGGTGCCAGCTACCTCTATACCAAATTTTATCAAAATTGGTCCAGCCGTTTGAGCGTGAAGAAGTAACAAACATATTATGTATAAACACACACACACGCACACTTTTTATCCCGATATTCCCACGGGATTGAAACTGATGCGGGTGAAACCGCGGGGCGCAGCTAGTTAACAATAAAAACCTATTGCCTCCGATTGCATGCGATTGTAATCAACCTTTTAAAATAATTTTTTTTTGTTTTCATCTTTTTTAAAGTTTTTAAAGTAAATACATTTTTTTTTCTTTTTTTTTTTACTACCTACTGACTGACATATTTTTTGTTTATAGATTTGGGGTCAATCACAGACCTTCATCTCACCTACCTAGGTCAGCCTATATACAGACCTCGACCCGAGCCTAGACCGAACTCAAATACGTGAACGAAAGCAATCATCTAGCTAAAACTACACGAGTATCTGAATAAAATATTCAACAATCCAATTTTCAGTCTCAGTCCACAATTTCAGATACACAAAGAACAACAAAAAAATTTTTTGTGTTTTTTTTTATTCTTTAGCGTTCGGTTGATATCCTTTTTGCGTTGGTTGGGTTAAGTGGTTAAGTGTTCCATAAATATAGATGTCTTCTGTGGATAATATAATGTTTGCCTGAATGATCAAAGATTATTATAGATTTCAGTGTTCGCTAACGTGGTAATAATATTAATCCGAGGCACGTATACAGGGTGATTGGAAGATGGGTGCAAAGCTTTAAGGCGAAGATAGTACAGGCAATTCAGAACCATTTAAGCCATGGTTGTCTTAGACGAAGTCTTACCACTTTTTTTTTACCAATTTCTTAAGATTTTTTTCGAAAATTCCCAAAGTTTTAACTAAACTACTTATTTATGGCCAAATTGAATGATAAACGAATTCATTTTTATTGTATTTAATTAAAGTAATGTGTAAGCAATCTAGCAAAACATGTTTTAGGCCTCTGTGTCGTTACACATTTTTTTTTACAGACATTTAAAGTTCATAAAACATTTTAAAATTCATAAATATTTTTTGTTAACCTTATTTTAAAAAAAACGGAGCATGCTTTTTTTGTTCAAACCTTTTTGAAAACATGCTTGATAATCGCTCTTTCTTTTGAGGTAACATTTACGTGGATATCTTACAAATTATTGAATGGAATCACGGACAACATTTTGACCATGAAACATAAATAAATTTAATTCAAATGTTATTTTATTTAGACTGCCTAAAATTTAAAATTTCTCCCTTAAATTGGTTTTTAGGTCCTAATTTCAATAATTTGTAAGATATCTGCGTAAATGTTACCTCAAAAGAAAGAGCGATTATCAAGCATGTTTTCAAAAAGGTTTGAACAAAAAAAGCGCGCTCCGTTATTTTTAAAATAAGGTTTACAAAAAGTATTTATGAATTTTAAAATTTGTTATGAACTTTAAATATCTGTAAAAAAAATGTCTAACGACACAGAGGCCTAAAACATGTTTTGCTAGATTGCTTACACATTACTTTAATTAAATACAATAAAAATGAATTCGTTTATCATTAAATTTGGCCATAAATAAATAGTTTAGTTAAAACTTTAGGAATTTTTGAAAAAAATCTTAAGAAATTGGTAAAAAAAAGTAGTAAGACTTCGTCTAAGACAACCATGGCTTAAATGGTTCTAAATTGTCTGTACTATCTTCGCCTTAAAACTTTGCACCCATCTTCCAATCACCCTGTATATGTATTTTTTTGGTTTTGTAATTATCAAATATCTTCTACCGCTCTAGGTGGAACAGGAGGGGCATGTCAGACTTTTACTGACTTAAACCCCGGGTGGGTTTTAGTCAGTAAAGTGTTCCTTCAGTTGCCTGTGCCAGGGGCCACAGTAACTCTTTCGAACAACCCGCGACCCTGGCAGACATCGGCCCTAGCGGACCCCGTCAGTTAGTGCTGACAACTGCAACCCGGGCCTGGTCCTTACCGGACGGCGAGCTACCCATTGCTCACCATCCGCAAGCCCGTGCCTACGGTAGCGGGGAATCGGCTCTCGACTCTAGGCAAGTGGGTATAACACCGCCAACCGCACCGGCGGCCTTAGTCAGCGGGATTATCCGAAAGGGTTACCGCTGGCCCGGAACATAAAGGGCTAAGGAAGGAACACGGGTGGGTTTTAGTCAGTAAGAGTCTGACATTCCCTTCCGCTCCACCTAGAGCGGGAGGGGTCATTTGATGATTTCCCAAACGCAAAAAAAAGGTCGATCGATCAGCTTAAGCTACGGTTTCTGCGGTTGGTCTGTGGATGGGTGACCATCTTTACATACCGTGGCCCCTGCGTGCCTCGGAAAGCACGTTAAGCCGTTGGTACCGGCTGTCATTCGTGGATCTTTGACAGTCGTTACGGGTAGTCAGAAAGCCGAAATTCTGATAACCAGTCTTACCACGGGGTATCGTATTACCCAGTAACTGGGTTGTGGTGGTCAGATAAGCAGTCGCTCCATGTAAAATACTGGTATTCAGCTGCATCCGGTTAGACATAGTTGGGAAAAGGCTAGGCAGATGATAACTTTCATCTTCTGTTGTATTGTATTCGTACGTACAGAACGTATTGTATTTTGTTCTGAGAGACTCTCTTCGTAACAAACAAAACCAGTCTAGTATGTCCCGTCATGTTCTTTACCCAAACCGCAGCTTAACTAGCAAATAGCGTCAGATGAATCACAGACATTTTGGTCCACCACAATATGGCCGTCGTAACCAGTCGATGGAAATTGGATTCTGATTCTAAATGAACCACAAACGTCAGTTGCATTCGAACAATTGCTGAGGCTTGAACTTCGTACGTAACTTGTGGCTGACACTGAAATGTGGTCTGGTCTCGTGAGATATGATTAAGGGTCTTTATTGTATTTATCAAGTTTATAAGTAACTAGCTGCGCCCCGCTGTTTTACCCGCATAAGTTTCGATCCCGTGGGAATATCGAGACAAAAAGTCTATGTGTTAATCCAGGGTGACAGCTACCTCCGTACCAAATTTTATCAAAATTGGTCCAGCCGTTTATGCGTGAAGAAGTAAAAAACATACACATACTAACAAATTTTCGCCTCTATAATATTAGTGTGACTCGGCTCTGTGCGTGATTTCTATTGCGTGATTTTTTTTTGTTTTAACTTAAAGTATATCCTATGACATATGATACTCGGTAATAGGTACTGTAGCTTCTCATTAGTGATCGAATTTTTGGAATCGGAGCAGTAGTTCCCTACACACAAACTAACTTATCTATGTATAATATTAGTACCTCACTAGAAAGGCAACTCACCAGCAGCCGCAGTCTCGGCAGTCGCTCCATGTGAAATACTGGTAAGTATTCAGCTGCATTCGGTTAGACTGGAAGCCGACCCCAACATAGTTCGGAAAAGGCAAGGCAGATGATGATGAGATAGGCAACTCACTTTATGGAGGAACCACAGCTTGAGATCATAAATTAGTGACTGCAAGGCAACGATACCCTGTTCGCTATTATTAATTACTAGCTGACTCGGCAAACTTTGTACCGCCTCAGATTCAATAAAAATAATGTATGAGAAAATGAATTATCTTTATTGTTATTTTTTTTTTGAATTTTTCCCATGTTTTAATAGTTATTCTGCTATTCGGGGCGGAGACAAATTCAACAAATCAAAGATCATAAAAATCGGTCTAGCCGTTCTTGAGTTATAAACGGTGTAGCTAACCCGACTTTGTTTTATGTCTGTAAGATGCGAGAGCATTTTATTATCACAAACATGCGTTTATTCGAAAGCTGGTTATTCGGTTATAGATTATGTAAAAGAGCTTACAACTATAAGCGTTTCTTTAATAATAAATCGAACGCGTTATGGTGCAAATTCGTAAAAGATGTACTTATATAAATATTTAAAGCACCTTTAATCCATTTAGGTGTTACTGGTGTTGATGACAAGATGCTTCTTCAATTTTATTTATACCAAAAGGAGACCCTTCATCTTAATATTTCCATTTATTCTTCATTCTAAAGAAGAGTAACATTTTTTCAATTTACGTTTACAAAAACGAGCATTCACGTCTAAATTCATTCCAATTTGAATTCTGAGTTGAAGCATACCTATGTTTCATTCAAAATTTAATTTTTGTAAATACTAGCTTCCGCCCGCGGTTTCGCCCGCGAGGTATGTCGATAAAAACTATCCTATGTCCTTCCCCGGGATGCAACCTATCTCTTTAACAAATTTTATCGAAATCCGTTCACTGGTTTAGGCGTGAAAACGTAACATACAGACAGAAAGACAGAGTTACTTTGGAATTTATAATATTAGTATGGATTATTATTATACTAAGTTGATTATATTTTTTTTCAATCACATAGGTACTCGTATTCAGATAACTTCATATAAAAATAATTGCATTACGTCAGTTCGAAACGAAGCGCGTAGGCGCGAATCGGAGCACTTGGGTTCGAATCGAAGCGCTTCGGAGCGATACACAAACTCACTTTCGCATTCATAATACTAAAATTGAGTCGACTTATAAAAACAATCAATCAATCAATCATCAACATAATTATTATTATCCTATCATATTCCCAAAGGGGTTTCATGGGTTTACATAGATTCGGAATCGAGTACCATCTGTCGCTAAATACATATTTTATTAGGTGAAACGAGGGACATACTTATTTATGGGAGTGTCGTAAACAGCTTTTAGTATGGGACCAACTCCGAAATATAAAATCATTCAGCTGTTCGATACATTTTGATCGTGTTAGTATTGCGCTATTGCAAGGGTGATCAACCCAAGGGCCGCGGGGTACCATGTGGACGTGTGTTATTATTTATCCTTAGAGTAAGAAAACTATAGAGAATCGGGTAGCGTGGCCACACATGAGACAAAAAACTAACTTAAATAACATTGGCTACTTAAGTAGCTGCCTTGAAAAAACGGGCACGCACTGAGAGACGGAAATAGTATAGCTTTATCCTTTTCTGTTACTTATAATAACTCAATACTTTATCCCTTTCTTGTGGGAATGAAATGGCGCTGCCCGCCGTCTATACTTTTCTTTTTCTAAGTATTTATCGTTCCGGATCTCAACATCTACCGTAACTGTAGGCAAGTTTTATTTACTAGATGGTCTGCCGGCGGACACGGCGGTATCAAAATTATGGCCAATATTCAAAATTGGTTGGGCATCCTTGCGGTACTGTTTGGAATACCCGTTTTTTTTTCAATTTCATAGCTGGTCCCGTAGTTGAGAGGTGCTTGTGGCTGAGTAATAACAGCCGCGCGGGCCGATCGATCAGGTAAAGCTACGCGTGCCGCGGTTGGTCCGTGGATGGTGGACCATCTTTACATATCAAGGCCCCTCGGTGCCTCGGAAAGCACGTTAAGCCATTGGTCCCGGCTGTCAATCGTGGATCATTGGCAGCCGTTACGGGTCGTCAGAAGCCCGAAAGTCTGATAACCAGTCTTACCAAGGGGTACCCAGTAGAAACTGGGCTGTGAAGGTCAGATAGGCAGTCGCTTCATGTAAAATACTGGTATTCAGCTGCATCCGGTTAGACTGGAAGCCGACCCCAACATAGTCGGGAAAAAGCTAGGCAGATGATTAGTTGGTCCCATAGTTAAGGTTAATCCTATAATTAGATTTTTAGTAATAACAAAGGTCAGTTTCCCAACGATGTATTCCTTCACCGTTTTGAGACCATTATTATGATGTAGACGATAAAATGTAATATATTTAAATTACCTTTCAATTTCAAGACTTATAATTTTAAACCCCGATAACGGAAACTATTTACCTTCCACTCTATACCAACATTAAACCTGCTTTTCTTCTCCAAGTAAATACTTAGTTACTCATAGCAGATACTAAGTCTCAGTTACTTGTTGGTTCTAGCGAGTAGAATCAACATTCTGACGTGGCTTCTGACAATTCCAAAGTGCTTGAAAAGGAAGGATTGTTAAAAAGCAAATAGGTAAAGTTGTGCTGTAATCCTGGAATTACCTAGTTGGAGCGTAACTTGAACAAGTTCAGAGACTTGGAGTTGTATTTTGACATGCCTCAGTATTTTTTTTAAGGCGAACTTGAACCAGAATTTCATTTACAACGTAGGTTTTATATAGGCCACAGAGCTTGTTCAAATATCTCTTAGAAGCAATAGATGTTCTTCTAAGTTCGAATGTGGGTCCAGTTAACCAATAAAAATGCAGAAAATAAATGATTACGTCAACTGGACCCGCGGGTCCAGTTCCGAGTGGGTCCAGTTGAACAAAGACTCATCATTATAGATGACATTTGGGTAATTTAACAATATTCATTGCGTTTGCCTGAAGGTGTAGCGTTCAAAATTCAAAATTCTTCATCTACACGACGTAGATGAAGAATTTTGAATAATATGGAGCAAAAGATATATATCCATCGTTCCATATCGGTCATAACAATTCGTTCTGAACGCTCACGGCGGAGGCTTCATGTTCCTTTGTGGTGATGGCATCAGGGTGCTGTTCCAGTACCCTGAGTGTATGCTGGAGGGAGCTGACAGGGTCAGGGTCTTTGGCAGAGACGCTGAACGGCTGCGATACGTCACTTAAAGACGAGTTCGCATGTAAGCCTTATTATTTGTTTTGTTTTCCATATTCATCGATTTCCAAAATATATATTTTTTTTATTACGTAATGGGCCCGCTATATTGCCACAATGAGTGGATTATACAATTACCTAAGCGGTTTTCGCTGTTAGAACGTGTATAGTTGATGGTCGTATGTATGTATTTAAAAAAACGCCACTACTAACTACTACTAATATATCACGAAATGAATGAATACCTACCTGACCCATCATTGCATCTATCAGTTAGAATACTGCTGCAAGTTACCTGCGAACCCTGCGAGCTAGAACATTTCGCAAAGCGTCTCATTTATATCTGTTTTCCGGGTGGACGCGCTAAATAACGCAGGTAAAGTGGAAAAAGCGACCATTAGGTCTCGAAAGCGCTTTCGACGGCCGATAGGGTTACACGATGTATGCAAACAGAAAAGGTTCAAACAAAATAAACTACTTAGACTTACCTTGGTTGTGGTAGCCAGATCTTTACTGAGGATTTTGTCCACTGTCTCGCCCACAGATATAGATTGACCTAGATAACGCAAGTATCACGATATGTATGAAAACCAAGCGTGTGATTTTTTGACTACCTACTATGACAACACAAGCACTATTTACTTTAGTGATGGGAAAATCAAATCGATTCAAAGACGCGCGCGTGCGGCACCCGTCTCGCCCCACCCCCCGGGCCTGGTGCCAGCGCTCATACTCACCCAGCCAGCAGTACTCAGGCAGGACTGAGTGCGAAAGTGGCGGCTTACGATTTTTGTACGTAAGCTGGTGCGATTTTTGGCACGCGAAGTAGTTGCTCTTTCGCTTTATAGGTGTATCTATCTATACCTATCTGTGGTCTCGCCGGTATTTGGGTTTGTAAAGTCAGGTAAATTAATTGTACCAACTTAATTAGTCCGTATATTCCAACTGTCATTCTTTAACATTTGTTTGAATTGGCTATAACACGACAAATTAACTTAGGTTGTCAATTTGAATCACGCACGATTAACTGTTTGACTGTACATTCATTTCGTCACTTTTTATTTCACCTTTTATAATTTTTTGTTCAGGGATATTAGAGGACTTAAGGGTTAGAACGGAGTAGATCTTCTGTATTGTTCCTGGTATACGTTCCATCGATTTGGTGTTGCGGTTTTGGAATGTAGAGGCTTTTTGGTGCTGTTATGGTTTCCAGCGTAAACTATGGTTCTTTATCTATGCTTGTTTTGGTATTTGCAGAGTAGTGGTGGCTTAGTGCCGCCTAGGCTGGGCCTAGCCCCGACTTATAGGTTGTGGGTTCGAACCCAAGAAGTCGCTTTACCTTTGCGTAATTTATTTCATCGCCACTGCTCTCAAAACTGTGAAGGAAAATATCGTGAGGAATCGGCTTGTCCCAGAACCGAAAATTCAAAGACATGTGACATTCACCAATCCGCACTGGTCCGCATGGTGGATTACGGCCCACTCAAAGAGAGGAGGCTTGCGTCCCAAAAGTGGGAAAATTATAGGCTGATTTTGCTAGGTGCATTTATAGTTTAACAAAATAGCATATTTGCATTTATTAAAAATGTAATCACAATATTCGTTAAAAAATTCACAAATTTGATTTAATTTCTAAAAAAATAATTATACCTGCATCGTTAAAACTAATATTAATACCGACGGATCGAGTTTGCTAACAATAAATGTTACAACATTTATTGAAAAACCATTTCACATTCAATTAATTGAATGTGAAATGGTTTTTTTCGCTTACCTACCTAATGCTGCTCTAAAAATATTTCCTGCCTCTCTTTTCCTTAAGGTGTATGAAACCTTTTATCGTTAATTTATGGCTCTTTCTGCCTTGCCGAAATCGAATTATCTGTCGCTGAAAGCAAATACGTAACGTAGGCTTCTGGGGTGCAACCTAAGTACCTTTAGTAAGGCTGTCGTACCCTTTATCTAATGCAAAATATGATTCTGCTACCCATATAAATGAGTATGTTAAAATATATGATTTATGCGTCGCTTTCTGTACCTACATATGAAAAAAGAACATGGAATCGTATCAGCGTACTCTATGAAAATGAAATGAAAATGAAAAATGAACGAATGAAAAATGTTTATTTGTCCCGAAAAAGTTACATGGATTATAAATGGGACTTCCCCAGTAGGTGTAATGTAATTGATAATACTTGTGTTGGGGCTATCCCGCTCTTTCCCTTAATTATTACAATATTAAGACGATTTTTTACAAAAGGTGACTAAAAATAAAATATAAAATTTAGGAATACTTTTACTTGAAGTGCTCAAATGATAACGAACTCGTTCCGTAGTCAGCGTGTTTGTAACTGTTATTTTTAAGAAATAAAAAATGTTAGTTGCTAAGTGAAAATAAAATATGTATACTATACAGGGTGTTACAAAACCACCCGTAAAGCCGAAAGGAGGTTAAATGGGGCCTTATAACGAGTCCATTCACAATATTTACATACCCCAAAAAAATAAATATTATTATTTTCACTGATGTGCAAACCCTATTTCAGTAAAATTAAAGAGTAAACTACGCAGAATGTACACAAAATGTAATGTGTGTATGTATTTTACATTTCTACCTAATTCGCGGAACGACAAAATTCGAAACAGTTGTAGGAAATCGATTAGAACATTTGAAATTGACAACATATTTTTTTTTCCAACTTGACATTTTTTGAAACCAGTACTTGTGTATAATGACATCCTTGTATTGAGGTAGCAAACATTTATGAATGAAAAATAGAAAAATTATTAGGTAAAATAGGTACGTAGGCCTTTCTGTTAAATAATCTGGTTCCCTGACATGACAGCTTACTAGGGTTGAAACATTTTTGACTATGATAATTAATTATATTTTTTACGGCGTATTTTGTAACACGTTGTATAGTACCTACCCTTTTATAAGCAACTAGCTGACCCCCGCGAACTTCGTATCGCCTCAGATTTTCTTGTTATTTTGCCCATTTTTTAATAATTAGGAACCCTCACGGGTGTCCCCAGAACTCCATACCAAAGTATCATTACAATCTAGTCAATGGTTTTGGAACGCACAGAGGACAAACATACAAACATTTTCAAAATCAAAATATTTTATCACACTAATATTATAAAGGCGAAAGTTTGTGAGTGTGGGTGTGTGTGTGTGCGTGTTTATGTTTGTTACTTCTTCACGTTCAAACGGCTGGACCAATTTTGTCAAAATTTGGTATGGAGGTAGCTGACACCCTGGATTAACATATCGGCTAATTTTTATCCCGATATTTTTACGGGATCGACACTTACGCGGGTGAAACCGCGTGGCGCAGCTAGTTTGAAATAAACAATTAATTTCCCTGACTGTACCCAACTATCAATCAACTAGTTCAAGACTCCAAATAGCACAATGCCAACAAAAACAAAATACCGCTGAACATAAACAATACTGCAGACGCTGAAAAAATATGAATCAACAAAGACCAAACAAAAGAGTCGGAACCAATCCAATCGACAGCGAAATAAAATCCAAAAAAATATATCCTGAAATCTATACGGAGCAAAAACAATACGTTCTTCTTTAGCGCGATAGGTATCTAGGTGTCGAGCGCGGCAGGTGATGCCGAGACATAAACAAGGCTAGGAAATCAGCGGTTTCAAACGTCTATCCATCCGTACTCCATACTAATATATCCATACTTAATATTATAAATGCGCAAGTGTGTCTATCTGTTACTTCTTCACGCTTAAACCGCTGAACCGATTTAGATAACATTTTTACTTTTTTATTGGGTGGCAGTCACGTTGGCGGCCCACGTGATGAAGAGTAAGAGGTCACTGCAGCTTATGATATATGATCTGCCAGAGGCCTACCAGACGCATCATTTCGGAAACAGTATTCTCGATTGGCTAACCAAGCTAGATTATGAGCAAGTGGAAAGCCTACTCTTAACCAATATCTAAACTGACTGTATAATCGCAAACCTACGCATATTTTAAATACATACCAAATACATACATACATATATACACATACACACTACATACATACATACACTACAACATCACTAACCCGATACACAAGCACCCTTTCACACTCCCTCACACACACCTACCTACATCATTTATCACAATGAATACCTACCACACTACGTGCGCAATCAGTTAAATTAACCTTACTGTATAATTTACTTTTAATGTACTTTTAATTTATCTACTTTTATTTAAATTTACCTTTTTTTTGTGTTTAGCTTCAACTACTTGAGAACGCTGTAAGAATCTAGTAATTATGTAAACTGAAAGGGAACTGTCTCCTGAGATACAGGCTAACAACCTAGTTCAGGAGGCAGTGCGCTTATGTAACTGTGTACTTACTTTGTTTTCAATATAGCATTATTATTATTATCATAGGTGGGTTGCGATAACAGAGATCATCATCTTCCTGCCTTATCCCATGTTACTTGGGGTTGGCGCAACACGTTTTCTTCTTTCATACTACGCTATTATTCATTCCCTTCTCTTTCTTAAGATTCCTCACACAATCCGATAGTGTAAAAGTTATAATAACAGGTATTTTGTAAGTTATTTTGCAGATTAATTGGAGTCATTACCAGCATTTTCGTGTCACTATTACAAATAATTCGTGTAACCTCGTCGACATAGTAACTTCCTTTTTAATAAACATAATAACTAATGCGTGATACTGTTCATGCATTAACATAGTTATGTTATTCTATCTGTACCTACGCAGAACTTGTGGTATATTCTTTTGGTCTCGAACCTACTTTGAATCCACTGGTTTTGTATTAAAATCCAGTCTAATAGGCGCATTTACAAATATGTAAGTACCCATTTCTTTGTCTTTATAGATATTGTTATCTAGAATCGTGTAGTTTTCTTTACTGAAGCTTCAAATTACAATACTGTGAATAGTATTCCTTATAAATATTTTTTTTTGTTGTCTCTCTAACCTAACTCAAGTAATATCTTGATTTCTTGTTCTTTTCTTTAGCTTTGTCCCGTTATCTGAGATTTTCCTTTCAAGTCCTTTTGAGATGATTTGATGACCATAATTTTATTGATGTTTTCTGAACGTTTTTTTTTTTTAATCAAATATACCAACCGCTGCTCTTGGAGCTCCACACAGTAGTTCGTTTGTTCCCGAAAAACTCCGGGATTTGATTCCGTGAAACTGGCACCTATGGATTGGCGCGGCGGCGATGGCACTTCTCCGGCACGTTATACCGATCACTCCCAGCGCTCTTTTCGTACACGCTTCTATTTTTTTCACCATCTATGAATTTAAGTGTTTGGATCAAAAACGTTTCATCCGTATCTACTGCAATAAAAAAAGGTAAGAAAATTCTACAGCTCCGAATTTTATCCTTATCTTTGAACAATATTTAGAGCCGTAGAGGTTACTTACCTTTTTTTATTAAAGTTAAATTCAACGTTGCCAGGCTTACTAGGTAAGGTTCCTGTATCATAAGCGTATTTACAAAATGTAGATTATCCTCCCCTAAACATCTGAAAATGTCATTAATTTCATTGTTTAGCAACGTAAGGCAGAATCATCATAATCATCATCATAATCAGCCTATAATGTGCCCACTGCTGGGACACAGGCCTCCTTTCAGTGAGAGGGAGTGGGCCGTAATCCACCACGCGGGCCCAGTACGGGTTTGTTGATGTCACATGTCTCCGAATTCTTGGTTCTAGGACATGCTGGTTTCGATTTCGATTCACGATGTTTTCTTTCAACGTTTTGAGAGCAGTGGTGATGAAATAATTTACACAAAGTAAAGCGCCTGTCTGGGTACCTACGACCTACAACTCGTAAGTCGTGTCCGTGACCACTGGGCTACCACTGCTCTGCAGAAAGCAGAATACTATTGGCTAAACTACGTTGTTCGCGAACAATTTGAGATATTTTTTCTTTGCGGTACCTAAATTTAAGTACATTTACCGACAAGAAAAACCTACGCGTAACCAACCTACTTCATATTTAATTCCCAGAATTGAACCTATATTTTTGTTCGACAACGTATCTTTCGTACAATAACAATATGTAATTCCAGTAACTATATTAACTCAATATTACGAACTATCTTCGGAATTTAATAAGCATAGATACAATGTTTGTAGTTCAGTTGATGGCGCTGATAGGATTTCGTTGCGGAAATATTTTGGCAGCCATCTTTATTAAGTTTCTTCAGGATATTGGCAATTAAGGGGGCGAGGGTGGAATGTATTTTAGGGATATGTTGACTTAAGGAATGAGAAATAGTTACAACACTACAGGGTTATGTAAAATATTAACAACCTCTTAAGAGGTCATTGTACTCATCATTATGAACAACTTTTACTATGGGACCAAACCTGAAATCGCGAAAACTAAATCAGCTGTTCCCTACATTTTGACGAGTTATACGAACATAAATGTAGGGAACAGCTGATTTTCTTTCGCGATTTCAGGTTTGGTCCCATAGTAAAAGTTGTTCATAATGATGAGTACAATGACCTCTTATGAGGTTGTTAATGTTTTACCAATAACTCTGTATATCGGCTGACTTTTTTTACCGTCTGGACAAACACAGAGTAAAAGGTGAACGACCGAAGCCGAAGCGTATGGGGCAGTTTTTTTTTTCGCAAAACAAAAATCAAATAAATCGACAAATAATATTATTATAAAATATCAAATTATAAAGCTTCTACGCGCGGAATTTATCAGTGAATTCGTAGCGACATTCAATCCTTTGATTGAAACCATCGGCCGGCTTCAGTCAATAGACTGAAAAAATAAATTAGATTTTATTTAACTTAGGTAACCCTATCATAGATCACGTAGCGTTGGAAGGCCTCCCACTACGTGGTCCGACCTAGTGAAGGCCGCAGGGAAGTGGAGGTGCTTGGGGGAGGCCTACGTCCAGCAGCGGACGTCTTTCGGCTGAAATGATGATGATGATGATGATCATCAATCAAGCTCACCAATAATCGAGCAACAGACAGAGCGTGAATATAATTGGGTCGTAACACGTTCAATAAGTCACTTACGCATTAATGGTGTGGGTTACGTTAGTGATCCCAGGAGTATCTGTTAATGGCATTTGCCAATGACATAATTTAAAGTTGATTATTATTCTGGTTTAGATGTGTCCCTAATTCCTAGTTCGTGTTACGATGTATCGTGTTTATCGGTTTTATTTTGGACAGTTATCGATGAGTGCAACGTTGGTCTAGTGGTCGCAGACGCTACTGCTGAGCATAAGGTCCCGGGTTCGATTCCCAGGTCGAGCAAAGTGTCACTGGGCTTTTCATCAGGAATCCTCAGCCTGGACTTGCGCCTGGTTGATGGTAATTGCCTTCCCCCCTATTCATTATCATCATCATCATTTCAGCCGAAAGACGTCCACTGCTGGACATAGGCCTCCCCCAAGCACCTCCACTTCGACCGGTTCTGTGCTTCTCGCATCCAACGGGTTCCTGCGGCCTTCACAAGGTGGTCGGACTACCTTGTGGGAGGCTTTCTAACGCTAAGTCTTCCAGTACGCGGTCGCCACTCCAGCACCTTTCGGCCCCATCGGCCATCTGTTCTGCGAGCAATGTGCCCTGCCTACTGCCACTTAAGTTTGGCAATTCTTCGGGCTATGTCGGTTACCTTGGTTCTCCTTGGTTCCCCCTATTATATAGGACTTAAACGTAACTGGTGAAATTTGGAAATACTATTACATAGGTATGATGGAACAGTACAGGTTTCCTCGAATAAAATACAGATTGCGTAGAAATATAAAGATTTAATCTATTCTGTTTGATGGCTGAATACTCAAAATGAAAAATAGACAGTTTTTAACTGTCACGGCCATGTCAGTTGACTACAGATAATAAAATGCAATGTTCATAATCGATTGTAAGTGATACCGATATGAGGAATACCTCGATTAAATATTATTAGGCTAACAGTAGGTAGACTCGCTGCCTTATCTTTTGGAGATTACAAGCGTGTTTTACCACGGTACCACAGGGGGATCGCTAACGATGCGTTGACCTCATTTACACCTAACAACATAATATAATGACATCAGCCACGGACACGAGGACAGGCCACATGCAGGCCACGAGATGCTGACTTCGCGCATCGCGACAACGATCACACCACCATTTTCAGGGCATAGAAAACGGGCACTTCGGTTCCAATCTCGAACGTTGTCATAGTCTTAGCCATAGTTAATTAATGTTAAATTCATTATAATTAAAATTATTATTTTTTTTTAATACTCCGCCTGCTTTTTTTTTTGTGGATGGGAAATGATCAAATGACCCCTCCCGCTCTGGGTGGAGCGGAAGGAAGTGTCAGACTCTTACTGACTAAAACTCACCCGTGTTCCTTTCTTAGCCCTTTATGTTCCGGGCCAGCGGTAACCCTTTCGGACAATTCCGCTGACCCGGCAGGCTTCGGCCCTATGCAAATAAAATTTACTTTACTTTACTTTACTATGGGGCCCCTCCTCGATGCTGACATCTCTTTGAGGCGCGCGTGGAACACGTACGCGCCGTTCGGCACGGGCCTGGTCCTGATCGGACGGTGAGTTACCCATTACTTTCCGCCCGCAGGCACGATACTCCGCCTGCTGCCTACGTAATTGGCGCAGTCGGTAGGATACTCGAAGCAGTGCGTGGCGCCTAAAAGGACTCTAAAATTGATCCTGTCGGCTCTACATGGCCGCTGCTAGAGCTCTTAAGCCTTCATCGAGTATCCAGAACCACGGAAAGCTGCAGCCGGTGCATCTAGACTTCGATGCTGATTCAGAAATACCAAGAAATTAAACTGTGAGTGCACTTGAATCGCTCTTGTGTTGCTTCCATAAAGTTGTAACTTTCCTTTTCCAGTCTTACGTTAATCCTTAAAGATTTTTCATCGTAGGCAATGTGGTGCTTTTACCCCTAGGGTCGTAAGGCAGAGTAGGTAAGGTTAGATCAAGATAGAAACGAGTCCCTTCGATTACTCCCAGGGTTCGACGGGAACCCAAATAATGATGTTGTGATAAGTTATATTTAGATATAGATGTTTATTTATCGTGTCAATTATAATGGGGTGACCCTTTTAGTTGAACCGGAATTCCGGATGCTTGAAAACTTTCCGAGCAACCCCGGTAAAGTGTGTCTAAGTATGTCAAAACCTTACTATCATGTAATGTAAGGCGGATCTATTTGCACAAAAGACGAAAATAATGTGGTATACATGTTTTTTAGGGTTCCGTACCCAAAGGGTAAAAACGGTACCCTATTACTAACCCTATGACCCTATGACTTCGCTGTCCGTCCGTCCGTCTGTCTGTCTGTCACCAGGCTGTATCTCAAGAACCGCGATTGCTAGACAGTTGAAATTTTCACAAATTATGTATTTCTGTTGCCGCTATAACAACTTAACTAAAAACAAAATAAAATAAATATTTAAGGGGGGCTCCCATATAATATAACAAACGTGTTTTTTTTTGTGTTTTTTCCTTGTGGTACGGAACTCTTCGTGTGCGAGTCCGTCTCGCAATTGGCCAGTTTTTTTTTTCTATTGCCACAATAATTTTATATGATTGGAGGAGGCCTGTGTCCCAGCAGTGGGGCTTGAGCAGGCTGATTGATAATGCTATACAATGAACATCGCTCAAATAAAACAATGTTACTTAACTTTAATATGAAAAATCTATTAAAAGATTTGCAATTATTTATGAGTTTGTATAAACTTTTTCACTATAGCCGAGTCATCATCATCATCTGCCTAGCCTTTTCCCAACTATGTTGAGGTCGGCTTCCAGTCTAACCGTATGCAGCTGAATACCAGTATTTTACATGAAGCGACTGCCTTTTTTTTTTTTTTTACCTGACCTCCACAACCCATTTACTGGGTAATACCGATACCCCCTGGTAAGACTGGTTGTGAGACTTTCGGGCTTCTATTTATTTATTTTGTTAGGGAAAACAAACAATTGTACAATATATATTACACCTAAGATTACATTGGAAGTGGGTAAATGTACAATCCACAACGTTTCCACAGATTACCAAGGTTAATGATACAGTGAAGACACAACGTTCAGAAACACAAAGAAAAAGACAGTAAGAGAATAAAGAGGCTGTACTTATTTTAAACTAAAACAAATAGTACTAAATACAATTATTACTAAAACAATCAAAAAGAGAGAAAAGACACTAAACATCACGCAAATGTAGACTATTCACTAAATATTTCTTAAATTTTTGGCGATCTAAAGCGAATATATCCAAGTTCACAAAAAGTTCATTGTAAATTTTAGCTAGTTTATGGAGAGGCGCCCGTTCACCCGCGTTGGTACGACAAGGTGTCGTGGCAAAAAGCGGGTAAACGCGTACCTCCCGTCGAGTAACTGTTCTGGGCACTACATAAAATATATTATTAACTAGATCTGAGCAGTCAATCTTGTTGTGCAACAGATCATGAAGCATCATGGTTTGAAGCAACAGACGCCTTGATTCCAAGGTTAGAAGGTTAAACTTTTGTAGGGACTGAGTGTATGAAATACGTTCCATATGACATTTAAACTGCATTGATCTTAAGAATTTGCGCTGAACTTTTTCTATAGCAAGATTGTATTTAGCATAGTATGGGTCCCATATCATGCAGGCGTACTCAATTTGTGGTCGAATCAAAGAATTAAAGAGATGCAGGAAAGTGGCTGGTCGCTTGAAATCTACGGATGATCTCATTACAAGGTGGTACATTTGGAATGCTTTAGCAATAATCTTATCAATATGTAGATTTAGGTGCAGTTTGCAGTCCAATAGGATACCCAAGTCACTAATCTGAGTCTCTCTTAAAAGTAATTCATTGCATAAAGAATAATTAAAACTAACAACATTTTTATTTTTGGTGAAATTCAAATACCTACACTTAGCTATACTTAATTTCAATTTATTTGTATCACAATAGGCAGATAATCTATTTAAATCCTGTTGTAGAAGATAACAATCATCGATCGTTGCAATTTTCCTATAAACTTTGAGATCATCAGCATACAATAGAAAATTACTATTATGAAAGCAGTCTCCGATGTCGTTGATGTAAATTAAAAACAACAATGGGCCAAGAATTGATCCCTGAGGGACACCGGAGGTAGCAAGGAATGTATCAGAATGGTACCCATTGCTCACTACAGTTTGATTGCGGTTATAGATGTAAGACTGAAACCAGCGCAGTAAGTTGCCTCTAATGCCGTTGAATGCTATCTTGTTAAGTAATATTCTGTGGTCAACTCTGTCAAATGCTTTTTTGAAGTCTGTATAGACGGCGTCTGTTTGCGCTCTCACATCCATATTATTAAACAAGTGATTCGTAAATATAAGTAAGTTAGTAGCGGTCGATTTATTTTTGACAAAGCCATGTTGCTCCGGAATTAAGTTTTGTTGAATAAAAGGAAAAATTTTTAGATGGACAAGTTTTTCAAATAGCTTAGCTAAAGCACAAAGTAAAGAGATAGGTCTGTAATTCTCGACATTTTGTCTGGAGCCACTTTTGTACACAGGAACTAAATTTGCATTTTTCCAGACCGAAGGGAATATGCCATCCTGAATGCATTTATTGAATATTAATGTTACAGGTTTGCAAATAGTGTCTGCAGACCATTTTAAAAAGCAAGGTGGTATTCCATCAGGTCCTTGGCCTTTAGTTATGTCCAACAGTTGTAACTGTTTGCGAACTAGAGGGAGGCTGAAATGTAAGCTATGGAGAGAGGTGTGGCTAGCGTCAGATTGATCGGGTGTCGGGCACCAACCAGGACTAAGACAAGTTGGTTCATAAACAGACTGAAAAAATTTTGAAAAAAGGTTACATATTTTGTAAGGATCACTAGATATATCATTTTTGTAAAACATACGAGCAGGGACACCCGACTTGCCACGACGGTTAGCTATGTAAGTCCAAAAATGCTTAACGTTAAGGGGAATACTGTCCTCGACACTCTTCATGTAAATGAGATAGCATTTGTTACATTCTGCTTTAAAGCGAGCTCTATAAGAGGAAAATACCTCGTAGTCTGATAAGTTTTCATACTTTTTCCACTTACACCAGGCTCTCTTTTTATATTTGAAGATACGAATGAGAGCTTTAGAAAACCAAATAGGGAAATTAGGGTTTTTAGGCTTTACTAGAGGTACACGGTTTTTTATTATGCCGTATAAGTAGTTATATAAAATTTCTACGCTTTTTTCAGCAGACTGGCCATTCAAAACCGAGCTCCAGTCAATTGAATCAATATCTTGGTTAATAAGCAGATAGTCGGCCTTACGGAAATTAAATCTTGTGGTATGTTTTGGTGGTGTAAAATTAATATTAATATTAAAAGGAAGCAAGGTAAAAAAAGGAGGATGGTGATTATCAGCCTGTAGCAGCTCATGGTTGGGTTTATAAACACGGCAATTATTATTAGAGAGGAGAAGATCAAGTATACGCCCATTTGAATTAGTAAAGTGATTATATTGCTTCAAATCGTGAACAGTCAGAAAGTCTCTTAAGCGTTGGCAGATGGAAGAGGTGCCAAGGCAAGCTAAGGAGTCTAGACAGGGATCAATTTTCGTCCACTGAGCAATTGGTATGTTATAGTCTCCCAGCAGCAGCAAACTATCGACATTTGTCGAGTTTATTATGTAGTCCATATTCTCAAAATGTAAGTTATAAACGCCAAGTGCACATTGATTAGGTATGTAGGCTGCACTTATGATACTTTGTGTAGTGTTGCTATTGCTGGGGATTGCGATAACAATATGTTCGTAATGTTTGTCAAATGTGCCTTGCATGGGTAGTGGGATACAGACAGGGTTGTATTCCCGCAAAACAGCTACCAGCACACCTCCTCCGTCAGATTTATTGGTTGCAGACCTGTTACGATCACATCTAAATACAACATAACGATCATCGATAAATTCGCAATTATTTATAGTAGGGATTAACCATGTCTCTGTCAAAACGATAATATCATAACAGTTAGAAAGAATGTTCATGTAAACAGTATTTAGTTTTGTGCGTACACCTCTACTATTTTGGTAGTAGATACTAAGATCATGCAGAGTGTTAGCCATGGTAAGAGTCTTAATTTATAAGAGTTACTAAAGAAAAGAAAAAGAAAAAAATATATACAATTAGTCAGTGCTTTGAGTGATCTTACGAATATCATACACGGATTTGATTGCAATCGTAGAAGAGGTCTCACAACGCTTTACCAAGATGGTGGCGTGTTTGACCCACACAAACTTGTAATTAAATTTCTTAGCCGCTTCGCGAGTTTCTCGCAGAAGCTGTTTCTTCGGAAGAGTAAGGTGCTCGTTTACGTAGACTGTCTGAGATGCGCCCGAGACGCCCAGCTGACTGGAAGTAAGTCCTCTCTTTAAACGGTATGCGCTTAGGATATTGTCGCGCAGGGCACGGGTACTAAACTTCGCAATTATATTCTTAGGCTTCTCGTTTGTAGCAGCGTGAGGAACACGGTGTACGGTAGTGATTTCTTCCCGAGATATGGCAACGTTGATGTTTTTACCTATGCCCTCAAGTATAGTGTAAAGATTCTCGTCTCTCCTCTCGGGAACGTTAGATATCTCCAAGTTACATTGCCTGGCTTGTTGCTCGAGGTTATCTATTTTTGCTTCGAGGGCTTTAATTGCACTTTGATTCACAGACCGCTCTTCTAGAATAATCAGACGTTTTAAAAAGTCGTCATATTGGTTCGATATGTATTGAGTCGATGTGTTTATCTCATCGACCTCTTTAGTAAGTTTTGCGAGACCCGCCTTCGCCGCAACACATTCCAGACGAAGGTGATCTATCTCCTTTTTAGATTCTTTGATATAGACTTCAAGATCACTCCGAATAGTGCTGATATTATTATTAATAACAACCAAATTGGCATCCAAACCTGTCTTCCACTCGCTGAGAGTATTTTTCAGATCTGCGTGAATCAAGGCAAGTTGTACAGTATGGTCGCAGTCAGGCTGTTTACGCTTACGCGATGAAGAAGCTTCAACTTCCGACGACGAATGCTTTGCCAGGTCTGGCTCCGAGGTAGACTGTTCATGTCGGAGCATTGGCTTTGGCTTCGGCGGCGTATGTTTAGTGCCAAACATACTGGTTGGTCCGATCTCAATAGTTGGTAGCAAACAGTTTCGTACCCGCACGATTGCTCGTAATAGATGCGTAGGCGCTACGGCAATGCACTGCAACGTAGGAGTGGGGCGGAGTACGCACAGAGCGGTCGTCGGTTTCGTCGTGCAGTAACTAACCTTGTTGGCGCGGTGGTAGGGCCGCCGACTGCGAATTCGGGCGACGCAAGTTCAAATCGGGGTGGGGCTACACTGAGTTAAAACTTGAGAAAACTATTTGTCCTCTTCTAAGACGGCCCTCTGGGCGGGACCAGTCCATTTAATTACTCGAAGAGTAAGTGAGAAACACACTTTAGACTAATTAGCCAATCACAAACGGACACACTCCAGAGAGCCACAACACGTCTGCACTGTGTCAGGTCACACGAATGAATTGCACGAATGAAATTCTGACTACCCGTAACGACTGTCAAAGATCCACGAATGACAGCCCGGACCAACGTCTTAACGTGCTTTCCGAGGCACGGAGGGGTCTCGATATGTAAAGATCCCATCCACAGACCAACCGCGGCAAGCGTAGGTTAACCTGATCGATCGACATGTGCGGCTGTTATTATAGCATTATATATATTATTCTATTATTATTTCACTATAACCGAATGCCTTATGATATTATCTTTCATTTTAAAATTTGACCCGGACGAAGTCGTGAGCAGGTGCTAGTATCCTTAAAGGTCTTGGGTTATAGGCAAGAATCCATTTTCACTTCAATATCAATAACCTTTAAGATTCCGATATCGGTACAAGTGACGTCATTACAGGAACGAGGTCAAAATGTGGATTAGTGGGTAATTTATCATCTTGTAAGGGCGCTAATGGCGGCATGGGGTAAGGTGGGTCTAATGTGGACAGTTAAGGTACGGGAGACAGTGGTTAAAATAACCGTAGGTGTGTGTATTTTGTGTTTATTCATGTTATAAGTAACTTCTCCCCGCGATTTTGTTCGTGTGGAAGTTCACAACAATTTCCTAAAATAACAGGCACATTTTTATAAATCTTTCCTGTTTATTTACTACGTTTGTAGTTTTGATGACAGCGGCCAAAATATGAAGAGTCACGACTGGTGACGCAAGAGCAAGCGACGTAAAAGTCCGTGTTAGAAGCAGCTCGAAACCCGCAGCCTTAAGGTCATAGCACACGTATCAAACCGGAAAGGGATCGGCACCGTATTAACTCGAGCCGTTCAGTATTCTTTGTATAAAACTCCCTACTGCAACGCATACTAATCGGAATCGTAACGTAATCGCCTCGCCTCGGGATAAACTCAAGAAACGGGGGTGCGGTGTGTTACGGCTCGTCGTCCCCGCGCTTACGGCTCGACGTAACCGCGCTTACGCCTGTCCGTACCCGAGCTTACACCTCTTCGTCCACCCTTGCCCCTCTCACCCCTCCCGTGGCCTGCCTGCACCATCAACCAGCGATCAGCGAGCCGTACGAAGAGACGTAAGCGCGGGGACGACGACCCGTAAGCGCGGGGACGACGAGCCGTAACGCACCGCACCACGGTTCGTGAGCTTGTCCCGAGGTGAGGCGATTACGTTACGATTCCGATTAGCGTGCGTTGCAGTACGGAGTTTCATACAAAGAATACTACTACTACTATTTCGAAAGTCGGTGTCTTTGGGATCTGTATTGAATAGTTTTAGTTTTTTGCCACCGACTTCCGAAATTAAAGTTATTTCATAATTTTGAGTTAAGTAATTTCGTTTTGAAGTCGGTTTAATTTTTTTTTAATTAGTTTTTTATTTCGTAATTTTTAGTTTTTGCACTAGAATTTGACCAAGGTTTTGAAATGTTTTTTTTTTGACACCCGTAGCTCGTATCAATAAGCCAGGCCGTCACACTTACACGTATTAGTCCATATCTTGAAAATTACTGAATCGATTTTGATGAAACTTGCACTGTTGCCTAAGTTGAAGTAAATGTAAGCCAATAAAAAAAACGGTCACGATCCGATTAATAGTTGCGGAGAAATGCGTGGACAAACATACATACATACGTCTATAAAATTTTGTATAATTGTTTGGAAGCCCTAATAGATTGTCATATGTGAATATAATATAATTCCAATAATATTACATACATACGTGTCGAATTGACAACCTCCTTTTTTTTGAAGTCGGTAAAAAAAAATCGAAATGTCAGGTTTTGTTCTTCACCTCCTCAATTCTAGCTGTAGTTCTAGTATGGAAAAACTGTCAATAATTCAAAATTCTATATTTCTCAGGATAAGACTTATTCTGTGTACATAAAAGTTTGGTAAAATGCGCCCTTAGAAATATATCATTATATTAAAACAATACATTCAATGGAGTTGAACGTAAATAACTTTACATGACAACTCCTGTTCGCTTTAAATGAAAGAGCTTAGGGCAAATGGAATCTCTGGTCCTGCTATTCAAGGATCAATAGATTATGGATACGAAAAAAAATATTTCGTTCTCAACACACTAACCGATTATGAAATTCTTGTTTTTACAAAAATAACCACGAGAAAAAATGCTAAATTCTGTGTTGTAATCACAGCTTTCATTCGAGGTTACTAACCCTTTTTAATCTCAACTTCTGTTGAGTGTTTAGGAGATTAATCCCCTAGGCTTCATTTAAGCTATCATCATTTACCAGAAAATAAATAGCTAGTGTCATGTCACTAGAAAAATACCTCTTTTTAGGAGATGTTCTCACAGAGACATAGAGATTTTTTAATGCATGATTGATAACTGAATTGTGGAGGTCAGATAGGCAGTCTCTCCATGTAAAATACTGATGTTCAGCTGCATCCGGTTAGACTGGAAGCCGACCCCAACATAGTTTGGAAAAAGGCTAGGCAGATGATGTTATTGATAACTTTCAAAATTATATCAGATTCGATATAATTATCTTCAGAGTAATATTAATTTTTCGCATCAAATAACCTTATCCACATTTAGAACATCCAACACGTACCTTATTACAAAGGCAAAGGCAGAACTGAGTGGTTGGGGACAAATTAAAGTTTGGTTAGGACAAACGCAAACGTTCTCGTTATCGTTCAACATAATTAAAATATACATTTTGATTTACTCTTTTTTTGCAAAGCCATTTTAATTTACATTTTTTTTTGATGTTGGAAAAGGGTTTATATAGCCAAATTATATATTATTATTTCTTTGAGGTCAGTGTTCTCAAACCGACTACTCTGAAGAAGTTACTCCTAAACAAACTCAGAGGTCAGTCTCTTAAGCCCTCACATTATCTTAGACAGATCATGTGAGGAGCATACAGATTTTAGTGTCTATAGAATTTTGAGGAAAGTACTACACAGATTTAGACTGATCTGTCAGTCAGTGCACGCATATGTCAAGTTAAGGGGCTGTCACCCGAAATTGAGTTCCGATGTTTCGGTATTTTTAGCCACGCCCACTATTTCTCCGATATCCTAGCGCCATTCTTAAAGTGCGGTGATACAGTGAACTACCGAGTCAGGCACGGTGACGCGGTTAATAATAATTAACAATAAACCAATAGATGGCGCTGTTTTATATTATTATTCATCTCATGGAAGTAGTAAAGTCAGTAATTTTTATAATGTAATATTGACGAAACAGGTACACGAACAGAAATAATGAAACTCTAAACAAATAGTTCCTAAGCTGTTTTGTACAACGCATAGCGTAAATTCATCACTTTTAACAAGGCTTGGTTGGTCTAATGGTTTTTGCATAGATTGTGAATAGCGAGTTATCGAGTTCGAAACCAAGTTGAGTCATAACAGGGAATTTGTATTGTTTTTTTTAGTTTTAGGATATTATCATTGTTTTTTTTTATTTATTTTGTATATATTTAGAATATTTTCATTGTTTTTTTTTATTTATTTTGTATATTTTTAGAATACATATTTATTAATGTTCTTTACAATAAAAAGACACGTTTGGCGAACAGTTCAGAAACGGATCTGGGACACCTGCGCAAAAGACATTTCCGCGAATGGACTTTTGCGCGAATAGACTTTTGCGCAAATGGACTTTTGCGCGAATGGTCGTTGGCGCGAAATACTCTTGCGCGAAAGACACTTGCGCGAAGGACACTTGCGGGTGTCATTCATCAAAAGACAATTGCGCGTAATACATATTAGCGTAAGACACTTGCGCAAAAGATACTTGTGTAAAAAGCACTAAAGTGCGAAAGACTAGAGTGAAAGTAGCGCGAATAAAACGGCTATCTCTGCATTGTGCTATGTCTTTTGTTGTGGCACAGCTGCTGGCTAAATGAAATAAAAACAGCAATAGCATAATCTGGGAGTACCTCCAAGCGGTGAAGGTGGTAACAGTATGAGGCCCGCTTGCACCACAAATCACTAAATATATTTGACGCTAAACGAATTTAAAACATCCTGCAATTTTATTCAGTTTCTTGAAGTTGACAGAGACTGAATAATGTTATTTATGGTGCAAGCGAAGCGGCCCTATGTCTAACTAAAACTCCCATCAAATTCACGCCTGCGGGCTTATGGTGTTGCTGTCTTTATTGATATATTTGTGTTTGGCAAGGTAGCCTACCCGGTAACGCAGGGGAACAGCCACATATCAATATGAGTTCCAACGAACATACTTTTTGTTCTAATCTACCCTCTCCTATTTTAATTAACTTCCATCAACGTGCCCCCTTATTACTACCATCATCCTTCTCGTCAACTACTCCTGTCATCTGCATCACCATCAGCTTCTCGTCAATTTCTACTGTCATCTCCACCACCATCAGTTTCCCATCAACCGTTCGGCGCGGAGATTGGATAACCTACTTAGTGTCGCTTGGTGTCCAACTTTTAACCTTTTTAGGGTTCCGTACGCAAAGGGTAAAAACGGAACCCTATTACTAAGACTTCGCTGTCCGTCCGTCAGTCCGTCTGTCTGTCACCAGGCTGTATCTGAAGAACCGCGGTAGCTAGACAGTTGAAATTTTCACAGATGATGTATTTCTGTTGCCGCTATAACAACAAATACTAAAAACAGAATAAAACAAATATTTAAGGGGGCTCCCATACAAAAAAACGCAAAAAAAAACGTGTTTTTTCGGCGTTTTTGCCGTCTGTCTGTCGCCAGGCTGTATCTCAAGAACCGCGGTAGCTAGACAGTTGAAATTTTCACAGATGATGTATTTCTGTTGCTGCTATAACAACAAATACTAAAAACAAAATAAAATAAATATTTAAGGAGGCTCCCATACAAAAAAACGCAAAAAAACGTGTTTTTTTTCGGCGTTTTTGCCGTCTGTCTGTCGCCAGGCTGTATCTCAAGAACCGCGGTAGCTAGACAGTTGAAATTTTCACAGATGATGTATTTCTGTTGCCGCTATAACAACAAATACTAAAAACAGAATAAAATAAATATTTAAGGGGGCTCCCATACAAAAAAACGCAAAAAAACGTGTTTTTTTCGGCGTTTTTGCCGTCTGTCTGTCGCCAGGCTGTATCTCAAGAACCGCGGTAGCTAGACAGTTGAAATTTTCACAGATGATGTATTTCTGTTGCCGCTATAACAACAAATACTAAAAACAAAATAAAATAAATATTTAAGGAGGCTCCCATACAAAAAAACGTGTTTTTTTCGGCGTTTTTGCCGTCTGTCGCCAGGCTGTATCTCAAGAACCGCGGTAGCTAGACAGTTGAAATTTTCACAGATGATGTATTTCTGTTGCCGCTATAACAACAAATACTAAAAACAAAATAAAATTAATATTTAAGGGGGGCTCCCATACAAAAAAAACGTGTTTTTTTCGGCGTTTTTGCCGTCTGTCTGTCGCCAGGCTGTATCTCAAGAACCGCGGTAGCTAGACAGTTGAAATTTTCACAGATGATGTATTTCTGTTGCCGCTATAACAACAAATACTAAAAACAAAATAAAATTAATATTTAAGGGGGGCTCCCATACAAAAAAAACGTGTTTTTTTCGGCGTTTTTGCCGTCTGTCTGTCGCCAGGCTGTATCTCAAGAACCGCGGTAGCTAGACAGTTGAAATTTTCACAGATGATGTATTTCTGTTGCCGCTATAACAACAAATACTAAAAACAAAATAAAATAAATATTTAAGTGGGGCTCCCATACAACAAACGTGTTTTTTTCGGCGATTTTGCCTTGTGGTACGGAACCCATCGTGTGCGAGTTCGACTCGCACTTGGCCAGTTTTTTCTATATTTTTGAGAAAAATATAACATTGGGTAAAAATTATTGGAATCGATTCAGTTACTTATTCTGAACAAACTATATTCAGGTTTCGCATACTTATGCTAAAAACAAAGTTGTATAAATATAGTTTTGATAACAATAATTATGAAAACACATATTGGAGATGCATTGACGATATTATAGGCGGCATGATAAAGGTGACAAGTGTTGGGGTCGATGCCACTTGTCTGGTGATTCAGTAACATTAAAATGCCAGCACAATCATGTTCCCAGTCGGGCAACGATTGAAAAAAGGGATATTATAATGCAACATGAAAAATCAGGCAATCCGAACGCAATCTGCACCTCAGCAGCTAATTGCAGATCATACCATTAGCACTGCATCAATTGAGTCAGCCGGAAAATTGCCTACAGTAACGTCCTTGAAAAAGTGCATACAGGAATCGCAATGCAAATATTTCAGCCCCAGCGAACCCCTTTTCGCTTCTAACCCTCGAAATTCCTGATACTAACAGCAAAACCAGTCGCTTTTTTTTCTTTTTTAAAGTAGCACAGTTGGTGATATTTTATTTACATTACAATCTAGCCTATTAGCTAATAAGTAATATAAATACCTATAACTTAAACTGATAAGTAACTATAAAATCCCACTAAAAACATTTTCATGTAAAATGTTGCCAAGACGAGACCACATATGGCTCGCACTGTCAAAAAGTTATCAGATCTCATGTCGAGCCAAGCTTCTGACTCTACACGCCCTAACTTCACAAACTCTACACCTTAGTCAAAATATGTGGCTTGGCCGTTTCGTTACTACAAGAACTATTGTATAACATAAAAGTAATGAACAGTGAATAAATTTTTCACCTTACGCCCATGTGATGGTAGCGAAACGGTATCAATCGCTTAACCACTGCGCCAAACGTGCCGACAATGGAAGTTTTTAGACGGATTACGTCAGCAGAAAAGCCTAACGGAGCTAAAAATTTATCAAATTTTGTCAAGTGGCTCAAAACACAAATAGCCGTCCAAGATATGGGCAAGCTTCAATAAGATTAAAAGACTTGGTTGAGGGAAAGACACCTATGATGAAAAATTTGAAATTTTTCACGTCCGCCATCTTGGATTTTTATTTTGACCCCACTATCGACTTCAGCGCCCACGAAAATCACAAAAACGACACCGATCACGAAAAATTTGAACATTTTCGCGTCCGCCATCTTGAATTTTCATTTTGACCTCACTATCGGCTTCAGCACCCTCGAAAACCATGAAAACGACACCCATGATGAAAAATTTGAAACTTTTCACGTCCGCCATTTTGATTTTCATTTTGACCTCACTATCGGCTTCAGCACCCTCGAAAACCATGATGAAAAATTTGAAACTTTTCACGTCCGCCATCTTGGATTTTCATTTTGACCTCACTATCGGCTTCAGCACCCTCGACAACCATGAAAACGAATTTGAAAAATCTTTTCAGCCGCCATCTTGGATTTTAATTTCGATTTTTCTATCGGCTTTACAACTTTCGAAAATCATAAACGATATCCATGATGAAGCATTGGTGAATTGTGGGTGTACTATACACTCCTGCCCAACCCTTTGAAAGAATACATGCGTGATGTTATGGAGAAATCTCATTTTCCTCAACTTTGTCGCGCAACTGTCTCGTCGCGCAAGCGGATTCGCGCGTCTGCTTCGCTTCTGAACTGTTCGCCAAACGTCTCTTTTTACTGTAAAGAACTTTAATAATTATTCTAAAAATATACAAAATAAATAAAAAAAAAAACAATAAAAATATCCTAAGACTAAAAAAAAAAAATGATAATATCATAAAACTAAAAAACCAATACGAATTCTGATAGGACTCAACTTGGTTTCGAACCCGATAACTCGCTATTCAGAATCTATGCAAAAACCACTCGACCAAGCGAGCCTTGTTATAAACGATGAATTTACGCAATGCGTTGTACAAAATAGCCTAGTAACTATTTGTTTAGAGTTTCATTTTTTCTGTTCGTGTACCTGTTTTGTCAATATAAAAATTACTTATATTACTACTTCCATGGGACGTATTGGTTTGTTAGTATAGAAGTGATTTTTTGCTGGCCTCCGACATTTTTGTTTGATGATAATATGAAATGAACGGATTGCGAGGCAAAGCGACATACGTCCGTCTAGCAGCGCGCCTAAGCGATCACTGGTCGGATTGCGTACATAAGAAAGAGAAGCGCGATTTCGCGACGCTCGTACATTTTTACAAACCACAAAATAATTAATTACCTCAAAATAAGTTGAGTTGTCAAAAATATTAGACAACCAAGTTTTGTATTTTGATATGATACGTTATTGTTATAAATTTTACCAACGTACGTTGGTAAATAATTCAGATTTTTTTGTTGGAAGATCAGTTTAGGAGGTTAGTTTACCATTTTTTTGTATCGAGAAAACTTTTCAAAAACGTGTTTTGAAAACAACGAAGTTTTAGGAAATATGTTCAAGATTAACATATATTTTTTCCGCTGTCTCAAACTGTATAGATTTGGCTAAAAAATTGTTGGAGACAAGCCTATTTGGGTCTATTCAGCGCCTTAAGGATCTCAATCGTAGCTCAACTTTTTTTTTTTTGTTTAGCCTATACTGTCCCACTGCTGGGCAAAGGCCTCCCCAAGTCCTTCCAGCTCAACTTATAACTTAAAAAAGTTGGAGATGAAAAGTAAAAAAATGGTTTATATAGCCAAATTAATGATGAGATAATAATGCGTTTGGGACCCTGCAATTTCAGTTATAATGTTGATCCTGGCTTCGATCCACAGGTTCGGCGAAGTGTTATTGGGGTTTTCCACTAGGTATTTTCCAGTAACACAGCAGTACAGCGGTCGATTCTGTAAAAATCTCACCGTGAAAACTTAGGTGAAGTGAGTTTGTTTTTGCTAGGAATTGACACTATTGACAGTTCACTCCACGCTCACTTCACCTAAGTTTTCACGGTGAGATTTTTGCAGAATAGCACCGCTGATATCTTTAATTTAGTACGCAAATACATGGTTGGACGTGTAGTTGCGGACACCAGCTCGTCATAATACCAGTCCAGTCCAGCCAGTTGGCTATCTTTTAAAGTGAAGGCACGTGAACATATCCGTCAAAAGTTGACCGTAACTGTCCAGCGCTGTTTTACTGGATTCGTTTTCTCCTCTACCGATAATTTTTTCTCCTCACAGTTCATTTTGTTTATACGTATGTATTATCTATCTATGAATTAGTATTTATTCTTGTATTTTATAGTCAAGTCCTAGCTATTTATCCCGTATGTTGCACCTGCCATGTTTTGTCTCTGCATCTCCCTAAGGTTGACTGGTAGAAAATGCTTCAGGCATTAAGTCCGCCTTTGTACAGTATTTCTTTTACTTGTGCATAAAGTTTTAATTAATACTATATAGCTTTAAATTATGAAACAGTTTGCAAGAACTCCTTGTGCCATTAATCTATGCTAATAATAAAAATGCAAAAGTAACTTTGTCTGTATGGCAGGCGTTTTCACGTCATAGAATTTGATAGATAGGTAAACGATAAATGACTTTATTTCTGTAAGTAGGTTTGTACAAACATGTAAATCATTCAGTAATCGTGCAGCTCAACTCAGAACTTAAGCAACTCAACGATACAAAGGAGATAGCCTGGGACCTTGAGAAGGAGGCAGGGTACTTTTCATCCTGGATCGCAAAGTCGCAAGCAACACCTAGATTTCTATAATTTCTCATGATTACAGATCCACGCTAAGGTCGTCACTCAAAAACACACCCCCATGGGTGTTACAATCGGGCCTGTGGGCGGAGATGGGTAGCTCACCGTCCGATCAGGACTTGGCCCGTGCCGGACGGCGCGTACGTGTTCCACGCGCGCCTCAAAGAGATGTCAGCATCGAGGAGGGGCCCCTTAGGGCCAAAGCCTGCCGGGTAAGCGGGATTGTCCGAAAGGGTTACCGCTGACCCGGAACATAAAGGGCTAAGGAAGGAACACGGTTTTAGTCAGTAAGAGTCTGACACTCCCTTCCACTCCACCCAGAGCGGGAGGGGTCATTTGATGATTTCCCATCCACAAAAAAAAATGGGTGTTACGATACAATACAAAACAAGCAAATAAATTGAACAAGACACATCCAGCTATTCTTTAGACTATATCCTTTTCAGCATTCACCCTTTGGGATATTATGTGTACCTGTAAGGACTTAATGTTGTATTATTACGGCCTGTATGCCTTTTACTCAAGGTTTGGTCCCAAGACGCAATTCATTTTGGACCACTAAGTACCCCACCTGATTACGGCCCAGGTGTATTGGGAAATTACTTCGTCTAATGTAGGTAGGTGATTTAGTTTGTAATTATTTGTATGGAAGAACCGATAGAGAGAATAGTTAAGTATCTTGTCGTGTGTCGACTTTAGATTAACACATTTAGCTGGGCCTGTCTCAAAATGATAGCTAAAATGAAATGTTTCGGATTGGGCATGTCTTTGACATCTTCCTTATTACTACATTTATTGAAAAAAAAAACATACTTCGTCTAAGACATGTATGGCCCAAAATGCTGTAAATGGTGTCAACTATCACTCCCTTATAGCTTTGCACTCAGCTTCCAAACACCCTGTATAGTATACTTTCACATGCATTTAGTAAAAAGCTGTTATTGTGACATTATAAACACTTCAATTTTATTTATTTGTATCAAAATATTTTTCTGCTAATGTATCAAAGGGAATAATAAAAGTGTCACGGTCAAGTCCAATCTCTCATTTCAAAAGTGATAAAGAAAAACAGAAACCATTAACATTTAAGTGCCACATTTCAACAGAAATACAATTTACCATCACAACTAATCAGTATAAAAAATCTTAAAACGTTCATAAACAATTTATGTATAAAAAATCTGCGATAAAGCTTTCACAGATAGGCGCGACGCGACTCTAGTGCACAATGTTTATGAAATGGTTCTACCGGAGTCGCGTCGCGCATGTCTGCGATAGCCTTTATATTATTTTTTACTTCTCAAAGAAAGCGTAATATGGCGACGCCGACGTTAAGTCATTTACCGTAAATTTTATTATAGCGAGTGATATTAAAGTATGTTTTTTACAATTCTGCGTCAAATATAAAAACCGTAGCAGTACAGTCAACAGCAAAAGTAGATGATCAAAATCAGAAATTCAATACTAATGAACTGAGTTCGCGTCAGAACTGTGTGGCGTCGAAGTGATTCAAAAGTATGTGATTGTAAATCATACCAAACATTTACTACTAGTACAGCTGCCATAATATATTCGTGATCAGTTTTAGCTCCTATTGAATTTCTGATTTTGATCATTTACTATTGCTGTTGACTGTACAAGCACATAAATGTACAGAACCTAATGCCATAGGCATTTTCTACCAGTCAACCTTTGGGTGATGCAGAGACAAACACTAGTAGGTGCAATCATGAAAATCACACTAAGTTTGTGAGTGCGTGAGTGCGTGTGTGGGGGTGTGTTTATATGTTTGTTACTTCTTCGCGCTCAAACGGCTGGACCAATTTTGATAAAATTTTGCATGGAGTTAGCCGACACCCTGTATTAACATATCGGCTACTTTTTATCCCGATATTCCCACGGGATCGACATTTACGCGGGTGATACCGCGGAGTGCAGCTAGTTACACATAAATATAAGCACAAATAAATATAAATAAATACATGAATAATGAATTTACTAAAATTGCTCTTCCTGATGGAAAACAGTTATTTCCAGGGCTATGAAATATTTGAAGAATACTAATAAAAAGCTTGAATCTTGCTAAGCTACTCGTATGTAATGAGTTGCTTACTCAGTTAAGTAAGTAAGGTGTTGCCCGCTGAGCTACAAGAGTGTTACCCACTGAGTTAAAAAAAAAAAACATAGGATTCTTGTCAACTTGTCAAGACAACTCAGTAGCAGGTATAGTGCTCAAGGCTCTTTTGGCGACTGAATAGCATTGACATGGGGGCGCTGTTTTGACAAAACAAGATGGCGGCTTTAGTTCCCAAGTTGGCCTCGCGCCAAAATTACCTTCAAAAGTTGTAAGTATTAGTTATGTAAATGGTAGGTACACTACAGACTACCTACAGTAAGTATTCGTCTCTCCTTTCCCTTTTTAATCCATCCCAAGATTGTCTTTAAAAGATCGCTCTTAACGATAAGACCGCCCATTGTGTCACCCTTTGTAAAATTTATATAATTTAAGTCCGTAATTTATATTTAGAGTATTACCGGTATACCGGTCGAAGTGGAGGTGCTTGGGGGAGGCCTATGTCCAGCAGTGGACGTCTTTCGGCTGAAATAATGAATAAAGAGTATTCTATCCTAAGAATATATTTTGAAAAATTTAGTCAAACTTAATTTTGTACAACTTTAATTCCGATTTCACTACTCTATTTTTTTAGTTTTGACAGCAAATAGAAAACTGACAACCTCCTTCTAAAATATCTAAACGTTTTCAGTGCAAGAAGCTTCTATAGGAAACAGTCCATTTAATTCATGCCATGACCATTAAAACACACGACCGTCTCCATTTAAATACATTAAAAAAAGCGACAAGTCACATCTAGGACATACTTGACATGTAACAAGATTAAGTGTCCCAGCTTCCGTTGCCATGGTAACGGAGTGCCTCTGAATATTCAGCGTCTGCGCGTTTGCAGAGAATTAACTGAGCATCAAACCCGTTTGTTAACCCTTGGAACAGCTCTCGTTTTACTACTAAGTGGATTGTATTATTTTAAAGAAGTTCATGAAAAGGGTTATTTTTTTTGGGCTAAGGTAGGTACTTGTAGCTGATTCACTTAAGATTTTAGCACTTGCCCTACTCTTGGCTAAATGATAAAAGCCGGACGGTTCGATCGAAGGTTAAGCTACCCTTGCCGCGGTCGTTTTGTGGATGGGTGACCATCCATTACATACCCGTCCGTGCCTCGAAAAGCACATTGAGCCGTTGGTCCCGGCTGTCGTTCGTATATCTTTGACAGTCGTTATGGGTAGTCAGAAAGCCCAAAAGTCTGACAAACAGTCTAAGTAAGGTGTATCGTGTTACCCAGTAAGTGGGTTGTGAAGGCCAGATAGGCAGTCGCACCAAACCAGCTGAAAACCAGCGCTGGGGCTGTCTTATATAGGGTCGGAGCATAATGCTGAGCGATAGCCGTTTTGCGTGGATGTGACGCATGTTTCCCCCAACGCTTTCTTTTTTTTTTGTGTTTATGTTCTTTATTGCGTCATGTTTACCGCAAATAAACGTATTTTCTTTCTTTCTTTCTCCACGACTGGTATTTAACTGCACCCGGTTGGTCTTAAAGTCGACCCCAAAATAGATGGGAAAAGGCTAGGCAGATCAAGGTGAGATCAGAGGTATTTCTGACAGATTGAGACTGAAACAGACTGTGAAGTTCTCAAAATTACGGTTTACATTATTTTGCATTTTTTACTAAACACTAATTTCTCCTATTTTAATGAGTTTACGTTCGATTTCCTTAGTTTCTTGCCGGCGCTTCTTCATAAGAGACGACCAATTTGGCACTGTCCAGTGTCCACCCAGCGTCTGACGTTTCATAAGTGCTAATGAAGCCATGTTATGTGAAACAAAATACTTTGAATTTAATAAGTACTGAAAATTTATCATGTCATCTGTCCTGGAAAAAGATCAGTTGCGTAGGAACCTAAACCAGTGCGCGTGAATGATCAAACGTAGGAACATGGTCAAAGCAAACGGAATAAGCAATAAGGACCGAAGAATGTGGGGTTTTGTAATGTCTGCCAAATGCCATACACGAGCCTATACCTATTAAAATTTTTATTTTGAATGGGCTCGCTTTTGACCTCGATCACGCCTGATAGAAAGCGACAGATGAGGTCTGTGATGGAACGAGCGTGCCCAGAAGATGCTTAAGGCACTGGAACTTCCACGCATCGACGAAACATAGTAGGCTGCTTGACGCTGGACTCCGGTGGGAAAACCAAGTGGGCGGCCCTACCACTACAAGGGAAGAATTGGCCATTCAAACAAGGTGTTGCGTGTGACTGTCTAGGATGCGCCGAGCGCTCGGTTTAGTTGAGTAGCTGGTGGCAGAAAGGAGGCTTCTTCATGCATCCCAAAAAAATACGTGAATACGCCTGTATTGCCGTAAGGGTTAGACCGCGGGTCAGCGGGATCGCGGGTCAGCGGGATTGTCCGAAAGGGTTACCGCTGGCCCGGAACATAAAGGGCTAAGGAAGGAACACGCGTGGGTTTTAGTCAGTAAGAGTCTGACACTCCCTTCCGCTCCACCCAGAGCGGGAGGGGTCATTTGATGATTTCCAACCCACAAAAAAAAAGGATTAGACAGCAGAACTGTACTTTTAGTACACACATTTTTCCAGTTATATTTAAATTCCATGTAATAGGAGGCGAGCCTATTGCCAACAACTGGACACATATCCAGACTCCAAGCTGCTACTGACAAATTCCGGATGGCGAAACCTAATAACTGTGCCCGACCCGGGAATCGAACGCAAGACCACATGGTCAGCAGTAGCGTTTGCGACCACTTGACACGAAGAACCACTCCTAAATAAAATTTGATTTGACGTTAATGCGTAATCCAAATCCAAATTCAAATCCCCTGAAAATTGATGGAACATTTAAAAAAAATGACGGTGACATATTTCGCAGGCCGGTACGACTGTCGGAAAACAAATGACGTGAGAATTCATGGAAGCAGGATGGCGTTAAGTGGGCCATATATTGGTTTATGTCGTTTCATTTGCCGCACCGTTACCTCTCCCATGGAGCTGTCGCCGTTATCGGGGCCGTGCCATTAGATTTACAATTCGGACCCGTTTTGAGTGTTTAAACTGCGTACTTCTCTTGTTGCGTGATTGGTATTATTGAGAAAGTGTGTTTTGGTGTTATATTATTTATTTTTAACTAGCAGCGCCCCGCGGTTTCATCCGCGTAAGTGTCGATGCCGTTCGAAAGACACGTGGCGCCATCTATTATCATAATAACATTATGGTTGTTTTCCTCGGACTTTTTTTCAGGATGAAAGGTACCTTATATCCGTTTCTGTACACCTGACAACGTATTGCAAAATTTCAGGATGATCGGTTTAGGCGTTAAAAGTTAACACAAACAAACTTACTTTCGCATTTATAATATTAGTGAGGATAATAATAAATAATAGAGGAGCTCCGGCTAAGTAATAACAGCCGCACGGGTCGATCGATCAGGTTAAGCTACGTTTGCCGCGGTTGGTCCGTGGATGGGTGACCATCTTTACATACCGAGATCCCTCCATGCTTCGGAAAGCACATAAAGCTGTTGGTCTGGCTGTCATTCGTAGATCTTTGACAGTCGTTACGGGTCAGAAACCCGAAAGTCTGACAACCAGTCTTACAAAGGGGTATCATACTACCAATACTTACCTGGGTTGTGGAGGACAGATAAGCAGTCGCTCCATGTAAACCCCAACGTAGTTGGGAAGAAGCTAGGCAGATGATTATTATATACAGGCTGTTAGTGTGAACAGTGGCAATATTTAAGGAGGTGCATAAGTATCATGAGTAGATTCTAAAACCGTTGAAAAAAGATGACCTTTTTTTTTTCAAAGTTTTGCTTCTAATATCCCAAAAAATAAAAAATCATAGTCACATTACTGTTAGGCCTCTATCTTATAGTACTCTTTGGGCCTCTGCCCCGCATGTACCGGCCGCGCCGGCGTCGCGCGCGCAACGTCAGTCTGCGCTCAGTCGCGCTAGAGAGTGTACGTGTGCCGTTTGCGTACAGACTACTCTCGCGCATCACGTAGATACGTGTATCGACGCGATATTAGTTACCGACAATGGCCGCGTTCTCGAACGAACAACTTTCCGAAATGGTTAGACTCTAAGCTATAGCCGGTGATAGTTTACTTGCTGCTCAGGACCTGTACCAGGAATTGTACCCGGGTCAACGGGCGATGGATTGGTCGTGGAGAACCTGTCGTCCTCGCTCGCCTGACTCCCCTTGACTATTTTTCATGGGGCGATTTAAAACGCCGTGTGTATGCCACGGAGTTTAATACCAGACGCGAATTGAAAAATCGTATTAAAAGTGCTTTCAATGACGTAAAGAGTGAGAGTGTTGTACTTAATCGAGTGCAAAATAACTTAAGAAGACGTGCGGAGACATGTTTAGCCATAAACGGTTCACATTTTGAACAGATTTTAAGACTAATGTAAGTTATTATTGATTTTCTTAGTAAGTAGGTATTTAATCATTATTTAAAATTTAAATCAAAATCAGTGCAGTGTTGAAAGGGACAACCTAACTAAATTACTTGTAAATAACGTGATTCTGTTTTTAAATAACTACGCCGAAAATACCTAACTTAGAAATTAAGATGTAGTAAAGTTCGCTAATTCGCACTGTGCGTCCATTGTGTTTCTCATTCAGTAAAAAAAGTGTTAGTACCGCCAGCCCAGCCCCTACGTAATAAGGGCGATTTTTTGTGCATCGGTGAATGGAAGTTATCGAATGGCGTGTACATGTGTGCGTGCGCCGCGTACGCGATCGTGGCGGGCGGGCGCGCGGTTCGTGCGTTATCGTAGGGTGCGGTCACTTCGCGTAAAATTTCGGAATTAGAAAACTGTAAAATTCGCAAAAAAAATTGCGACTTATACATTTAAAACTTTTGTAATATTTTTTTATTTAAGGTTATCTATCCGTCCTTTGAAAATTGCCACTGTTTACCCTTACATCCTGTATTTACTAGCTGACCTGGCGAACTTCGTACCGCCTCAGTTTTTTTTGTAAATCGGTTTCGTAGATAACCCGTTAAAACAGATAGACAGTTTTATTTTTGTTATGTGGACCTTATATACTTACTATCATAATCTAAGCATTTATTAAAAAGCTGTTATTGTGACATTACAGACAGACACTTTAATTTTTATAACATAAGGAAAGATAATAGTAATCCTAGTATTCTGATAGGAACAGTCACGAGCACTAATATGTGAACACTTGGCAACTTTTAATTACGATTTTTTCACGAAATAACGAATGCAAAGTTGTAATACGACACACAATTTCATTAAAAAATAAAGGAGAAAATCGCCTTTGAATAAGGCCAAGTGTATACATACTTATGCTGACTGTACTGTAACTTGTTCGTTGACCTCACACTATCCCAACACAGTGTATGCGCCTTAAGAATGATTAATAGCCCTATTAGTCTTGTTCGGCGCCTGACATCGGCGCAACGTGCATACAAGTGCCATTCATAATCTTAAGTGACTATTAATTCAATGTGTATACTCATTTTGTTACGGAACATAATTTATTATCTTGTTATTAATTATGGCTTTAAGTACGGCCGAACCAGGACTTCCCTTGGACATCCTGGACAGCCTTGTCGACTAACTAATATTTTTGCTACCGCACAATGAATCGCAAATTGCCTAATAATGTTCCCACTGCTGGGACACAGGCCTCTTCTCTTCCAGAGGGAGTGGGCAGTAATCTACCATGCGGGCTCAGTGCGAGTTAGTAGATGTCACATGTCTTCGAATTTTTGGTTCCAGGATATGCCAGTTCCCTCACGATGTTTTCCTTCACCATTTTTGAGAGCAGTGGTGATGAAATTATTTACACAAAGTAGAGCACTTGCCTACCTGGGTTTGACGACCAGGTAGGTGTTTGAGAATGTGCAAACTGCGCCCTTTCATATGATACCCCACATGCCCTAGTAGCCCCACTTCGAATTTTTTAGACCCCCTTTCAGTTCCTGTTACAAAAAATATACATATATTTTTATTTCTTTCTTATTTGCAAAATTGTTGGGCAAACGTCATCTAAAACTATTCCAAATTTCAGCTGTGACAGACAGACATACAGACTGAGTCGCACCATAAGGGTTTCTTTTTACCATTTTGGTACGTGTCGTGTCTACTTATCCCTAACAAATAATTAAGGAGTAGACAGTTCAATAAATTTTAATAAAAAAAGATAAACCTACAACTACGCACTCCCACGCACTACGCACTCCGACGCACAGTGGATAGGAAGTAGGCTTACAGGACGGCTCCGGGGAACGGGTGTCGACGCCAGTCGACGGCTCAGTTACCGTTCGAATTGGCTCGGCAGAACAGGCGTCGGTCGGGTCGAATTAGCGACACAGTCCGTCCGCACAAAACACCTCAGCTCTCCGTTATCCTTAATACAGCATCATATTGTAGTCTTTGCTTAACAAGAATGTTTTCTTAGTTTTCTTTTTACCGAGTTTTTTAGCTTCCTCCCTCTCGTAATTTTTCAAACCGTTCTTCTCGAATTCCTCCGTTCTCCCTCTGCCTTTTCTTTTTCCTGCCATCCCCGTCTCACCTGCCAGTTTTCTCCGCCAAGACGTATATAACCTCCTTGTTAATGCCGAGAGTGCGTTTAAGAATATTATAATTATAATTTAGAATTTCATTATTTAGTAGACAACGCAATTAAGTATAAAAACCAAATTTAGATTATCCAAAACGATATAAAATGATTTTTAGAAAATACAATCCTACTGCGACCTTCTTTGATTAGACTGCATAGGAAATTAGAAGAATAAGTAGACATCAGATTGACGCGTTTGACTTAAATGTCATAACAAGAATATTATTGTGTAAAATGATGAAAAATTATAATTTATAATCAGGTACCTAATTCTTTAGAGAAGATTCGTTTAAGAGTGATTCGCAGAGTGCTAACACAGAAACTACTCGAGTTCTATATTTTGTGTAACAGCCAAAGTGCGAAATATAATATTTAGTAAGAAAATCATAAAAGGATACAAAATCATAAATATGATGAGAATGAATGAAAATGAAGCGTAAGTACAGTATCAGTAATATACAGATACTATATACGGAACCCTAAAAAGTATCAACATTGTTTTTTGAAATGGTTTTTTTACTTCTGTAGAAGATACCTGATCCTGCCATAAAAACATTAATAAATAATTTATAAATTTTTACAAATAAAATAAATAATTTATAAATTTTTATTAATAAAATAAAGGAGCAAAACAAGGAGCAGTGGTGGCCTAGTGGTCACGGACACGACTTACGAGTTGTAGGTCGTAGGTTCGAACCTAGACAGGCGCTTTACTTTGTGTAAATTATTTCATCACCACTGCTCTCAAAACGGTGAAGGAAAACATCGTGAGGAAACCGGCATGTCCTAGAACCATTCACCAACCCGCCCGCCATTCACCAACCCGCACTAGGCCCGCGTGGTGGATTACGGTCCACTTCCTCTCACTGAGAGGAGACCTGTGTCCCAGCAGTGGGAACATTATAGGCTGATATTATGATTATAAATAAAATAAATAATTTATTAATTTTCATTAAATTTTTATAGGTACCTACGTATCTTTTGAAAGGCAACATTGTGGTTCCATTTATAATTCCAAAAAGACGAAATATTTCCCCACCAAAAACTTTGAAGAATGCTTCAGAGTTTCATTTTCTTTCCTTACTTACATTTAAAAATGTACCCTCTTTATCTACCTATTAGCCATAAGAACACCAAGTGCACACAAGCACCTAATTAAAATGCCCAGCTCATACAAAAATAACGAGGTATTTCCTTTTAAATGATAATATTTTCTCCGTACCATCTAAGAAAGTCTGAGCGCGCAGTTGATGGGAAATAAATATGATTCCATTTCGTTTAGTTTGTGCTACTCCAAGAGCGATGGAATGAAAACTAGAGGCAACGGAAATTCTTAGTGAAGTGTTCATTGATGAGATTTTGTTTTGATTGAACAGGGATTTTATTTAAATTGTGGGCTTTTATAAACTTGATTATAATAAATTATTGTCTATAACTGTAGTCGAATCAGGAAGGAGGAGATCCGCAGGAGAACCAAGGTAACCGACATAGCCCGAAGAACTGCCAAACTTAAGTGGCAGTGGGCAGGGCACATTGCTCGCAGAACAGATGGCCGATGGGGCCGAAAGGTTCTGGAGTGGCGACCGCGTACCGGAAGACGTAGCGTTGGAAGGCCTCCCTTAGTAGACTGACGACCTTGTGAAGGTCACAGGAACCCGTTGGATGCGAGCAGAACAGAACCGGTCGAAGTGGAGGTGCTTGGGGGGGCCTATGTCCAGCAGTGGACGTCCTTCGGCTGAAATGATGATGATGATGAACTAATAGTAGATGCAACTATGGTTATCAATAATTAAATATCAAATGTATTAATTACATTTGATATAGCCTTTAGTTTACCCACTGCTGGAACACAGGACTCCTCTCTTCGAGAGGAAGTGGGCTGTACCTAATGTCTATTAACACTTATATTTCAAATTAATATTATTTCAAGTTAAACAAATATCAACTTTATTTTAATGGTTATTAAGTTGATTTCAGAGTGACTAGCACGACCTATTGAAAAAGTTATAAAATGTTTGAAGTTGTAGCGTGGACTAAACTTTATTGTGTAGGATTTAAAGTTATTTTTGCATAAACTCATATTTGTTTTCATTTTTGGCAAATAAATCGCGAATGCAGATTAATTCCAAGTGCGGGTTGCTGGATGTAACATGTCTACGATTTTTTGGTTTCTCCGATGTTTTTTAGTTATTCGATGTTTTCCGTTTTTGTATCGCATAAGGAACGGTGTTTTCCTGTCCACACTTTTGATAGTGTTACTCAAAAAAGTAATTTAAAAAAATTAAACCGACTTCAAAAAGAAATTAACTCAAAATTATGAAATAACTTTAATTTCGGAAGTCGGTGTCTTGGGATCTGTATTTTAGTTTTATGCCACCGACTTCCGAAATTAAAGTTATTTCATAATTTTGAGTTAATTTCTTTTTGAAGTCGGTTTAATTTTTTTAAATTACTTTTTATTTCGTAATTTTTAGTTTTTGCACTAGTATTTGATCAAGGTTTTGAGATGTTTTCCCTTTGACACTACACCCGTAGCTCTTATCAATAAGCCAGGCCGTCACACTTACACGTATTAGTCCATATCTTGAAAATTACTGAATCGATCTTGATGAAACTTGCACACATACATACATACATACGTCTATGAAATTTTGTATATTTGTTTGGAAGCCCTAATAGATCATCATATGTGAATATAATGCAATTCCAATAATATTACATACATACGTATCGAATTGATAACCTCCTTTTTTTTGAAGTCGGTAAAAACCTTATTGGATACATCACTAGTTTTCAGTACGCTACAAGTACCTACCACAGGTACCTACAGTTAATACCTTACAACTTTTACGATTAAGTATAAAAACGACGTAAAACCCAACACGTGCTGTTATTCTTTATGTTGCACATAAATGTTTCACTGTACTCTAAGAAGGACTATTGACACGGAAAATATTAAGGTTACCTTGCCAGGATAACCTGCGACAAAATTTCTCGTCACATTATCTCGTGCTTAAACGAGAAGTGAATATGTTTACTCATAGTCATGTCTTGTTTTGAGTCGAGATAATGCGTCATCAAAATTTTGTCGTGTTTTGCTGTCACCTTTACGGTATGATGCTCTTGATATTTTTGCATAACTTTTTTTTTTCGAGAACATTTTTGAAGCATCATCTAATTGGGAAAAAGTTGTTCGTCGTGTCGAAAAGTTTACGACATGCAAAGTTCGTTTTTCTGAATTTCTGTTTTCAAGCGTTGTTACTGTTTGGAAGTTTTCTTTTTTGTTAATTATGTGGAAATTGGATTGTGGTTTTCTTTTACAACTCGAAGTTTTTGAAAGTATAAGTGAGCACTTTAAAGAGTAGTTAGTAGACCGATGTAGAACGAATAAACTGTAGCATTTCTTCACAATTCTAATTGAATCACGTAATTTATTAATAAGCATGACTGCCTTGTTGGTCTAGTGATAACTATCGTGACTTCTAAGCGTGGTTATAAGGTCCGATTCCCAGGTAGAGCAAAAATCTATTAGGTTTTTTATTAACAGATTCTCTGTAGCCCCGAGTCTCGATTTCTGCCCAGTTAATACCAAAAGGCTCAGCTCCTATAATTGTGGCTAAAACTAGACTTCAGCCTTTTCCTTCGGGGAATAAACCCGATGTTACATACCTATCTTATAATAAGGTCATTGACCTCAAAACTCGGGGACCAGTAGAAGCACGCCTGGAATGCGGACACAGATCTATTGCAGGTATACGTAACGTAATGCTAATCTGACATCGTTCGCGGATTACATTGTATTCGGGATGTATTGCACCTGACCTGTGATATGTAGTTGTGTATGGACTATGGAGGTTAGGGTTTAATTAATTTAGATAGATAGATATTTAGTGCACACAAAAGACATAGCACAACACACAAAAGCATAGAATGATATTACAATGAATATATTTAAGTATATATAAACAAGGTGCCAACACACAAAAAATATAAAATTAAAGCATACCTACTTAAAAAATTAAGTGACACAACTTACATACTTTGTGAATGTAAGTTAAAACTGTAAATTAAAAAAATATAAAATAAAAACGATTGATGTTGATAAGCCGGTAATATATTGGCACACAGGTTCGCTCGGTGTACTGCTCTTATTGATAAAATAACAATGTTCAAGGTATTCTGCCAGACATTCTACACGAGCGGCCTGTGGGCAAACTTTACACAAACAGCCTACAATGCCTTGCGCGTCCAGTATAATAATCAGGGCTCAGTTTCGGCTCCCTCGATATTGCATTGCATCCATGTTTGCTGACGCCAGCGTAGAAGACTTCTACGCAGTTATGCGTTCAAAAGTTGCGTATGTGTTGCGAGTGTTGCGACGAGTACCTACCTACGGGGGAGCCCGAATAGCGTCCTACGAATGATTGGCGAGAGAACCGATACTGTTCTGCTCAATATGTTCACTGAATTCCATGTGTTGCGAGACCGATGAGCATACTGTGCGTCACGCAAAATCCTGCATCTCGCAAGCAGAGTTTACCGCGCAACTAGCATCAACGGCACGACATGAATCATCGGGTAGTTGCCCGCCAGATACAACACTGAGCCTTAATCACCCATGATATAGTTTAGCCAAGATATACGGTCTACTAAAAATATTCGCCAAACAAATACAAACAATAATCCATCAATTTTTAAGCCTGCTGTTAGGTACTTTAAACTAACTTTAGTACGACTAAAAACAGCTTTAAGTGGCTCCTCAAATTTTATGCTCTCGTTTAACTGCCCTATAAAGGAGTAAAGTGCAACTTGGGTATAATATAACATGATACGATACTGTTAGTGTGTACCCTATAGATACAGGTAAATGTCTCTGGAATATTGTTGAAAGAGGAGTATTATTCGGTAGTTTATGAGGCGACCAAGAAGTACTTACTAAGTAAAGTCAAACTGAGTAAGTACCAACTTAAATTATCCGTATATTCAAATTACAATATGTATTGTTTGACAGTTGTATAAAATGGATATAACACGGCAAATTGACATAGAGTGCAAATTTGCTTAACAATTAATTTCCCTGACTATGCATATTGGAGGTGCGTGTTGGTAATGGCGTACTGAAGATTAAGCAAAACGCACAAAAATAATTATTCCATGTAGAAATTCACTAGGCGGTTGCTTAGCGTGATCGCAAATTGTTTAATATAGTCCAAGATACCTACTTTAGTATTGGGTGGACCCACGTTTGTACCACCCTAACGTTACAAAGGAATTATGCGGTATACAAAGGTGTACCTGCGTTTAGTCACAAGAAATTAACAGATTCACTCATGACTTGAAGACTACCAGGTAAAAGACATCGTGAAAATACACACTCCAGCAAAAAGTTCCACCTCTAAGCGATAAGTTTTGGGGGTTGTACTCCAAAGTAAACAGACTAGATACTCTCTTAAGAGCGTAGACGGGCTGCATTTTTTCCATACAAACGTATTCCCCTATTCTCTTCCTGGATAATGCCTCTAGAGTAATCATTTTTATTTATAAAAATCTAGGTCTATTGAAGGCATGCCCCTGTTATTTTATTTTTTCAAAAAAAATATTACAGGAATAAATATGATTTTCCGAAAACCTAAAAAAATGCCCCGTTTTTACCTACGTAATCAGACGACTACCAAAGAAAATTGAAAAGTTTTTAAGATAAAAACAAATGATAGGGGCATAGATCTATTCTTCCTTTAAATTTTGATACCAAAAATATTTTAATCGGCTTAGGTTTCGAGAAGAAAACAGGGGAATACGAAACGTCGTTCGGTCATGGTTTTTTCTAGGTAAAATCGTTCTGAGCTGCAGTTGTCCCTATCGCACTCTACGGGGGGAGACGAGAGAGAGAGAGACAGCAATAGTTTCTTCAAATACCTATTTCTCAATTCTCGCGCAGCCCGTCTACGCTCTTAAGTAGTGATAATACGTGGGAGATAAGCCTACAACGTTACGCGGGCCACTAACGATCAAGTTCACCGTCAAATTTGCAGCGGACTTGAAGCCGCGTCCAGTAAACTTGACGGATGCATACCCATAGCCATACACCGTCAAGTTTACTTGAAGCGGCTTCAAGTCCGCTGCAAACTTGCATTAACTGAATGGACGGTCCAGTCCCTCTCACAGAGAGGAGTCCTTCCTCCCTGTGACCACGCGGGTATCCTCCACGCGGGCCCAGCGCGGATTGGTGGATGTCACAAGTCTCTGATTTTTTGGTTCAAGGTTTCCTCACGATATTTTCCTTCATCGCACAACGATCCGCCTGCGGTATAAACGAAGACATCGTAACGGACACTAATTAGCTGTGATGTCATAATGAGGCCTCATAATCCTTAGCCTTGAGTAATATGAGGTGGAAAATGGCTAGTAAAATTAGATGCCAAATGTTATTACTGCGTGTGATACTAGAAACAGTATATTCATTCTCATTTATATAAAATGTTCTAATTATATTTTTATTTAAATTATTATAATATACTTTATGTATGTATTTTTTGTATTATGTAAATGGTACACCACAGAGTGCCTACAGTATTTGTCTGTCCTTCCCCTTTTTAATCCATCCAAAGGTTGTCTATAGAAGATCGCTATTAGCGATAAGACACGCTTTGTACAGTTTCTATAATTATGTCTGTAATTTATATGGTGTGCATATTAAAGAGTATTCTATTATACTCTAATATTAATTTGGAGCAAAGAGCACAATAACACTTGAACTACGAAAACCAGTTGCCCTTACTGCAACTAATTTGAAGGCACTCGATATCCCTGGAAGGCACTATCAAAGTCACACTGTATTCATCGCCGGGAGACCGCGGTTTCAATCGCGTTAATGTCGATCCCGTGGTAATATCGGGATAATAAGTAGCCTATATGTTAATCCAGGGTGTCAGCTACCTCCATATAAAATTTTATCAAAATTGGACCAGCCGTTTGAGCGTGAAGAAGTAACAAACATATAAACACACCCCCACACACTCATAAACTTTTGCCTTCATAATATTAGTGTGATCACTGTAAGTATACAATAAATATTTGTTGTTATATGCCAGCTACACACTTTTTCATGTTAGCATGTTCGGCACAACCGGTCGGAAAATCGAATATATTATGCAGATATATGTTCGCGAATAATCCGCTTGTGCCAAGCTGACCCGAACATGTTACAGCGAAGATACCAACGGATTTTTCCGATCGGCTCGCTCCGAATGAATGCCGAATATATGTAGTAACTGCTTCAGGTCGTTTTTGTTGTCCAATAAATACTAACGAATCGATAGTGATGAGCAAAACAAGTGTGTACCACCCCTGTAGTCCTGGTAGCGGTATCTACAACGCCACATGAGAACAACGCGTCATACTAACGTTACGAAAAATCCTGCATCTCGCAAGCAGAGTTTACCGCGCAACTAGCATAGATACAACGGCCCGACATGAGTCATCGGGCAGTTGCCCGCCAGACACAACACCCATCTGGTCGGAGGATCCTCCCTTTTCTATAGAATGAGTGAACTTTACACCCTGTTCCTCATACCTCTATACCCCTTTAGCTGATTAAAACATTTATTTCTTTCCACAGCAATGTCTGGATTTGCTTCCGCAACAATAAGGATACTCTGACCTACAATATTCTTCCCAGTGGTACATTTAAGCAAGATAATAAACAATTAAGAGTCCAAACAGGCCATCCATATAATTTACTGATGCTTTAGCTGAATTAAAATAGGTTAATTAGCCATTATAAATTTCTTATAACGACTATGCTTTACAATTTGCCGAGTGAATTTCTCCGGTCTGCCCCACCCTTAATACTTTAACGGCCCATCGACAATTTCATTAAATGTTACGACTGTTGTCTGTGAATATAATTATAATGTTTTGTTTACGGTTTTAATCACAATTTTGCTGCGGATTGGTCCGAGTAGTTTCAAAATTGAACTGGCCCTTTTAATCATGGCCTTCTCTCGCGACGAGGTCATAAATATCTTGAAGAGTACCTCACTGTGGACTACCTACTACCTACAGCGACGGGTCACTGTCACAGTTAACTTAGCCCTTCGTTTAAGGGAAATAATTTAATTTGTTGTTCTGAGTCTCGTAATGTTAATTACTTTGTATATCTACCTACTATTGTATAGAAGCAAGTTGTTTTAAAAGAACAGACAGCTGTGCTGCTGGGGAGTATGCTGCGCCACTTCTTCTTCCCAGCGAAATCACTAGGAAGTGGCGAAGGGTGGGCGTTTTGGGGGACTGTTATGTAATGTTTTACGTTCAAAAAGGGCTGATTTAAACTTTTGCAGCGTGAACTTAAGAGGAAATGCGGTCGGAGAGACTTTTTAAAAAGCCTAAGTACGAAGTCATAATTCGAGGTTTGGCTCTCGCCTATTTCCTCCTCCAATATTAGACCAATTTAAAAGATATTTCATAAACTGAATAAGAAGGATATATATTATACTGTGTCTCTATGTTTTTCTTTTTTCATTAATAGCTGTCAAATTTTTACACGAGGCCTCTGTTGACAGTGGTTTAAATCGGCATTTTTTGAGGGTTCTAGTGCTTGTAAAAATAATGTATCATCAAAAAGGAAAACATAGGGACATACAAGTAATTAATATTTATTATTCTGTAAAAAATCATTGCTTTATGGTCATTAAACAGAAAGAAAACAGGCGAGAGCGTTTCTATGGTGAAACGACCACCCGCATTTCCTCTTAAATGGTGTCAAAAGAACTTACTGCTTTGTAAAAATAAATGTACAGATAAACACATAAAATATGTGTTTATCTGTACATTTATTTCACATTTATTTCAGATCAGACTTTTTGTTGATATTATCAACAAAAAGTCTGATCGCGAAATTACAACACCCCTGCACGTTTTAAAATGACAGTAGCGCTGGCCAGTGCTGAAAAGAAAAAAAAAACAAAGCATTTTACAGAAATTGTCGCCAGCATTTTTTAAACATCAAATTAAAATACATACGTCGCTTTGCATTTTTATGCAGCAACTGTGATATCGTAAAAATCTCATATTTTTTATGTAACGTTTGCATTGGACGAGTCTGTGATAAAAGAGCTGTATACAGGATGTTTTATAAACGTCAAAGAATATTGAACGAGTGTGAGGTGACGAATTTAAACTTTTCTGGATTATACAAGTGACAGGCTGGTAGGTAATGTATGGTCAAACACCAAAGCCGTGCATTCGCAGAGGCCTATGTTTAGGGGCAGAGAGTGTTTGGCTGTTGATGTAAGTAAAAGATATTAAAATTCAGGTCCAAGGTTTCCATCGTTTAAGCTTTTCTAGAAGAGTGCTGGTCGCCATATCACGGCCGCAGTGACAGCTGTCATGAATCAAATGATTGCAGTGGGGTTTGCATTTACGATGTCAAAAAAACGCTCCTAGGTAAACACACCAAATTACACTGAAAAAAAATATTTCTTACTACAACACAATAAAGCGATTTCATCAAGACTTACTGACTTTATACAGTAAAAAGAAATGTTTGTAAAAGAGTAACTTTTAATGATTGAACACACTATTTACTGAAAAAAAGAAAAAAAAAAGAAAACCACAAATAGTGTAATGTAAGTAAATTTCAATGGTTTGAACGATATCACCAAATGAATACAACAGTTAATTTTGTGACCTTTTAGCTACTTTAAACGTTAAAGTTTACTGTCATGATGGTAACATTTTGCCTCAAGCTTTAACTGATTTCGGATCAGTAAAAATACTATTTTGAACTTTAGGCTCTTATGGAACTGTTTTAAGCAGTTCAGATCAATAAGTCAAAGTCAAAGTCAAATCATTTATTTCAAATAGGCACATTAAAGGCACTTTTGAACGTCAAAAAAAAAACTAAATAGAAATGATTCTAGTCGCCCATTCGAAAAGGTAGTTTTCGTATGGAGAAGAATGGGCAAGAAACTCCACCGTTACTCTTTTAAAAATGTTTTACAAGGTCTTGTATACATAATAAAAATTATATGTGAACACGATGCACCCATAATAAAATTAGTCTACCACAAAAGGTAAAAAGAATTAAAAATTAAGCAATGACAGGTAAATCAAATAAGTGATAGATACATGGTGCTCACATATTTACAAGTTATTTAAAAAAAAAAAATGCGAAAGTAGTTGAACTTTAACAAGTGTGTGAGCCACTGTAGTCGCAGATTGTAAAAATGAATTAGAATAAGATGTCATAATTAAAAATATATATATAAATTAAATTAGGAACAAGTTTGATTTTGTCTAGACTTTTAGATTGTCCTATGGAGCAGGACCAGCATGTTTCCAAACATTCTTATCTTGGATATAATCCTCTAATTTGTAATATCCTTGTTTACAAAGTGTACTTTTAATATGAGTTTTAAATTTTCTTTCATTTAATTGCAATATGTCACAAGGTATTTTGTTGTAGCATTTAACACAGTACCCCATAAAAGATGTATGTACTTTAGATAATCTAAAAAAAGGTTGATCTAATTTATCTTTATTTCTAGTATTAAAATTATGCCTATCACTTATTTTATTAAAAAGATGTTGATTTTTTCTTACATACATAATATTTTCATAAATGAATTGGCAAGGTACCGTCATGATATTAACCTTTTTAAATAGTTCCCTAAGAGATTCGCGACGACGTAGATTGTAAATGGCTCTGACAGCTCTCTTTTGTAAAATAAAAATGGATTCAATGTCAGCAGCCCGACCCCATAGTAAAATGCCATATGACATAATACTGTGGAAGTAACTAAAATAGACCAAACGCGCGGTTTCTACATCTGTTAACTGTCTTATCTTTCTAACAGCATAAGCGGCGGAACTTAGCCGCCCCGCAATAGATGTTATATGAGGTCCCCATTGTAATTTCTCGTCTAGCGTGATTCCTAGGAAAACTGTCTGATCAATAAATTCTAGTTTTTGGCCATTCAATATGATTTCACATTCGCTACTTCTAACATTCGGTAATTTAAATCTAATGCATTTGGTTTTTTTTTTCATTAAGTACTAAATTATTTACCGTAAACCAATCTTGGACCTGAAGAATAGAGTTATTCACGTCGTCAAGATTTTGTGACCGTCGGTCTATTTTAAAGATTAACGATGTGTCATCTGCAAATAACACCATCTTCGGTTGATTTTGAAGTAATTGGGGTAAATCATTAATGTAAACTAAAAAGAGGAATGGACCCAATATCGAACCTTGAGGAACACCCATTGTCATTTCAGACCCTAATGAGTTTACGCCGTTTACTTGAACTTTAACCTTTCTATCTTTCAGGTATGATCTTAGCAAGTCAAGTGCTGCTTTTCTAATTCCATAGTGCTCCAGTTTCATCAGAAGTGTCTCGTGGTTTACGCAATCGAACGCCTTAGAGAGGTCGCAAAAGATTCCAATGGCATCTTGTGCTTCTTCCCAGGCGTTAAAAATGTTCTTTATTAGGGTAACACCGGCGTCAGTAGTGCAACGCCCTTTGGTGAAACCGTACTGGTGTTCATGAAAGATGGAATTTTTATTAAAGTGACGTAACATTTGATTGAGCATCAACTTTTCAAACACCTTACTGAGAACTGGTAGAATTGACACAGGTCTATAATTGTTAGGATCTTTACTATCACCGGATTTGAACAATGGTACTACTTTACTATGTTTCATAAGATCCGGAAAGACTCCTTGGTCAACACTGGTGTTAAATATGAAAGCTAAATAGGGCGCAATAGTTTCGATAAAAGATCTACATACTTTTACAGACATTCCCCAGAGATCTTCTGTTGATTTAATGTTAAGATCTCTAAAAGCCTGGGGGCTTGTATGCTGAAACCTAAACTCCAAAGGGCATGCCTTTACATTCTTTTTAAGTAAGGCAGCAGAAAGCGTGGGGGATGAATTTAAAGCTTCAGTAGTTTTAAGGGGAATATTAGAAAAAAAGTTTTCAAATTCCTGAGCTATTTCTACATCTGAGTTGATGGGGCCATGTGCAGTCTCTAAATTAAATTCAGTGTTAGGCTGTTTTTTCCTACCTGTTTCATTATTTATTATTTGCCAGGTAGTTTTTATTTTATCATCAGCTGATTTTATTTTATTGCTAATATAAAGAGCTTTAGCTTTTTGGCACACACTTTTAAAAGTTTTTGAATATTTTGCAACATACTGATGAAAGTTTGTATTATTCATATGTTGCTTTAAGCCATAGAGTTCAAAAAGTTTTTCCCTGCTTTTACGAATACCTGAATACCAATGTTTTTCATGTTTATTTACTGCTTATTTCTTTCAGTATATACTCTCATAAATAACGTAACAAACAAACAAACTTACATTCGCATCTATAATATTACTAGCTTCCGCCCGCGGCTTCGCCCGCGAGGTATGTCGATAAGAACTATCCTATGTCCGGGGAAGGCCCCGGTTTAGGCGTGAAAAGGTAACTTACAGACAGACAGACTTTCGAATTTATAATATTAGTATGAATATAGTTAGGATACCACACAGGCTTCAGTTTACAGGCAGAAAAAATAAAATTGAGTTTGAAACGCACTGTTGCAAGATTTCCAAGTAAGGCACTATGTTTTCCAAGTAAGGCACCAAGTTTTCCAAGTAAGGCATTCCCAAGCACACTTCACTGTACATTCCCTTGTCACAGTAAAATATTTCTTGGACCACTTTAGCTGATGCACTTGTGTCAGAAGCACTAATGTATTACTCCGCTGTGTTTGATTTATTGCATACAGATATGTTAGGTCACGAATGTAGGAACGGGGATGGTTTGAATAATGCAAGAAGAATTATGGAACTACCTTAGTGGATTCAGTACTGGATATAAACAGAGAAAGAAGAAGGAATATAATAGAATAGAATACTCTTTATTATGTAGACCGATGGATGTTGTCGACTGATATTTAATTTCAGAAAGGCAGAAGCTAGTCTTTAATATGATTATGTTATTTGTCTTTATACTGTGCCATTTTTCAAAGGGAAGCCGGTAGGAATCAAGTTGTATGGAACCTTCGCCACTGCTGCATACTTATCTCTTTTGTTGACTGTACACCATATAAATTACAGACATAAATACAGAAACTGTACAAAGGGTGACACAATGGGCGGTTTTATCGCTAAGAGCGATCTTTTAAAGACAATCTTTGGATGGATGAAAAAGGGGAAGGAGAGACAAATACTGTAGGTAGTCTGTGGTGTACCATTTACATAATACATTAAATATTAAGGTTATACTAAGGTGGTACTAAGGTTTTATTAAGAACGTGGTATTTAAGTACGAAACATTGAAGCGACAAAAATAAATAATAATCCATTTATTTCAGGTGACGCAGGCCGATATATAAATACCTTAAATATACATATTTTAATTATAAAAACAAACTATTGTACACGAAGTGATGACTGTGTCGGCGTCGTGTTGCGCTGCGTGGTGTCGCGTAACCTTTCACGAAAACGTCGAAACGCCACACTTTTCGGCCACAACTCTTCCTTCGTGAAGGTTTCTAGGTACTGAGTTGGAACCCGCACCACAAACAATTTCAAGATTATAAAGTAGTTTTTTTTAATATAAAATTATTGACTTGCATTTATTGAGCAGTGGTGGCCCAGTGGCAACGACCGCGACATACGAGTTAAAGGTCGTAGGTTCGAATCTGACAGGCGCTTTATTTTGAGTAAATTATTTAATCACCACTGCTCTAACAACGGTGAAGGAAAACATCGTGAGGAAACTGCATGACCTAGAACCAAAATTTCGAAGACAAGTGACATCTACCAACCCGCACTGAGCACGCGTGGTGGATTACGGCCCACTCCCTCTCACAGAGAGGAGGCCTGTGTCCCAGCAATGGGGACATTATAGGCTAATTGATGACGGCACGGTTGGCGCAGTGGTTAAGCGATTGACTGCTGCGCTGCGTGTCGCGGGTTCGATTACCGCACGGAACAAATATTTGTATGACCTACAAGTAGTTGTTCCGGGTCTGGCTGTTTGTGTATGTGAGTTTAAATGTTTGTAAACGCACCCACAATACAGGAGAAATTCCTAGTGTTGGGCAACGTTTTAAAAAAAAATATGCTAAGATATACCGAAAAAATAAAAATAAAACTATTTCCATGTAATAATTAAACCTGATTATAGAAAGGCAATGAAAATTCGATTACAAGGTTTAATTTCGTTGGTTAGGCCAGAATAAAAATCGTGATGCATCCTTTACAATTTTACCCAACGCTGCGCGCTGTAAGAAATAACGCCATTTTGAATTTTCCGCAGTTTGCGTATCTACTAGAGCTACAACATTCACAAAATCCTCATAATGTTCAAAACATTAAAATTCCTTTCCGACACTGCGAATTCCATGTCGGTGCATCGTTTATTACATTTCTCATTAGCACAAAAAATGTACGCCTAATTGTAATGAGAATACATAAAGGCTATTTTTGTTTAAACTGCTGGCAAGTCCCTTGATAGTGTTTAACCGGTTGATTGCCTTAATAACTTTTGTATTTATCTGTGGACGCTTGTAATTAGCAATCCATACTAATATTATAAATTCGAAAGTAACTCTGTCTGTATGTTACCTTTTCACGCCTAAACCACCGAACCGATTTAAATGAAATTTGGTATAGAGATAGTTTGAGTCCCGGGAAAGGACAGGATAGTTTTTATTTCGATATTCCCAAGGGATCGAAACTTACGCGGGTGAAACCGCGGGGCGCTGCTAGTTTAGTTATATATTATTGTTAATATAATGTTCTAAGTCTGTAATCCTTCTGAAAAAAAAATACAGAAGCAATTAAAAAGCTAATGTGTCTTGTGGTCATGTGCCGCATACAAAGGGTTGATGCTAATAAAAATAAATGCTTGAGTTTAAAAAATATTTGACACACATTCTTGTTGATTTTACTGTTTCGTGTTCGCTCAACATAATAAGACTAGACTAATGCGACACAATAAATTATTATGTAAATTGTGATTCCATCAGTTTATGCTTTAAATCAGTGTGTTTTCTGCTTGTTTATTCCACTTCCCAAGTAGGTAAACCAAAAGAAAAATAACACTGGTTCCTTCTACAGGGTCAAATTCAATTAGTCTCTGTTTGAGGAAAGGACCCGATATCGAGCCTCGTGGCACACCAATTTTTACTATTAAACCAAGTGAATTGACACCATTTATTTGAACTTGTTGTTGTCTATCATTTAAATAAGAACTAACTAAACTAAGTTCCAGTTTTCCAAGACCGTAATGCTCATGTTTAGAAATCGATACTCATCAGGTCTGCGGAGTTTGGCTAGTTAATTTAGTTTGACCCTCTTTAACCTTTTGACCGCCACAGTCATGTATAAATGATAAACCAAAATGTGTCCAGCACGCCACGGTTCGACTACATGACAGACTTTGACGCCGAAGGCACGTTTATGATTTTGTGACGTGTGGCGGTCAAGAGGTTAAAGATCTCAAAAGTTTCTGGAAAAACAGTTCTCAATATATGTGCTTCATCTCGCCTCTCACTTCCGCCAAGAAAACCATCAGCGTCTTCTAGTAATACCATTGTGTGTATTCGCTTGCTTAAGATTCCACTGCACAAATTACATTATTCATATTTTGCCTTCTATGAAACACTCAAAATAAACTTATAAAGCAGTCCCTCAATACCTAACTTGACCTTCATTTCCAATCTATAAACATAAATAACATTTATGTCACGCAAAAACATTATAACATGGCAACGTCTGAGGCTATTAATTTTATATTATTATTTTGACTGGATCCCATATAACAGGAATCGGCGACGCGGTAGGCCCAGAAAGAGATGGCGTGACGAATTGGACGCCTATCTAAAGGATTGGCCAGATGTAGTAAGAGACAGGAAAAAATGGAAAGACGGAAGGGGCCTCCCTTCCGTCTTTCCATTTTTACCCGTCTGCGCAACGCAAAGGAGTGGTAATGTGTTCATCAGCTTATGTATGTATGTTTGTATGTTCCTTTGAAGCACTATACAGACCAAACGCCTGGGCCGATTTTTATGATTCTAAATCTACAGCGAAATATTTCACATTTAATTTTGAAAACTAAAAAGCTGGAAATTTGAATTTGAAAAAACTTTTTACAAAAAAAAAACAACCGACTTCCAAAAAATACACTACAAATTGAAAAATAATAGTCGGTGTCTTTGGTTCCGCATTTTCGTTTAATGACACCGACTTCCGAAATTAAAGTTATTTTTCAATTTGTAGTGTATTTTTTGGAAGTCGGTTGTTTTTTTTTTGTAAAAAGTTTTTATTTTTCACTTTTTAGTGGGTCAGTTTGTAATTACAAGCTTTTTTATCTAAGTTACAATAGCCTAATGTCAACAGCTCATCACATGTTACAAAATATTGCTTTTCCCGATGCTGGGACGTTTATTGTTGAGGAGTTCTCCTGGTAAGAGCCAGAAGAACTCCTCAACAACCACTCACCATACGCATTGTAACGAGCATAAATTGCTTAGCAACCATATTAAAGTAACCGAATCGCAACCCGTGAAATATTTGTCATTGAGTAGTTCCGATGGCTATCTGTGGTCTTCATCATCAGCTCCACTTTACCAAATGATGATTTCCGAGAGCAAATGCTCAAGTTACTTTAATTATTGAGTAGGCCACACGACGAAAGAGCATTGCTAGAAATGACGCGATTACTCAACTTAAATTCGGTTTCAAATTGACACATCAGCATGACTAGTAGGTAGTGGTCGTCCTATGTAAAACTGCAATCTTAATTAGGTATTATTATTGTACGAACTGAACATTTTGGCATATTGAACCGTATGAAGTAAGCCCAACAAAAACTGCTGTAAATCGACCAAACACAAGGTAGCTACTGTAAACTGTTGAGGAGTTCCCTTAACTGTCCTTCGTCTTCATCATCAGACCCCGAATGACAGTAACAACCATGTAGGTGTAAAGTTCTCATCAATACAAATTAATCAAGCCCAAAGACAAGGTAACCGCTGTAAATCGTTGAGGAGTCCCCTCGACTGTCTTTCGGCTCCATCATCAGATCGACTTCAGGCCTTCATTAAATTGTAGTGCTTTAAAATACCTAATGAAAAAATTAACAAACGCACTAGTCGCTCCTACGATTTTCGAATGTTCCCCTCGATTTCACTGGGATGCCATCATCACATCCTGGTTTTCTTATCATGGGTCCACCCTTGGCATATCTCCTTTCCAACAAAAAAAGAATAATCAAAATCGGTTCATAAACGACGAAGTTATCCGCGAACAAACATAAAAAAAAAAAAAAAATATACGGTCGAATTGAGAAACCTCCTTCTTTTTTGAAGTCGGTTAAAAATATAATAAAAAAAATGGTATGGTCCCGCCTGCTTCCAACTTTTATTTAATTTTTTTTTTTTTTTTTTTATTGTTTAATATTCAAAAAAAAGTTACAAAACATTTATGAACAATCAAACATACCGCACAAACCATCGCGGGTTTAACAGCGGTACATTGGCCAGACACGGCAAACTCGGTGCAATTAGTATAGGTACATACATATTATTTTCTTATTTTATAAACAAGGTGTAACAGAATAAACGCAAGTCCTGAAAGTAGTTTGTTCATAATTGATTACTGAATCAATTTCGGTAACATTTAAGATAGGTATTTTTTTTTTTTTTAGATTATGTATTTTGCCATACTGATCGCCGATTAATTTAAAATGGGCTTGTTTTTAGCTTTAACTTAAGTTTTTTACCGCAGTCGTCTTTTTATTTTTTTTAATAACTTTTTTTTCCTGTCTCTTTGCCCTGCCGTGGGACATAACCGGCTCATAATAATAATAAAGTTCGTGCTTGATCCAGAAAGCGGTACTTCTGGATACGGCCCGCATTGTTAGGAGGTTCCTCTCTCTGGAGCCCTGACCGCCGGTAGCTTGGACCCAGTTCCCGATACCGGTGGGCTACTGTTTTTTATATTTTTTTATACTAATATTTAAAAATATAATTTATATGTATTTAGGGCTGATTTTTCAATCATCAGATAATTTTTATTCTTGGAATAAAATTGACGCCTGACAGTTTTTGTGTGGAAGAATTGTCAAAAATTCAAAATTATTGCTCTGATAAAATTATCTAGCGTTGGAAAAATCAGTCCATAATGAAATAAAGGAAATAATAATAACGTCTGAGGATGCAAAAAGTAATAGCAGTTTTGTCAACACAATTGGTTTCAAATGATTTTTCTTCATAAAAAGCACCTTGTTACACAATCGCAGACTATGAGGGCTATCCACTTAACATCGTCCAGGTACGTGCTTAGCGCAAGTTTGCATCGCTCTCATTGCGCGCTCTCTCCACTATGAGCAAACTTGTGTTAACTAGCGAACGTGAGATGTGTCGACCCTTAGTCGAGAATTAAATGTCGCGTGTGGAATGTAGATGTTATAATTTTTAACATTAAGAGAGAGGACTGCAAAATAAAATTCAAAGTTTTTCTTAATTTCACAAAACTAGACACAATTTTTGCTTGTATTCCAAGTGAAGTGGCTGGGCTTGCGAAGTGTCAAGCGATTTTGAACTATGTGCGGTGTAACTATAATATACTGTTAGGACAGAAGTGAAATCACAATTAAATAGAAGAATTATTTGATATACTTTATGCTAATCACATGAATTATAAAAATAATTATCAACCATAGCAAAATTACAATCAGAGGAACAAAATCATCACAAATCAAATTAAAGAAATCAACAAGAGATTATTGAGAATCCATAGACTGAGACGGCTGACGGATAGCGCTTCTGCACGCAACGCTGTCAGAAACCATAGACCCAAACAAAGACCAGAGAGCCTGGCCTGCCGCCTGCGGTAGCCTCCTTTCAGTGACCGCCGGCCGTGACCGTGGGCGTGGATACGTGGTAGTCGTATCCAAAAATACATATTATAATCAGTGTCAACTTTTCCTGCTCATAAAAAATTTTGGGCGCGCATCCTATTTATTACAAATAGGGTGCGCGCCCAAGATTTTTTATGAAGAATAACTTTTACGATCAACATTCTAGGGATATCCATAAGATTATAAACAATACCTAGATATAATAAAAAAAAAAACAGAAAAAACCATCTTCAATACACTACCCATTGTGACATGTTCAAATATGAACAAACCTCCATTAATAAATAAAGATAAAAAAAAAAAAATACACTACCCATTCTTATAATTCTCATTAAATCTTCTGTGCAATTATGAAATCAACGTTAATTGCATAGGTCTAAACATCAAAATACTCCCCACGACTGCTAAATAATGCACGATGCAAATTTTCAATACCTCCCACTAATGGAGGTTGCCTGTCGGTCTAAACTTTTGAACTTCGGAACTGAACTTCGTGTGACGAGATCCCTGTCAGCCTGCGTTGTGTCCTTCATCTCTCTTGCAGGAGTTTCTTCCTGCTTGGTAAAGGTTCGGAAGTTCAGTGTTGTGGAATTGTTGAAGTTTTGATACTGGAGAATATTCGTATTCAAGTGGTAAATTAATTGTTAAGCAACTTGTCTAAAAGTTAAATTGTCCGTATATTAAAATCATAACTGGCATTTGAGAATGTTGGTGATGAAATAAATACACAAAGTAAAGTGCTTGCATGGATTCGAACTTATGTACTCGTAAGTCGGAGCCGATATCACTGCTCTCACGCAGAGTAAACATAAAGTAAATTCGAACGATTTTAAAATTGAAAATACTCGTTACGTACGTTTGGCACATTTACTTAGTTTTTCATTTATCTGGGTGATACCTACTAATTATGCTTTAATCAAAATGCTATAGGTAGTATAGTTATCATTTTTACCTATTTAAAAATCGTCCGAATTTACGTTACTTACGTTTGGAATAAACTCTTTTCAAACTTATGTTTCAAATTAATCTTATTACAGGTTAAACCAATATCAACTTTATTTTATTTATTATTATGGCACTCCAACGATTAGTTCACATAAACATTAACAGAAAGTTTAGCCTTATTATATACAGTACTTCAGTGAACTTATCACTTAGAGGTGTGCACAGCACTTACATAGTTTGCCTAATAATTGATTTACTAGGTAGGTACATGATTGAAGTGATAAAAGTAACAATAGGTATAATCAAATAAGTTAATAATAAAAAAAAGCCTAATAAATTCGTAAATATAAAATCAAATAAATTAATAATAATACAATCAAATGAATAAGAATAAATAAAATAATTACATTAAATTAAAAAGTTAAAATTGTAACAAATTAATACAGAACAAAACAAGAGCGATCGAATTCAAACAATAATCAATTGTCAGCAATCTGTCAGTTGGCGTAAAAGATGTTTGCGAAATTGAGCCAGGGTGTTGGAGAAGATGTCAATGGTATCGATGCAAGAGTGGCTTTCATTATACGTCCTCATGAAACGGTTCATTGGCGCTGATCGCCCGAGGTTGGTTCGAACTGTAGATGGTTTAAACACATCTAATTTTCGGTTGGTCCTAGGTTGACTACTACGGGGAACAGATACATTTATATTTTCTAAAAGTTTTGGAACATGTATCAGGCCATTAATAATTTTGAAGATTTTAATTTTAATGCTAATTAAGTTGATCTCAGAGTGACTATAGAAAACCACCACATTTGAAATAAGATTAGAAATTTAAATAAACCTTTTTTACAGTCCGTTCAACCGATTTTAAATTCTATTGCGTTGGTGACTTGACAACGTGGTATTGTAATCACTTTTTTGCTTTTAATGCCATCCTAGGCACATTAAAGAAGTCAAAATCGATTGAACGGACTGTAAAAATGGTTTATTTAAATGTCTAATCTTATTTCAAACGGATTATAGGACTATTGAAAAAGTTATTAAAATGTTTGAAGTTGTAGCGTAATTTGAATTTTATTGTGTAGGATTTAAAGATATTTTACCATAAACTCATATTTGTTTACATTTTAGGCAAATAAATCGCGAACGCAGATTACGTCATCAGAATGGACGAAAGCGTCTTCAAACTTTATTGTTAATACAACCTGAAGAGTTTGTATGAACGCGCTAATCTCTGGAACTAACTACTAAAATATTTTTGCATTTGATAGCCCAATTTTTGAGGAAGGCTATTTAACATCACGCAAGGGCCTTTAGGAGCCGAAAAAGAATTTAAAAAGTCAGAAAGAACGCTAAGCGATCACGAAGTAATAGCGCGGGCAGGCGATGCGATGCGACGGGGTGGGTCAGAAGCTAGTCACTACGTCATCAGTTTGCAAGTGCAGTGATTTGGGAACGGTCATTTTGGAACCCATATTCAATGGCTGATGACGCTAACCTGTTCTAAAGAGCCCGCTTGAAGCAATTTCAAAACCGAAAGAGACAAGCGTATCGATTTCCAAAAGCCAGACAGAGACCACACAAGTTCGCTGTTCGAACATCAAGCGGATATTAGCCTAGTAATTTTGTAGGTCAGGTAATGAAGCGAAAATCCCTACTTGCTAGATGTAGGATAGCTAACTACGCTACTAATACGGCGTAGTTCCAGATAATGAGCTTAATCACTTGCGGGAGTATCGAAACTGTACCGCATGTGTGTTGGGATTGTAGCTTAGTTGGCGAGTTGGTTGGTGGTCAAAGAGACCTTGGCAATTCAAAAGTGCCTGTAATTGGTTAATTTGAAATAAATGCTTTGACTATGAGTTTGATGATTTATTTGAGTTTTATGCGAGTAGGTTTTTACGAATATTGTAAATTTTTTATTTGACCTGAGGGGCAATTTCCGTAAATTTAAGAACGTTCACAGTCTGATCTCAGTCTCATTCTGTCAAAAATATCTATAATTTCCTTACATCTTTGACAAGTTTTTGACATTTATTGTCGCCGAGATTCTAAGCCGTAGTAAAATTAGTAGACTCATCATCAGATGAGTCTACTAATTTTCCTACGGCGTAGCTCCAGATGTGACCTACCGGCTATGTCACCGTTCAAATATCTACTACAAAACCGAAGAAAGATATTTGAACATGCGGTGTCATGATAAAATCCGCTTTGATTTACTTTAAAAACAAGGAATTTTGGTTTTAAATAAAAAGTTTTAAGGTGAATTTAATAGTTTAACACCACAGACTACTGGTATTATTACATTTGTTAGTTTTTCGGTTATCGGAGTTACGAGCACATAGTTCAATAGTTTGCCAGTGTGTAGGTCTAGAAAATATTACGATTTTAGCTCCCAGGTAGACACGAATCCTTACATACGAAAATCCTTTCAAACATAACTGCGTGTTTTATCACTCCTGAAATGGCCTGCCGGTATTAGCAGATGATTTATACGCTAGGCTTAACCCTTGAAAAATTGCTTACACCCCTGGTTTATGGGCGTGATAAAATGTTAATGTTGGCCCCGTTTATGCAGCCGAAGGTAGCTAAAGAAATCAATTAAAGGTCGTATGCGGCCGTATATATCATGTTTTCTAATAAAAAAAATTTTTTTTGGTGTTCTAATTCATGTGGAATTATCAGATTTTTGGGTTTGACATATCGGATATTGAAGATAACAAAAGCATTATATCTGACAATACCTACTGGTCCATAGATATTTCAAATCACTAATATCTGAAACAAAATATAAACGTGCACACACAGAAGCCTATATATGTGTCAGAGTATACATACATATACATAGGTATATCAAGAGACTAGTTAAACGGATACAGCTATAAAATGGCGATTGCAATGTTTTTTTTTTTATTGCAATGTTTAGGATTTTTTTTTTTGAATTTGAACTAAATGTAAATACTGCTCAACGAAGCGTTTTTGTTTTTCAATCAATTAATGTACCTAGTTTATTGTATGGAACGAGGTATTGTATGGTATGAGGGGCCGTGGCTAAATAATAACACCCGCACAGGTCGATCGATCAGGTTAAGCTACGCTTGCCGCGGTTGGTCTGTGGATGGGTGACCATCTTTACATACCGTGACCCCTCCGTGCCTAGGAATGCACGTTTAGCCGTTGGTTCCGGCAGTCAATCGTGGATCCTTCACAGTCGTTACGAGTAGTCGTTAGGGGTATCGTACTACCCAGTAACTGGGCTGATGATGAACAATCCATTGGCATGAACCGCGTAATATTAATTGGTATTGGCTTTTCGAAAACAAAAAAAACATGTAAATAGATTTGTTATAATAAATCCTCCCGCAGGAATCTTAAAAAGAAATTAGTATATCGGGTTTAAGTATTCAATTAATTAAATCAAAGCACTCAATTTGTAAGTAGCTCCAGGTACGTTCTTTGATCTTGATTTGTTTACATTTTCATCAGATAATTTTGGAATGGACTATACGTGTGCAAGCGCCTATTTTCGCTCGTTGTATGAAACCAGCCTTCTGTATCTATCTATTGTGTGCCAGCTAGGAAAACCGCGGCGAAACTTCACAGAGAAAATGACCTGAAAGTTGTGAAAAGTTCCGCTACAGGTTTACAAGTAGTAAGGGTAGTGACGTGACGACTAGTACGTCGTGAATAATGAATGCTACAACCAGCACCTTTAGATTTTTAAATATATATTGAACGCAGTGTTTCTGTCATGTGTCGGTTTGAAAGGTATTGGTGCCGGTGGAATCTCAGGCACGTGTGACTTTTCAGCTTCAAACTTGGTACTTTTCTTGTGTTCAAAATAAGAAAATACGAATTGAAAGTCACTATTGTTGCGCGAAAGACATTTCCCGAAAGACATTTCCGCGAAAGACACTTGCGCGAACCCATTTCTCGCGAAAATAAATTTCCGCAAATGGATTTTTGCGCGAACGGACTTTTGCGCGAAGGCACACTTGCGCAAAAAGACACTTCCGCGAATGGACTTGGAAGCCCTAATAGATTGTCATATGTGAATATAATGCAGTTCTAATTTAAAAGATATTTCATAAACTGAATAGGAAGGATACATACTGTGTCCCTATGTTTTTCTTTTTTCATTAATAGTTGTCAAATTCGTACACCAGGCCTCTGTTGACAGCAGTTGAAATCGGCATTTTTAGAGGGTTCTAGTGCTTATAAAAATAATGTGTCATCAAAAAGGAAAACATAACATACAAGTAGTTAATATTTATTATTCTGTAAAAAATCATTGCTTTATGGTCATTAACCAGATTGATAGCATTAGTAGTTCTTGAGATATCCAGCTGTGACAGACAGACAGACAGACAGACTGAGTCTCACCATAAGGGTTCCGTTTTTCCTAAAAAGACCACCCGCATTTCCTCGAAGTAATAATTGTCGGACAGTGAACTCAGTGAAATTATAAGTAATTATTATTATTACAACCCAAGTGACTTGTGCCGAAATTTTGGGATTGTTTGGAAACTTTGAAAGCGTATTCTGAAGCTTAAGAGTAGGCCTGATTGATAATAATTAGACAGTTGGCTGAAGTTGTAGTTAGAACTGTAGGTATGGATAACAACTGAAGTTGTTTGTAAGGCTGTGTGAAGACTGAATCAAGACTCATTGACATATATATTACTAGCGTAAGGACCAGGCTAACGGCGCGACTAAATGGCACCAACGCGCTGGCCCTAAAATGACGGTTTTAGGGCCAACGCGACTCAGTTGACAGTGGTGCGCGCGAACTTCGAATTTCGAACGAAGAACTTCTATGTAAAATGCTCAGACGGGCGTATCCTTACTTTTTAAATCATTGTCAAGACTGCTAATTACACAGACTATAATATGGAAAACAACGCTAGCACGCTCCTTCTTGACAATCATCATCTGCCTAGCCTTTTCCCAAGTATGTTGGGGTCGGCTTCCAGTCTAACCGGATGCAGCTAAATATCAATGTTTTACATGGAGCGACTGCCTATCTTACCTCCACAACCCAGTTACTGGGTACATACCATTTTTTGGTAAAAGTGGTTGTCAGAATTTCGGGCTTCTGACGACTAGTAACGACTGTCAAAGATCCAAGAATGACAGCCGAGACCAACGGCTTAACGTGTTTTCCAAAGCACGGAGGGCTTGGTATGTAAAGATGGTTACCCATCCACGGTGCAACCCTGACAAGCGTAGCTTAACCTGCTCGGTCGACCAGTGCGGCCATTATTACTTAGCCACAAGACCCTATTCTTGACAAAACCACAGTATAAAGATCATACAGTATTGTAACTCGGCCGTAACCTTGAAATAAATGCCTACAGCCGCGCGGTACATGCGATAGGGCTGCCCGCCTCCAGCATTTTAATTACATTTGCCTACTTTGTGTTTCCATTTAGTTTTGTTATTGTATTTTACTGTGTGTACAGTCAACAAAGGAGTTAAGTATACAGGAGCGTCGGATATTGTTGAAGTTTACTAAGAAACCGATGGATATTCTCGAATAAAATTTTAGTTTATTAATAGAAAACAAACAGCTCATTTATTCAATTAAATTTCAGTCCAGAACATCCATTGGTTTCTTAGTAAATTTCAACTATATCCGACGCTCCTGTATACTTAACTCCTTTGTTGACTGTACATAAATATTAATAATAAAAACCACGTCTTTACTTTGAATTTTACAAACTAACAAAACAAAACACACATGCCCCGAGGTTTTAACACAAGCGTACCTACCGTATAATGATTCATGAACCGCCTATAACTACCTATTTCACTCGTGTCTATGACTTTCTTTTACTCTATTCACTTTATTTATTAATCCAGACATCTTTTTTTTCGGGAGATAAAAGGAAATACTTATCCATTAAAAAGACACACAAACTAGTAAGTAAAATTATTTTATAGTCTTACTAGTAAGTAAAATTATTTTATAGTCTTACCTTTCAGAGTTTCCAGGTAATCTAAAAAAAGTTATCTCTGGATGCGTTATTGACGAATTCATGCAACCAAAAACAGCACAATATATCCTACTCGTCATATTAAATATGTACTTCAATTTATTTTGCGCGGTTATTGTTAGAAAAAACAACTGACCGTCCGTTCGTCACTGCGGCACAGTCGCGACTGTCTGCATGCCGAGCGCATGCCGCGGTCGAGGCGCGTAGGTATAGCTCGCGTTTCGTCCGTTTGTATGAAGTCGAAATACTGTATATCTTTATACTGTGACAAAACTGTAAATAATAAAGGTTGTGGAAATGTGAAAAATCAATGTTGACCTATTATAGAGATTTATTCCGGTCCGATCCCCTGAACCCCCCCCCCACCCCCCTCCTCGATCCCTTGCTAGTTCGCCTTCTGTTTTATTCTCTGTGTTTTCCACTTTATCTAGGTTACTCTTTTTGACAGGTAAGTATAGCCAAGAGAAAATAAAGGTTTCATGTCTTACAAAATTAAATAATAGATAATACTTTTCTGTCAAACTGTTTTGTTACAAAGTTAGTTCACTGTCAGAGTAGTGGTAATTCGTTTTATGTCTTGTCAAAAAGAACACACTTACAAATCCATATTCACGACCTGTATTCACGACACACAACATGCTTTAAATACAAAGGTTCAAGGTTCAGGTTAAGGGGGTCTACTCCGAAGCGGTTAACCACTGTATCGGCCGAATGTTCGGTCATTTTCTGATTCGAATATTGTTGTCCTACTACTACAGTTTTGTCAAGAATAGGGTCTTGTGGCTAAGTAATAATGGCCGCACTGGTCGACCGAGCAGGTTAAGCTACGCTTGTCAGGGTTGCACCGTGGATGGGTAACCATCTTTACATACCAAGCCCTCCGTGCTTTGGAAAACACGTTAAGCCGTTGGTCTCGGCTGTCATTCTTGGATCTTTGACAGTCGTTACTAGTCGTCAGAAGCCCGAAATTCTGACAACCACTTTTACCAAAAAATGGTATGTACCCAGTAACTGGGTTGTGGAGGTAAGATAGGCAGTCGCGAACTAGCAAGGGATCGAGGAGGGGGGTGGGGGGGGGGGTTCAGGGGATCAACATTGATTTTTCACATTTCCACAACCTTTATTATTAAATACAAAGGTTCAAGGTTCAGGTTAAGGGGGTCTACTCCGAAGCGGTTAACCACTGTATCGGCCGAATGTTCGGTCATTTTCTGATTCGAATATTGTTGTCCTACTACGAATTAAAAAGAAAAAAGTTTAAAAAAAAGTTAAGGGTTCTAAAAAGGTTCGGATTGGCACAGTTTGGTCGGGACCAATAGTCAATACCTATAGGAAATTAATGGTAGTAGAAAATGACCGAACATTCGGCCGATACAGTGGTTAACCGCTTCGGAGTAGACCCCTAGTTTTCAACCGACTTGATGTAATCTAACTCTAAAATTTTCCAACTAAACGAGAATACTTACGTAATTTTTCCCATAAATTTTCTGATAAAACATTAATTATTCAACTTATTCAAGCCTTTTGCTAGTAGCTCATCCATAAATAGTTCTTGCAAAGCTCATCTTGATGGCCCGAGGCTGTGAAGGAAAAAGCACAACCAGCGCATAATAACCTGAAGATATTAAGGCAATAACAACAGCGCTACTCATTCAATTTTGAACTTTATTTCCTCAACGGTAAGGTTTAATTTTCATCGGTAGTGTGTCTAATTAAAATGTAATTTGATCGACGTGTGCTGAAGGCGAGTGTAGAGAAATTTTATTAATTACAGCTAACAGAAGAGTTATTTGAAATATTGAAGAAAGTGGAAGGTCTTTTGACGTTTTGATGTTAACATTGAACGAAAATATAAACTTGAGATGGTTTTAATTATCTTGAAATTTTAACAAAACAGTCGCTTCTTCGTGTATGTCTGTGAATTATTTTACTATAACTTCTAAAAGGGCATGGATATAGTTTGGCCTGGCGCGGCGCAGACAAAAAGTTAAAATTTGAAATCCGTCCACAGCTTTTGTTTTTTGTATTTACAGGAAATATTTCAATTTGAAAGATTATTGTTTTGGTTCAGGTAACTGGGGTATTTATGTTGCCAGTTTTGGAAATGGGATGATAATTGGGACACGTTAATTCTAAGTATTGTTATGATTTCTTGTCAGTCGGATAATGAGCTCCGAATATTTCAATTTTAATTATAACTCTGTGGTGCTGCGTATGACAGCATCATTAACGTTTATTTGAGATTACTTATGATTTGTACAAAAAAAAATATTGGCTGTGTCTCTGGTTATCTTTTTTGTATTTCTGAGTGACTTCGGCTTCCTTGGGCAATAGACATCGCATTACAGTTTACATCGGCTACCATCGGCTATTGGCAACTCGTATCTCGGATCACTTCAATTTTACCTGGTTTCCAACGGAGATCCAAAATCCTATGAACTGGAGCATAGCAAATGAATAATTTGGGATACAGTTTTTGTCGTTTTGCGTAGATGTGACACATATTTTCTCCCAAATTGTAAAAAAAAAACAAATTGTTATTTTGTTTTTTTTTGTTTGTGTTTTTTTTTATGCGTCATGTTTGCCGCAAATTAACGTATTTTCTTTCTTTCTTGTTAGCTTGAGTGAAATTTAATCTGCTGAAAGACAGTGGATTACTCCGCAGTTGACAAGATTGTATTTATATTTTGAAGTTATCAGATTTGAGAACTTCTTATGTTGCTTCACAAAGTTTAACGACGAACAAAAATATACAGGGCTATGAAACATTATAGCTTCAATACATTTTTCTTGTATGAGACCGTTGTCTATTTCTCCTTTAAACTACTGATGGATTTTTAAAAGCCAATCAGAAAAAGTGTTTATCGGATTTTCAATTCCGGTTTTCACCAATTATATAAAGTGCCCTTTCCAAAAGGTTTATGCTTACATTATTTTATGTCGAATTTCAGTCGTGCCAAAGCCCAAAATAACGAACTTGACTCAACTAGTATTAAAAACAAGTTCCAGTCTTCAACATTGAGTAATCTTTATTCCGAATTTAAAACGAAGGCCAAAACTCTGTTAAATTACTATTAACTTCAATTCAACTTAAGGCTCAGTAAAACTTAAGGCATCCAAGACTACTCAGCTAATACTTTGAAAGTAAACACGCTTAGATAAAGTAATAAGTTAGTTAAACGATTACTTGGAAATCTGTTCCGTTTTAAAACTCGATGAATAAGAAGTTTGGATGAACAAACTTTAGAAAATTCTCAGGACAGCTTGGGTTACCGAATGAGCAAAAGTAACTCTTTTTGGCAGTTTGTCTATCACCTTTTCACGCCCTAATGGCAATACGAATTTGGATACAATTTGGCACAGGTATAGATCATGACCTGGGATATGACATAAGATACCTTGTTGTCCCGGTAGTACGAACCCCCGTGATAATTTCTGACCTTGTTACAAATTAATATTTGTGACCTCTTACGACAATCTAGGTAGGTGGTTAGGTATTAAAATAAAAGTAAACAACACACTAAGTCATACACTGTATATTAAAAAAGGTTTAAATTTGATATATAAGTAATCTTAAATATTACTAATTGGCTTTAAAAGAATCTACATTAGGTAGGTTAATTTAAATAATTTAGATGATTGCCAGCCAGCTTAAACTTCAGTTGAAAGAGCTATGGGCGTGGGGAGTGGAGATAAACCCAGTACTGTTCCGTTATTAAAATTAAATATTATAAATTGAAAGTTCTAGATACATAACCTTCCAGTTATTAATAAAACGTTACTATATAATAAATGGGCGCCAGGGACAATAAAGGTCCCGGATCCCGGAGCCGATGACGGTGTCCAACCATATACTTCCTGATGCACACCGAATGTCGAACCCAAGATCCTTAAGTAAAAGACCGGCTTCCACCAATGAAAACCGGACTATAGTACATAACCGGTTCTTATACCAACCGTACTAAATGTAAGTAATTTTCTAATTAAAAAAAACCGTCCCGCCTGCGCTTATCGCTAGACGGACTCCGCCTGCCGCACAGTCGTCCCAGCAAGAGGCTTGCAGCTGACTCGAGGGACGGGTCTCGCGTCCAGGCCCCAGACGCTACTCTCGATCCTGGCGGCGAGACGAACCTCTCGAGGTGCCTCTCCTGGAAACGACAATACGGAGACCTAATAATATAGTTTGAAACTAATTAACATTCCTTGAGGTGACCGGGCTTGGAAATCTAGAAGGCTAGAACATTAGCCAGTAACTATAGGAGCTACGAGGGTTACCCACGTGGCTGGGCTCATTCCCTTGAACAATATTTTAATCCCGTGGTTAACACTGAGGAATCCATGATAAATAGTCAGCGGGTGAAATACTCACGGTTGATTGATGAAGAAAGCACTTGACTGTGATCGCCGACTGGCTGGACAGTTGTCTGCGTGTGCGCAATTATAATCCTGTAAGTAATATTCATGGATCACGACAATATCCTTTTAACAGCCAGAGAAGGGCTCACAGACCACTTCCAAACACTATTTCAACAAATCCTTACCTTATAAAACAGGGACCCGAATTTGGTCGTGTCTTTAGCGCGTCTCAATGTAAAAAGGACGCTATTTTCTGATCGTCATCCTGTCATGGAGATCAGCCGGAAATAGACGGAGCATTTCTAAAATTTCCCATATTGCAGGTAAAATGATACACACAGGGGGATGATAAACACGGCAGGGAAACATTACACCAAGATACTTAATTCTTGAAAATCACTAACAACTACACAACGTGATGTTTGAACGCTGAAACAATAAGAATCTTCATGATCCAGACCAACAATCAAATTATTTTCAATTCCCAATCCTAAAAACCTGTCTAATTAACTAATTACCCCATTGTTTTAATTCGCGCAGAATCGCTTGACACCTCTGGCCACCCTATGTCAAAGACAATCCACAGATTAAAAATTTCTAGAAATATGTCTATGCTTAATGAAAAAATGACTTTTATTTCCGCTTTCGGTTATTTAGTTTATTATGTATTTTTACTGAAAGCTGAAAATTATGAAGGATTGCTCCATACGATATTATTTTGATGGTCAGCAATCAATATGTTAGAATATCGATTAAACTACAACTGTGAATCGGCGAACGCCAGAGGTCGCCTCTAAACTGTCAAACTGACGTTCGACTGAATGACATATCAAATTTTGTATGTAAACATTGCAACTTAACCTTTCAATATTTAATCTAATTTATTGTGCAAACTTATTTAATAGGTTTTAGGAAAGTAATTAATTGTGAGAAAGTGATACCTAAAGAGTCTAGTGACAAGATACAGTTGAAGGAATGAGTCCTTCTATCAAGTGCAGGCCAAAGTCAATTGTACAAACTACAATGAAATATAATACTCGGAAACCTCAAAATGTACTACTGATGTTTTCAGGTAAATGCTACTTTACTTATTAGTAACGCAGCTGTGTAGGTACAAAAAAAAACAACGTAACAACCTCAAAGCGGGAGATTTCCATAACATATTTGAAAAAGGGCGAGACTTAATACTCGCAGAATGGATGACTGGATGGGGCTGACAAGTTCAGAAGGCACAGCGTGGGTGGAGCGAAGACTTGGTGAAGTTCGCAAGAATCCGCTGGATTTGGGCAGGATTTGGTTAATGTGGCAATCCTTGCAAGAGGCTTAATTCCAGCAATGGACATCTCTCGGATGAAAATGATGATGATAAAAATGATATAAAGTAAGAAATTGTTAACATATTAGCTCTTTAGATCACATGAAATACACAGCTAGTGAGTTAACTCATAAAATCTGGAATATCCTTGACATGAATCTCGGTACCTCAATATTTCCTCACGAAAATAAATTACGCATCAGTTGCCTTACAAGGAAGCTCCAATAGCTCCCACAATTTATGTTCGTATAACCGTAAAGATACCGGAGAATATGATTAAAACACAGCGTTGAACGGAAGCAAGCCTACACGTGCAGCCAGATAGCGCGCTATAATTCCGTTTCGTTACGTTGCGTAATAAATTTACGCAAATCAGTCAACTGACGAGCATTTACGCGACAAAACGTTAACGGTGCCATTGAGAATAAATGTTTTTAAATTTATTGTACATTTTGCGCGCATGCGACAAATTTCGTTGTCAAGTTGTTGTTCAGCAATGAATTGATTAATGAGAAATGTAACACATTTCGTATCGAGTTTGTTTGTAATTATGAACAATTGTGTGGTGACTCGTAACGATATTTACACGTGCGTTACTTTATCTTATTAATAGCTTTTGCCCGTGACTTTGTCGTGAAATTTCTTGCTCTCCCGACCCACCCCGTCGCATCGCATCGCCGGCCCGTGCTACTGCTTCGTTTTGGCGAAGCGTTCTTTCTCTCTTGTTTTTGCTCGGTTTCTTAGAGTCTTAGGGTTATGTTAAATAGCCTATAACCTTCCCCAAGAACTGGGCTATCAAATGCAAAAAAAAAATCAAATCCGACCAGTAGTTCTAGAGATTAGTGCGTTTAAACAAACGAACTCTTCAGCTTTATTTAATAAATAAATAAAGCTGAAGAGTTGTTTGTTGTGTGTTGAGGTATAAGCGACACGTGTAGGTATACTACTAATGTAGTACACCTACACGTGTCGCTTGTACTTCGAACATTATTGGTTTATTTAACGAGATTCAAAATGACAAGTGCAAAACAAGCTTTTTCGCTTTTAACGAAATCAACCACGTTGCTTTTAAAGAATCAATAATTGAATAACTAGCTTTCAATGTGCTAATAGAAATACCAATTTACACTTAGCTCTATATTTAGCATGATTGTGAATAGTACTCAATCATAAGAATAGTATCTCTGTTTAATTAATGATGTTGTCGAACATGTGGTCGAACATAATTAATTAAACAAAGTAATATTAATTATATATGCGTTTTCTCTTTGAAGACTCTTGTGGTTTGACAGAGTTTAATTACAACCAAATGAACTGTTAACTAATTAAATTAAACTAACAATTCAATTAACAATTATTTCAATTTAACTAATTCTGGGGTTTATTTATAAACGTTGCTTAAATTTAAGTAATGATTAGCGACTGTTTATCCATAATTTTTTGACGTTTGAACGTCACTGAACTTTAAGCAACGTTTATAAATAAACCCATCTCATCATCTACCTAGCATTTTCCCAAGTATGTTGGGGTCGGCTTCCAGTCTAACCCGATGCAGCTGAATACCAGTATTTTACATGAAGCGACTGCCTATCTGACCTCAACAACCCAGTTACTGGGTAATACGATACCCCTTGGTAAGACTGGTTGGCAGACTTTCGGGCTTCTTACTACCCGTAACGACTGTCAAAGATTCACGAATGACAGCCGGGACCAACTGCTTAACGTGCTTTCCGAGACACGGAGGGGTCTCGGTATGTAAAGATGGTCACCCATCCATAGACCAACCGCGGCAAGCGAAGCTTAATCTGATCGATCGACCTGTGCGGCTGTTATTATTTAGCCATGGGCACCTCCCTTATAAACATAACCCATCTGTATCTAAACAATCATCGATGCTATTAATGAGAACTCCAAAATGTCATAATTCTAACATCAAAATCAAGCATAATAAATAACAAACAACACTCACAAACAACATACCTACATATAGAATAATATGTAAGCATCTACAGTTCACCGTTCGCTGTTGTTCGGTGGTTTGCATTTTCCGACTCACATTAGTCGTGAGTAAAAATGCAGAGTCATCGATTCGATTACGTAAACGTGAGCGAAGCGTTCGATTGTAATCGAAGCTGCGTGACGTGGAAGTAAGATGTTGAGAACACGTGTGTTATGTTCAAATTTAAAAGGTGTACCCGAAACCTTTGATTCACGTGCCAACGTTTTTTATTTATTTATTTAGTTCTGGCGACGCAGGCTCGTAGATAAATACCTTAACCTAAACATACATATTTTTACTATAAAATAGTATTTCACTTCACTAGCTTGTTCTTGTGCTGTTCTATGGTACTTGTCCGCGAAAGCAACGGAACACCACGTCCTACGGCCAGAAGTCTTCTTCCATGACGACGGGCAGATAACAATTCGGTACGCGCACCACGAACGCCTTGAAGTTGATGTTGCGGTACGACTCCAGTAATTGCACGCCAGGTGTGTCCTTGTTTTTTGATAAAATGTAGCTGGTACAGACAGGGAAACCAACCAGTCGGATCAGCGTATCCAACTAAAATTGTCCTTATGGTCAAGTGACAACTGTCGCTAAGAACTTGCTATAACACGGCAAGGAAATATGAATAGGGATAGGATACTACTCTCAAATCGACGAAGGAAAACATCGTGAGGACACCAGCATGTCCTAGAACCAATATTTTTTGTGTATTAGGGCCCGCTCCCTGTCACAGAGAGTAGGACTGTGTCCCAGTAGTGGGAACATTATATGCTGATTATGGTCAATAGGCACATTTCTCTAACTGTACTTATTTAAATAGACTTGCGCCATTTACATAACTGACTACAACAGTAAAAACAGCTTCATAATGGAACAAGCTCCTTCTGTTTCGACCACGTTCATAGTAAACAGCCTAATTGCGTAATTCACTCCTTATCCCAATTGTTTTCATTTTGGCAATTCAACAACATCCATAATTACTTTGAGATGCTTATCAAGAGCACGGATTAACTGAATAATTATTATTGAATTGCCAATAGCAGTGTGTGTACTGGTCCTACACGTTTCGTTTCCAATTACAAAACACTTGAGGGGCAATCCCTGTGATTTTAACAACAGTCGCCGGCTAATCTCAGTCTCAATCTATCAAAAATACCAGTAATTTCCCTATGTTTTTGACAAGTTTTTGACATTGATTGTCGCTGAGATGAGATTGCGATTAGATTTTGAACCTTTTTAATTACGGGAAATGGCTACCTGACCTTTAAAGGACATCGACAACGACTCGGTGTAACAAAGAATTTCTATCCAAATTCTGATGGTAATTAATTTCGACTAGTAGCAGTTAGGTATACTATACCGCCGCGGTAGTTAGGTATGTTTTAGTACGTTTTAGAGCGACGGTAACGAGACCTGGACAAATCTGATTAGTAGCAGGGAGATCACATGGTGCTGCGAATTTGGGAGCGCTAATATGGCGCTTGAAGATGACTATTAAACGGCGTTATCTTACCCACTTACCTATAACAGAAGTCATCATAGTGCAGTTATGTGGGACTCTAACCCACTAAAACTCCACGGTGTCCTCCTCTGCCGCTTATGGCGGGAACACGGGCACGCGTTAGCACTCATCCGTGAACCCGCCGCGGCTGTCCGTCACCGGACCCTCCTCCGGGGAGTACTCCCCATCACCGGCGCACCAGAACACATAGCACGCCGTGACCACCCCAGGGACCAAACCAGCACATGGGCGCCAGACGACCCCGTCTCTACCACCCTTGGTCCCCCTGCGACGGGTCAGGTCATTGGCCCCGCCGCCTGCCAATTTTCGGCCGCAGAGGATAGGGAGAGTGGCCAACGTCATACCAACACTCCTCTTCCCCTGCGGCCCCACCGCGTCCGCCATCGAACGGTGGCGACCCCGTCAAGGCCGCGGAAGGTAGGGAGAGCGGCGCACCGTAATACCGGCACTCCTCTCCCGCCGCGGCCTCCAACCCTCAGCCGCGATGCCTCCGATACGACATCGCGGCCCGCCTCAGTTGCGATGTCGCCCAAGCGGCACCGCAACCTACATGTTGGCCGCTACGTCGTCGGCTTGTCGGCAAAAGCCCTGACGATCGGCCCCTCCTCGGGTTCCTCTTCGCTTCACCGTGGGTGTCCAAGCCACGGCTACTGAGCCCCCCCGCCTCGACAATGCGGGAACCCACCGGGGGGGTTCCCAACTATGTTTAGGTTGACTTCCAGTCTAACCGGATGCAGCTGAATACCAGTATTTTACATAGAGCGACTGCCTATCTGACCTCTACAACCCAGTCACTGGGAATACGATACCCCTTGGTAAGACTGGTTGTCAGACTTTCGGGCTTCTTACTACCCGTAACGGCTGTCAAAGATCCACGAATGACAGCCGGGACCAACGGCTTAACGTGCTTTCCGAGGCACGGACGCCACTTACAACAGAAGTGTGGTTGCTATATGCGATGACTTCTTTAAGTGGGATGAGCTGAACTTCTTTATAAAAAGAGTGGTCTTTGGCAGCTCTGGACAGGGAGAGGTGGAAGGAGAGAGGCCTTGGCCCAGAAGGTCAATAAGGGCTTATAACAAAAGGTCAAGACCATCTGACCTATTCCAGAGCGCGACTAATGAACCAGATTAAAACTTTCGTAATTTAAAGAAGCTTAACTTCTCAATTTTCTTAACTAGCTTGTGCCCGCGACTTCGCCCGCGTTAATATTTGAAAGAATCCAACAGAAACCTATTACTGTGATTAAAAGTGCTATTGGTTTACGCGGCGCACGCCAGTAAAGTCGGCATGATTTTATTTTTCCGACATCGTCAACAATTATGGTCATATCTCAGCCAATTAACATAAAACCATGTTACCCAAATCGCCATGCAGCGTCAGCGTAACATCATCCAAATTTCTATTGCTACCCCGTTCTGTCACATCAGTACGGTCTGCAGATAGGTACATTTTGTTACTTAATTGAATACCGGAGCCCGGTTATTATCGGATTTTGTGTTATCCGATATTGAAATGACGGAAATCATTTTGCTAACGGTACCGAACGTAATTATGGTCGCTTTTGATGGTATAAGCAAAAGCCTCTAGCGTCAATGGTTGAATGCATTGCATCAAAGCGTTTTATGGACTACCCATGAATTGTCAAAGGATTTCCTAGTAGCAGGGCATTTATATATATTGATAACTAGCTAATAATCTATTCATCAACCTTACCTGACTAAGGGCTGATTTTTCAATCGACAGATAATTTTTATTCGTGGATTATAATTGACGTCGGTATCTACAACGCCACATGCGAACAACTCGTCACACTGACGTCACGCAAAATCCTGCATCTCGCAAGCAGAGTTTACCGCACAACTAGAATATGTACAACGGCCCGACATGAATCATTGGGTAGTTGCCCGCCAGACACAACACCCGTCTGGTCGGAGGATCCTCCCTTTTCTATGGAGGATGAGTGAACTTTGAGTGGACTTGACCTCCACTGCTGGACATAGGCCTCCCCCAAACTCCTCCTCTCTTCTTATTCTTCTTCTTCTGTGCTTCTCGCATCTAAAGAGTATTTGCGGCCTTCACAAGGTCGTCGGTCTACCTTGTGGGAGGCGTTCCAACGCTACGCTCTGCTTATTCATAATTATACTTATTTTCGAAAGACAATGATTATTTAACCACGTCACATTATTATATTTCATTCCCAACAAACCACACTGCACTGCCCACGATAATATGGCGAGCTCCTAAGCTAAGCCCTCCAAGTAATATGTATGTAAATCACTTAGACACACGTACAAGTAGCACGTAAGTGGACAATGGACGGCCTGTCTAATAATCTCTTTGATGTCATACTCAAAGTTGCGCTCACGTAAGTACCTACGGAGAGAATGTGGACAAGAAATTATATTCTACTTACTTTGGTTATGACTTTGTTGCAGACTTGCTTTGAGCGCTTTCTGTAAGGTTCTATTATGTATGTTTGAAAGTGTTTTAATTGTGCCAACCTTAGAGGAGAGTAAATTATTTACCTTTACAAATTATATTAATATTTCTTAGCAAGGTTTTCATCATATAATTCGCCTTATAATGTTCTGCTAATTAAGTAATTATAGAAATTTCCTTCATAATGAAATGTTATGTATTTAAACAGCAACTAAATAATTAAAATTAATGACTAAATAAAGGTAATTTACTTAAATTTTTCTGGAACTCGTCTTTGAAGACGAGTTCCAGGAAAATTGCTTCGGTAATTCAATGAACGAGCTCAAAGTTTGAACGACGGGCGTCGAATCAATCACTCGTCATAATCAGCGACGTAATATTAGTTCTCGTTCATCATTCATCACTAGTAATTGATGTGTCAGAGGCAACGGTACTGTTTTATTTAGGTATATTTTTAGGAAACGTTGTCACTGTTTCGGGACAAGGGATAGCCCAGCGACGGCTAGCCTATTTGTATTCTGTTCAAAATTTCGTGGCTTTTAGGCAGAGCTGTTTACATTTGCCACGGCAAGATTAACAGCTGTCGTCCGCGAAAGTTGTGATGCATGTGGAACCTGCTTTTCGAACCTGGAAAACTCCAATGTTACATTTTTGAGGCGATAATATTATATTGAAAAAAATGTGGTTTTTCTATTTCGTGTAACTTGTTAAGTATGTGGAATACGGATTTAAAATTTTGGTATATATTTTTTGTCTCTTTAGTCTAGTATCATTTAAAAGTAATACACGATTCAATGAATTTTTCTCGATACAAAAAAATTGCAGTTATATCATTTTTTTTTACTTTTTTCGACATCACGGCGTAACGCTTAAGAGTTATTTAATGGAATTTACTATAAAACATAGAGAATTATTATATCAAAGTTTATTTAAAATAGTTTTAAATTTTATTTATTTATTTTGTTAAAAAAGGAGTAAATTCGTTTTGGCACATACGTCGTTTTATTCCGAGCGCACGTTGCGTTTCAAAAGTAATTGCATCAATTTCGCTCGCTTACTAGGTTTTCGAGGATTTTAGATTTTCGAGGTAGCCTCTTAATTGAATTATGACAGTGACTAGATGAAAAATATATTGAAGAGAATAGAACACCATCGTTATCATCTATGTCGAATGAAGTCCACGACTTGACAGACTGTAAGCATCGCTAGAACGTCCTATAGCGGTCCTTCCTATGCTGCCAGCATCTAGCGGTTTTAGAAAGAAAGAAATAGTATTTATTGGGACTTACTTGCTCAGCAAGAAAAGTCTTACCAAGGGGTATCGTATTACCCAGTAACTGGGTTATGGAGGTCAGATAGGCAGTCGCTCCTTGTGAAATACTGGTATTCAGCTGCACCCGGTTAGACTGGAAGCTGACCCCAACATAGTTGGGAAAAGGCTAGGCAGATGATGCTCAGCAAGAAAAGAAACTAAACAGAAACACAAACATGGAAAAAAAGTATACGTAAAAATAATACAAATTAATACAATATTAATTTAATTTAAGCACATACTATGTACATAATTATTATTAAAATACTTAAAGATTCATAATTATCTCAAATCTTAAACAGCACACATAATATTTTTACTTCAATTTACATACTTAGCTGCCACAATCAAACTATTTTAGGAATTACAAAATAGGACTTATGCTCACGTTGATATCTACTTGTTACCCTTTTTGACAGACTGTAGGTGAATACGTAGATAATTGTGGACTCGTTGAGAACAGCCGGCGCGCAGACTGCGCTCGATCGACTCGTGAAACGCTTTTTACTAAACGCTCGTTTGCTGAACTGCCCGCCGTCAGGTGGCGGACGTGACCTCATGAAGCCTTTTCCAATTAAATAGATCGCGTCGATAACATGTAAAAAAAAAGGTCTTGTACGAGGCCAAAAGGTTTCTATCTCAGCATTATGCTGCGACATTTAAAAATAAAGGTCTGGAGATATTGTATCAACAGTCCTTTCACAGGTGCCTCGGAAAGCACGTTGAGCCGTTGGTCCCGGCTGTCATTCGTGGATCTTTGACAGTCGTTACGGGTAGTCAGAAGCCTGAAAGTCTGACAACCAGTCTTATCAAGGGGTATCGTATTACCCAGTAATTGGGTTGTGGGGGTCAGATAGGCAGTCCTTTCACAGATTTTTAACTCTGATTTTGTATCACTGTCCAAAACACAGCGTTCTTTATTCTATTTTATTCTTCTAATAAGGTTGTTGTCGAGTTGCTGCTATTGACAAGTCTGTCAAAATCATTGTGAACTTTATTCTCGTCACAATAAAGTTGCTGTTAGGTTGCTGCGGTCAGAAGTAAAATAACTGTGAATGGACTGTAGATCATCCACAATAAGCAAGAGTGACATTGCTAGTAGCTTATCTGTAGGTATAAAAAAAGGCGCAAAGGCCTTTTTTTGCACTTGTTTGGCTACCACTGGGGGACAACGAAACAACTTTTAAAAATTATTCTTGTTGTCCACCACTGGGGGACTTATTGTAACCTAACCTCAAAACACTTTAAAGTTGCTTCTGCATCATCTCCAGCGCTGCGGGAAGTGCAACGTCTCAGCCCTTACGTACCAGAGGATAGGCACCCATGCTCACCTCCACAACTTCGGCTTGCTGGTCGCCTCCGTCGACGAGTGCCTATGCTTTGTTACAGCGGCCGGGGGTTGCTCTCCCTTCGCGCCTCCGGTTTTTATATACACCCTAGGGGTAGCAGCCAAAAGACTACGTGAAGTTGGGGGTGCACCGATTCGGTTTTTAGAACAGATTTCACCTATTCAAACCATGAAGTATCCCCCAGTGGTGGACAACGAGAATAATTTTTAAAAGTTGTTTCGCTGTCCCCCAGGTGGTGGGCAAACAAGTGAATATCGCATTATTTCAGGCCTAAATCTGTAAATTCTGCCAGTTATGTATGCTCATATAGTACACTTATCCCGAACAATTAATCACAACGTATTTGTCTACTAGATAAGTTTTACAGTACGATTTATCTTCACAGTAAATCACTGGAATGTTTTGTAATAATTTCAAACGGGTGCCACCAAGATATGTGGGTACAGTCGCGTTCAATATGATAACGTAAAACAAATTGGTTTTGTTTTTAAACCTCAGTGTTTTTTGTAAATGGAATTCCGATTCAGGAGGTTTATTTATAGCGTTTCAATTTATGTTGGCTGATATTATTTAGTTTTTTTTTTTAACAACATCTGTTTTTGTGATTTATTGATTTGGGTTGTCAGCAGAAATAACTAAGTTATTTTATTTTAAGTTATTGGCTCACAGCAATAAAACATTAGCGAGTAGAGACACTTGAAATGAGGATCGAAGTGAACTTTACACAAAAGCACTTCAGGTATCTTGAAACACCTACTTAATAATGCACCTGTTGTGTAACTAGGTACCAAATCTACAAGCTTAGTTTGAACTCAATCGTCCCACGTAATTCAAGTAAATTTTGCCGGTATACGGGCGAACGGGCGTGTACACATTAAGGCGAAAGCGATAATGTCTATTCACCCTTTAACGTGTATGGTGCGCATGAAAAGAAAGATGAACGATGATACTTACGTACGTCCAACAAGCCTGGGGCAGTCCCGCTGGCTATGTACCGTAGGTACAGTCACGAGCATAAGAATGTATACACTTGGCTTTATCGCTTTCTTCAAAGACGATTTTCTCCTTCAGTTATGAATGAAATTTTATATTATTACGAAGAAAGTATTTTTGAACACACATAGGTTTGCGGAAAGTGTCGTATTTCAACGTTGCATTCGTTATTTCACGAACAAATCGCAATTGAAAGTTGCCAAGTGTTGACATATTAGTGCTATAGTAGGAAGGCAGTATGATTAGCACTATTCTAACTGACTGTACTTGTAACACACTCGTGTATTATTCACTTCAATTATGCCTCCACTGTAATGATTACGTAAAATAAACCCATTAACATTATGTACAGTAGTAATAGCGAGGTAATGTTCCCCGTAAGTACTTCATTTTCTAATTAAAAGCTGTTAATAGCTTGTTTGTTTACCTTCTTGTGTATTATATTTCACTTACTAGCAGCGACCTGCGGTTTCAGCCGCATTAGTGTCGATCCCGTGGGATTATCGGGATAAATAGTAGGCTTCCTTTCCCGGTCCTGTCCTTTCCCGGGACTCAAACTACCTCTGTACCAAATTTCATCTAAATCGGTTCAGCGGTTTAAGCGTGAAGAGGTAACAGACAGACAGACACACTTTCGCATTTTTATAATATTAGTATGGATTAATTGAGTACCTACTTATATTACGTTTATGATAAACAGATAGTTTTGTAGCGGTATCTACAGCGCCACATGCGAACAACGCGTCATACTGATGTTATGCAAAATCTTGCATCTCGCAAGCAGAGTTTACCGCGTAACTAGCATAGATACAACGGCCGGCATAAATGCTATAAATCCTCAAAAAAAAAAAGTAGTAGTAGTATTAAAGTTTCTGAAACAGTTAGCTTATTGCCAACATTAAAACAACCAGTGGCACAGTAACCATAATATCAACCAAACGAGTGTTATAATGTTGTACTAAATTTGCAACTCCTTTTCAAAAAAAGAACATTGGTATGCATGCGCGTTTCACTACTACAGCGCCGTAATTTTTAAAAAGAACTTTTAGGTTATTCGAATTCACGTCGTCGTATCCCGCCGGCCGCCATTTTTGTTCGATATTAGTATTGCAACAAAAAACTGTTTCAGAACCTTTTATAGAGGATTCATGTCATGGGTTTATATAAAGTCTTGTATGCAACTGTACAGTGTCGATCAAAAGTCCATAAGCAAATTCGCAAAGTTATAGTTTGAAGTTTAGTTAGTGACTTACGACCTTCTTTTAATGAGTAATTTGACACACACACCCGCATATTACTCGAATAATCACGCTATTGAATATAGTTCCGTGTCATGTTCGTCTTGTTCACATAGTTCGTAAAACTTTATGATTATACCCACAGAAATCTTAATAAATTAATTAATTATAAGGTGCACAGATGCACCATTCACCGCGAAAGAATGTTGTGGTTCTTTGTTGGTTGATAATAATTTGATATTGTGGGTTAGTGAAGTGTGTTTAATCTATTAGAGGTGTTATTCATTTTGAAACGCAAGCAAATTTAAATATTGAGATGAAAGCGGATATTATCGCGCTGCGTAAAAGTGGACTTAATATTATACCACAAATATTTGATGAAACCGGACTGACTGTGAGTATTATGATTTAATTCTTTTATCGAACATTTATTTAATTAATGTATAACTGCTGATCCTTGTAGTTATTTTATTAAACGTTTTATATTTACCATAGGGTCTAAATAGAAGAAAAAATATATATTTCCAAGAGTTTATTTATTTACTTTTGGAATGATGAATATAACATTAAGTATAAATTATAATCTTATCTTTTGAACTATTTTCAAAATATTTTTTTTTCAAAATAGTAGTTAATAATATTTTATCATTTTGCTAGTAGCCTTACAATATTCCTTTTTTGTTTTAGAGAAATTACCTACCTACTGTGAGTAGGAAGGTCAAAAGGTCGGAGGGTCCGTGCCAGTCGAACGCGATCGACAGTGGAAGGCCCCAGCTGGTCAGTGAATAAGAAAGAAATGTTGTTTTAACCAACCAGTTACCAGATGAAGTTGCATTGCAAGGAAATATGCAGAAATATGTTTAAATATTATAGGATCCATACGCCAGCGTTTACTTGATAGCATGGATAATAATGGGGGTTATACAACGTATTAAGTTATAAATTACAAATTGATTTTAGTAATATTAAAATAATATTGTGTCTTAACCGTATTAAGGATTATTTTGAGGTTTATAGTTTCAATCTTCTTTTCATAATGAAAATGAATACTTAAGCTATAACCGCAATATATATCTAAAGAACAATATTATTTTATTAAAGATACTTACAATATTTTAAGTCTAATGGTAGTAGTTCACATGCTTTACTTCAATAAATTGTTCTTTATGAGAAAATAAACTGTTTTAAAAGTTTATTTATAAAATTATAACGAATAAAATTTTGGAAATCACTTAAAAATCTTTTTTTTTTATCCCATATTTCAATGAAAATATAATAATACAAATAAAATAAATATTACATTATTATTCTCGTGTATTAATTAATCGAATAATAATAAAAAAAGATAAGAATATTGTTGAAAAGATAAATTAAAGTTTCATCTCGAGATTCGAACCTAGGCCAACTTGTTTAATAATCCAATACGCAACGCTATCCGCTAGCGGTACTTGTTATGAAGATGTGAATTTTAGCAATCGTATGAACCAATCAAGGTCATACGTAATTACGCCGCGCGTGTGAAAAAGCGACGGTATAATTATTTTTTGTTTCGTTCGACGTTAGCCAGTGTACACACACAGATGTAGGTACGGGCCTGCGCGGCGCGGGCGCGTGTTCACAGAAATTTCAACTTTATTGTGCCTATGCAAATTTGTTGCAGACCGTACATGATTTGGTATTAACACACTCATGTGATACTATTATCACGCTCGGCTTCGGTTCGTTTGATAAACCCACATTCGTCATCCCATGTTATATTACCCCATATTATACAACAGTTGCATAAACAACTATATTATATCGATACTATACCTCTGAAAACGTATTTGAATACCAAACAAAAACGTTTATTACAATGGCGAAACTGTTATAATAATTGTAACGTATAATATCACCCCTATGATACCGAAAAGGGACGTACATATTAGAACGTCTACAGTTTGAAAAACCAATAGATTATGGAGAAATACGAACGATGTTTTGTTACCTACAGCCGATTTTTAGATTTTATAACGTTTGCGACAATTGTTTAATTTCGGTAAAAAATCTTTCGTTACATTATGATTTAATTCACAAATTCTAACAGAATTGTTCACTAATGTAGGCATTTTGTCACCCCTATGATACTGAAAAGGGTGTATAGAGAAAAGCGTCTACAGTTCTTTAAAGTGGTATTTCGTTGTTACAGCTTAATGTTGTAACTTTACCTAGAAAGTTAGTTATTTACCCCAACACAAGTATTATTAATTATCTACTATGGGGCAGTTTCATTCAAATTTGTAAATGCATCAACTTTAAAACGCACCAAATGAAACGTCTATCGATGTAATTTATTAAGAATCTTTCATGCTCTTCTGTATGTTTCATCGTTGATGTATTTCGAGGAATAAAATTATAATATTTTTTTCGAGGAATACTTTTGTTGCGTTTCAAAGTTGGTGCGTTTCGAGGAATACCCCGTAAATGAAACCGTAAGAGACACAAAAAACAATTTTATTTCTTTATTATTTATTAAAGTTACGATACTCGGAAATCCTTCATTGGGAGTGTGCACCTTTAGGATATTTTTTCGTATCTATAAATAGTACGAAAAAAAGTCAGTATTTTGTCTGTCTGTGTGACCGCTTTCTTCTGAACCAATCAATGCATTTTGATGCAGTTTTCCCCTTAATAGAGAATTTATTCCGAAAGGTTGTGTGTTTTATATCGTCGTAAAAACCTTAGTAATTAAAGGAAGTATATATTATGATAACTGAAAGCCAAAATGAAACTCAAACTCAAAGCATTATTTTAATTAAACCATTTACAGACACTTTTGAATTGTCAAGAATTCTATTCCAAAGCGTAGGTACCTATGGAAAAGAACGGGCAAGAAACTCCATGGACACTCTTTTATTTAAATTATATTTTTACAAAAATATTAGTTATATCATTAATGTTGAATTTATAATTATATGTGAGAACGATGTTAAAAAAAGATGTGCGCGTTAAAAGCGTCCAGAGTACAGCAAATGGTAAGAAAACAACAATCCAAAAATAGTCAGTTATAAAAAAAAACAAGGAGGTAATCCCTTATTATAATTATGTAGTTGTATTCGTCAATATAAAAAGTTATAGAGTACAGTTCAATTAGACATTTCAAACAAATATTGACATTCCTTAAAAAATTGACTTATTACACTGACTGTACCTGGTGCATGCGATACACCGCTGTAGGTAAGTATATGTAGCGTTTGGCCAAACGGGAGCGTTACAAAACGGGCGCGACCCGAAACTAGACTAAATTCTACATTCTAACGTTTGAACGTGGAGTTACAGCTGAAGATGAGAAATGTCAACTAACTTTTGGAGGGCATTGTATAATATATTATCTAATCTAACTAGCCGCAGGACAAAGGCCTCCCTACTCCCTTTTCCACACAATTCTGTCTTTTGCCGGCCAGTCCCTACGGTAGGGGTCAAGCTCGTCCCGCCATCTTCGTCTCGGCCTGCCGCGATAGCGCCGTGCGTTTAGTTAGTGGGACCCAATCGGTGGTTCTGTATAATATAACAGAATAAAGTTGGATTCATTGTCGTATATTTTTTTTTATATTCTAGAAGGGCTTGTGGCTAAGTAATAACAGCCGCACCAGTCGATTGATCAGGTTAAGCTACGCTTGCCGCGGTTGGTCCGTGGATGGGTGACCATCTTTACATACCAAGAACCCTCCGTGCCTCGGAAAGCACGTCAAGCCGTTGGTCCCAGCTGTCATTCGTGAATCTTTGACAGTCGTTACGTGTCGTCAGAAGCCTAAAAGTCTGACAACCAGTCTTACCAAAGGGTTTTGTATTACCCAGTAACTGGGTTGTGGAGGTTAGATAGGCAGTCGCTCCATGTAAAATACAGGTATTCAGCTGCATCCGTTTAGACTGGAAGCCGACCCCAACATAGTTGGGAAAAGGCTAGGCAGATGATGATTTTTTTAATATCCTAAACGAATCTGCCACTGCGTAAATAATGAAAAATCCTCTGTAGATACACACAACAACTGCGAACGTATTCTATCAAATACATTCAGTAACACGGCTTCAATTTGAAATAGTGACAAATTGTTTTCATGCACGCCCATTTGAAACTAACGGACATATATTTTATTGGGATTGCGTGAGGCGCACTGCCTGTTTCAATTTAAGCTAAAAATGAAACTGTCTAGTTATTTATGTGGTGTGTCTATTTATTGTTTTTTTTTTCTGTATAAATATTTTACTGCACGTTGGTCTAGTGGTTGCAAGGGCTACTGGCTGGTCCCGGGTTCGATTCCCAGGTCGAGCAAAGTGTTATTGGGGAAATTTCTCGCCGGCTGATTCGACACTTCACGTGACCAGAGGGCTGGGTCGTTCTTTGGCCAAAGAATTAGTATTGCCATTCAACGTGGCAATGCTGCCAGTCTTCTGGGCACGTTACCTGATGACAGCGATGCGGACGAGTACACACGTTGTCTACATCTCTTTTTATGTACTCTCCTATCGCAGGTATGCTAGAAGAGATCTCTTTATAAATAAGCATCACCTTTGTTCGTATTTTTCTATTCCTTTCTTCTTGTTTGTTTATAATGTGTGTACATAAATAGTTAAATAAATTAACAATTATTTAAAATTTGTGTACAATGGGCGGTCTTATCGTACAAGGCAATCTGTTACAGACCACTTTAATTTAACCTTTCATATTGGTTGGAGCTCCTTCACAAAGGTTAGTTGCGTAATTTAGAAGAACCACGCTATCATACAGACACATGAAAAGGGACTTTAATGAATATGAATAGATTTATTTATTTGCCAAACATGTAAACAAATATGAGTTTATGGAAAAATAACTTTAAATCCTACACAATAAAGTTCAAGTTACGTTACAATAAAAAAAAAAACTTTTGCAATAGTGCTAGTCACTCTGAAATCAACTTAATTGACATTATAATAAAGTTGATATTTGTTTAACTTGAAATTTTAAATATACTTTACATAGATAAGAAAGGCCGATGTTGTCAAGTTTAGTCTAAATGGAAAACTCCAGACATTTGCCAGCGATGCAGGCACCCAATAAACCCAACGAAAGCACCATACATTATCCATAATCTCGCCACACATGAGAATGATAGCTAAAAGGTACAAAAAAAAGCAGTAATCATTTTTCATTCTAATAAGTGGTACTCGTTTCCAACCGCCCGCCCCCATGATGAATTGAAATGATACCACGCGACACCATCAAATCGCCTGACAAATGGTTTGCTATAGAAAAAGCTGTATAATATTTTTAACCCCTATTTTTTTTCCCTCCCCTTTTGTTTGGATATCCAATTGATTTGGTTGAACGTGATCTGTGTTTGTGGATGAGCTTGTAATATCCACAAATTGTTATGGGATGAAGTGAAAGTGGAAGTTATTGTAATAAAAGTTATTGGGCACTGAAGTGGTTTTCTTTCCTACTTCAAAAATCGGGTTACTCCCGTTTGGGAACGCTCCCGTTTGGTAACGCTACACACACTTACATAATCGGTGTATCGCATGCACCAGGTACAGTCAGTATGTTAAGTATAATATTTGTTTGAAATGAAATGAAATAAGTAATTTAAGATTTTTGTAGTGTATACCCATTTATTATGCTTTAGAGCATTCATGGACATACTTAAGATTTAGTTTAAAATTATTAATTAATTAATTTTTAATTTCATTGTTCGCAATTGCACTAACAAATATGGACGTAATCGTAGGATGAATCTGAAATAATTTATTATTATTTTACATAACTCGGGACCATGCGGTCCCGGTCCTTTGGAAGGCGTACGAGGGGCCGAAGCCAACTCGCAGAGGCCCCTTACGAAATTTTAATGAAATGCGGTACCAACCGACGATTATCCCTGTATGCACTATGCAAGTGCACCCAAGGATAACCCCCGGTTGGTGTAATTGCATTATAAGGAAAAATAAAAAGTTGGACTATTGGTTTGGGTGGCTAAAGTGGAGTGAAGAATAAGTTGGGAGCTCTGTTCCTCGTCATTGTTCACTGGCTTGCCTTTATTGGCCAATAAAGGCAAGCCAGAGGTGAGGAACAAGACTTCTCCCGGGAGATAGGGTCTGTGGGGTCGCTACTGCCCAACAGCTCGCCACATGCTGCCCTGCGGGTTTATTATTATTGTTAAGTTAACTTAATTTTATTTTTTTTAGTTATTATACATTAAGAAAAAACAAAGATTCTATTCGTTGGAGGTGTCGCAATAGAAAACTAAATGCAGTGGTAGTTTAAGTACAACAATGAACAATACAATTTTTAATAAAACGAAACACTCGTCATATTGTATACCAGATTTTGAGTTACATAAAAAAGCTGAATTTGTTGAAAGCTGTAAAAAAAGTGTATGCAATGATTATGGTTCGGTTCCAAAGATAGTGGCCAATGCAATTTGCAAGGTTTGGGAAAACGAACCAAATGAAGTTAAAACACTGCCAGGTTTTAAAAATATTAAAAATGCGTTATACAAATCTAGAAACAAACACTTAAAAGTTAAGAAAACAGTGTTTGTGCGTGTGCACGAAGTGGAAATTGCAGCAGATTAAAAAAAAAAACGTTATATTTGATAGCAAAGGTGATAATCGTATTATTGTCTTCGCTGCAGAAAATATTAAAGAGATGACGAAAAATATTGATAATTTTTTTATGGATGGGACATTTGATTGCTGTGCAACTCTTTTGTGCAATTATACACCATACATGGAGACATTGGAAGTAGTAATCAAGGAACGAACATAATACCAATGTTTTATGTGCTTCTACCCAACAAGGAAAGAATGAACAAGGAGAAAATGGTAACAATTTCAGGTGCAATTTTATGGTCACGTAACTTCTGCCACAGCACTTCGTACGAAACCAGGTCAAACGCCCTGGACAAATCTAGGAAACTGGCGTATACAGCAGTATTACGGTCTGTGTAATACTTGACAGCATGCTTTAAACTCAGTATTGCACTCTCAGTGGACAGCTTGGACCTGAAACCAAACTGGTTGTCACGACCTTGCTTACTTTTGCTATCTGTGCTGCAGAAAAATTTGTACTAGGCTCTAAGGCACATTTAGATTCAGCATCGATCACCTTCACGGGCGAATTATGGATTGGCTTCACACAGAAATGATCTTTAAACATATTTGCAACTAGCTTCTGCCTGCGACTTCGTACGCGGATCCTGTTGGTTATGCCAGCGACAACGGGGTAGTCAAAATCGAAGATCTGAAACGTCTGATGTCGAATTCTAAGAACCCGGGGACTGGATAACAACGGGATGCGCGAGACGATTCGAGACGTCATTTTCAGGCAATAATGAACCAATAGGGTGGTAAACTTGGCCTTGCACTTTGAATGTTGGGCCTTCTGAAATCTGTTTCGCAACAAAAGATGTCATTTGAAAGGCATTATTGTACGAACGTATGTTGTCCAAGAAATGTTTTGACTGTGATGGTCACCGATTAGCAGTGATCTTAATATTTCTGGAGGATTTTGTAATATTTCAATATGTACTTTCCCACCTGAGCAACACATACCGTTTGTTTCTTTTTGCTATTTAACAGCTTCACAAAAAGTAAAATTTTTAACCATACCTCCGATGGCGGAATATGTGGCGTAGTCAATCATAGGAGTATACGTAAATGCACTCCGTTCCTTATCAACCCAAGGAAGGTCGCCATGCCCTACGGCTATATCTTGAGACACATCCGATTCTTCAGATGATATCGACATTCTGTTCAGAGAATGTCGAAGTCGATCAGAATTCAAACGTTCGTTGCGGTCTTCTTAATCTGTCTCTTCATGCCGTACTCCAGCAATTATTTCTTTCTCACTTTCTGATTATGAATATTTTGTTGTGTGCGTGTTCGGAATAATGTATGATAATCTCACCGTATCAGCGGTCAGTCGCGCATCATATTCTTCACTGGTCTCTAGAGATCTGGATGTAGATGCGTAAATACGCTGAGAACGCAGGCGTGCTTCGCGATCCGAAGAGGTTTCCACGGAGCGAGTTGCAGCCTGATGTTCTCAAACAGCATCAAGTCTCTCCTGACGCTCTTCGGTAGATTCTTGGGATCTTATGATCCTCAATCTTTTAGCTCCTTTGGAACATTGGGAAAGATTTGACCTCTTTCTAGGCATGGTTATAGTTTTATTATGAAGAAGATACCTGATCAATTAAAATCTAAGTGACTGCTCCCCTACCAAGGGTGCCCAGACACGGGATCGTCTGGCCCATGTGCTGGTTTGGTCCCTGGGGTGGTCACGGCGTGCTATGTGTTCTGGTGCGCCGGTGATGGGGAGTACTCCTCAGCGGAGGGTCCGGTGACGGACAGCCGCGGCGGGTTCACGGATGAGTGCTAACGCGTGCCCATGTTCCCGCCGTAAGCGGCAGAGGAGGACACAGTGGAGTTTTAGTGGGTTAGAGTCCCACATAACTGCACTATCTCCCCGTGGTAGTGCAGAATGCATGAGCATTTCTTCACGTAAAAAAAAAATAAATGGGAGTTTTGGCCAGTAGAGTCAAATTTTCAATGATATACCAGGGTGAATTGCCCAAGCAAAAAAATACACGGCAAACCTGAGAACGGTAGTGCAATGTGCTGATTATTAATTTTATATATTTTTTCTCAACAACGTAAGTATTTCTCTACCTTGGCAAAAAAAATCATTGGTATCTACCCTCTAATATACCCAAAAAAAAAATTACAAAGTGTTATTTTATCATCACGGTGACCTGTCCTGAACCCAATTCCGCTCATAACATACCTTCTCCTGCAAATACATTCGTAATATGGATGTAAATTGATTTTGTTATCATTAAATTATAATATATTCGATCAAATAAAACAATTTTTGTTTGTTTATCTTCTTTCTCATGGATTTGACAGGCAGTCAACTTTTGTCTGGAAAAAAGTTATCATTTCAGAGGACAGTAAGTTTTAGTAGAATAGCCACATCAACATTGCGTTGTTACGCCCCTTTCACCTTTTCTCACTCCGGATCAGTCCGGCTTAAGCTCTCGGCGCGAACGCACCGGTCCCAACGTCTTGCGGTTTCCCGCCAAAAAAGTAAGTTTATCATTTCAGTAATATGGGGACAAAAATAGTTTCATTTCGGTGGCTGTTATAACTCGTGCTAGATTTGTTTAATTTGTTTCAAAATTGTGTATTAAATTCGCAGTAAGTACTGTTTTGTTTGAGTAGTGTTCATATTTTTTAAATAATTTTTTTTCGGAGTTAAATGTAGAACTAACCTCTATTTTATCATCTCAGTGTTATCATTTCAGTGGATTCGGTGGACTGTTATACCAATTACAGTCCACCGGAATTAAAAGTATCTCCGAAATGATAAAAACATAAAGTTTTAGAGATCCTGGTGTCAAATACAAAGTCATAGTTTTGTAATGTACCTACTTTTACCTAGAGTTTTTTTTTATTCATTTATTGTATTTTAAAAATATAAGAGTTGATTTAATTTTAGAAGTTTTACTGATATACCTGTAGAAACACTATTCTCCTCTCGTTACCAATTTAACTAAATTATACCTAGCATTTTTCTCTTAGTGCAATAGGTAGACATTAGGTATTACTATTAATGGCATAACTTACAAATGCAACCATCATATTAATCAGAAACTTTAAGCTTTCTAATCGCGATACGTTGATTCTTTTGAAAATATATCAAGTAAATTAGTATTAGTACATAAACAAGCAAAAATATTTATTTAAGGTTACCAGCATTTACGATAAAGTTTTCCAACATTTTCACACAACAACAACCACAAAAATTACCAAAGGTTATAAAAGTAAAGAAACTATTCATTCATATCATAATAAACATTACATTACATTAATATCATTCTTTGAGGTTATTGTAACCTCAAAGAATGATATATGTAATAATACTAACTGTAATATCTGTATATTAATGATGATATTAAAAAAACTGTGTACTGTCCTGTCTCAGTGTTTATCTAAAATTTGTGGAAATCAAACCTAACAAAGTACGGAACCCTGGCTGGGGGCACGGTTGTTCTTAGCTGTATCATTTCGGTGGATTTATCATTTCGGTGGTAATTTTTATCATTTCGGTGGACACTTTTAATTTCAGTGGACTCTTAAAACTTTATCCTTAAATATTTATGTAAGTTTTGATAATATTTGATGTCCACTCACGCACAATGTTATAAAATAGACTAAAGTATTATTTGTCACTAAAAATATATAGATTGCATTGAAATAAAAAAATCCCACCGAAATGATACATAAAAATCTCTTGTTGAAATTCACCCACCATCGTCATCGAAAATCAGTCCTAAACTGTTACCGCCTTCACCGCGTGGAGGTGAAATTAGTGATAGCTTAGATTTCCACATCAGATGTTTCTGATCTTCGATTTTTATAAGTCAACAGGAAATGCCCATCAGACCGAATAACTTTTACTAAGACGTCATTCCTATATGTGTTATGGTGTAGCTGGGCTCTTGGAGTTCCCCATCAGGTGTTCCAGATCTTCAAATTTATTCTCTCAGCAGAAAATCCTCATCACGTGGAACAATTTTTGCTATGGTACCATTTTTGTATCTCTTATAGTTAAGCTGGTCTGTTTCGGTTCTGCATCAGGTGTTCAAGTTTCCAAGAAACATTATAGCCTGAATGTTGTCCAGCCATAATAACTATACAACAAAAAAAAAATCATTCAAATCCGTCCAGTAGTTCCGAAGATCGGACGCGCAGGCCCGAGGCGTGTACGTACTCTGATAGAATACCTTAACAAATGTTCGCCGTGATTCTTTAAATTGACATAACTTTTTTATTTATGAACCGATTGACATGAAATAAAAACTAAATGTTAAGTGAAGCCTACTACAATATATTAGTGAAAACCGCATCTAAATCGAATAAGCCGTTTCTGATATTAGCGTGCACAAACAAACAGACAAACAGACAAACCGACAAACAGACAAAAAAAAAATTAATTACAATTTCGGGTTCGGCATCGATATAATAACAACCCCTGCTACTTTTTTTTTATATATTTCCATTGTACAGACACCACTTTTCTACAAATTTATTATATGTATATAGATAGATATCCATATCATCAGACACGCCATCAACGCTCACCGGCAGGCCAGTTCTAGGATTGTGTTTTTGTATACCCTTCCAGAAGCCACGAAAGTCCTTTTTTGCATGCTTCTCGGCCAGTATGTCCATCCGGAATGGAATGTGAAGAATATGATGCGCGACTGACCGTTGATCGTGAACGTCACACATTGTCTCGCGAGTCGGAGATGTTCACTGATAGAGAATTGCGCTTGAGTTCTCAGCGTATCTACGCATCTGCTTCTAGGTCTCTAGAGACAAGTTGGGAACGTGATGCGCGACTGTCCGCTGATCGTGAGCGACATGCATTGTCTCGGGAATCGGAAACGTTTACCGATACAGAATCACGCTTAAGTTCTCAGCGTATTCGCACATCTACTAACAGGTCTTTTGAAACAAGTGATGAACGTGATGCGCGACTAACTGCCGATCGAGATTATCATACATTGTCCCGAACACGCACACAACAAAATATTCATAATCAGTTAGAAAGTGAGAGAGAAAGAATTGCTGGAGTACGGCATGAAGAGACAGAAGAAGAGTGTAACGAACGTTTGAATTCTGATCGACTTCGACATTCTCTGAACAGAATGTCGATATCATCTGAAGAGTCGGATGTGTCTCAAGATATAGCCGTAGGGCATGGCGACCTTCCTTGGGTTGATAAGGAACGGAGTGCATTTACGTATACTCCTATGATTGACTACGCCACATATTCCACCATCGGAGGTATGGTTCAAAATTGTCGCTGACATAAGCAACAGGATCCGCGTACGAAGTCGCGGGCAGAAGCTAGTATTAAATAAATTCGGCACACCAGAACTTTTCACTCTGACTGTACTGTAAGGTGTGTGTTAGGTAGCGTTACCAAACGGGAGCGTTCCCAAACGGGAGTAACCCCAAAAATCAGCCTCCTTGAAAAAGATTATGTTTGAAAAGTGAAACAGTTGAAGTCGGCGCCAAAACAATTTCAAATCAAACCCAAAGACGCAACAAATAAATACACAAAATAGAGAACTTTATTTTGTTCAGAATCGAGAATTATTATTTTATTTCGAATTTTTAAATAATCATCTGTTTCAACAACATTTTTTAATTAATACGTCCCGAAGGTCATCCGATAAGCAATTAATAAATGAAATTATTAATTTGATTGACGAATTCATCCGTAGTGTCTTTCGAAAAAGATCGTTCATTATAATTTGAAGGGAATTCACTCAATTAGCGTCTCAGGATCAATGATCGGGACAAAGAAGTTTAATACTATTTTAATGAAACTGATTTAATTTTAATACTAATAAGCGGGTACTAAAAATTTTCTAATCATGGTAAATTGTTGAGAGTTTTGTTAGGGTTCCGTACGTCCAAATTTAAAAACGGAATCCATAAAGGATTACTCGTGTGTCTGTCTGTCACAGCTAATTTGCTCCAAATCAACTGGATCGATTAAGCTGAAATTTGGTATACATATGAATGTCTGTAACCCGAATACGGGCGTGTAACGAAATTATATGAATTTTGAATATTGAGTCACTTTTTGGAGGCAAATTAGAAAATAATAAAAGGTTTTGCAAACCATACAGTGTGACATCAAATGAAAGAACTTGTGGTGAGGGTCTGTTTTTTTTAAATAAATCTTTAAAGTTTTTCACGATAATAGATGATAATTTACCACCTCTTCACAATGTCTCCGGAACTGAGCCTAAAATTTTGAAAATAAAAACAGAAATTACTCGTTTCCGTCTTAAACTTATGTTTAAGATTAAAGAAAAACTTTAAAGAAGAATATGGTCTGAAATTAAAATGATAAATATTTCAATATAAACTTACATTTGCAGTTAGAATGTATGGGACAACATGTTTTTCAACTACAATGTTAAAGGTCATTGGCCGTAATCTGACCCGCGGGGCAATCGCGTAACACATTACCAATCGGAATCGGTTTCATTTTGACAGTTCAACAACATTCATTGCGTTATTTACGTGTTGAGCAGACAAATTTTTCGAACCTATGAAGCAATGGATTAGAAATTTGCTTCAAAATTATTCAGATTCCGATTAATAGTATGTTACGCAAATAGGGTGCTTATTTGTGAAAACTTGCGTACACAAAAATAGTACATGAAATTGAAAATGGTGGTGGTGTTTAACTATGGGAGTAAAAATTTTTTAGTTAACAGAAATAAATAAATAGGGCAAAATAAAGAAGTTAATTGTTGTTAAACAAATATGTATAGACAATACACTTGGAAAAATACACTTAAATTTTTTTGGCCTAACATTAATTTGTCTATTGCACCCAATTTTATTTCTGCACAGCGTGCTTCGATCAATATTATTGATCGAAGACAGCGTGGGTATATTTTCCATACAATGGTGACCAATTATCAATGTCGTTCAATTTCGAAAATTTGTAGGCTGTATTACTTATCTAAGTGAAGCCGCAGGCTTGAGACGGAACCCTCAGGGCACGAGTCCTACTCGCACTTGTCCGGTTTTTTTTATGATATCTTCTCCCGGTCGCGTATTGCCATAATGTATACTAGCACAGACAGGGGTTGCTCTGTAATCGCACGCAATATGCTCTTGTAGCTAGAGAGCATACTGCATATCAGTACAGAGACAGACTGAAATAAAATACACTTTGCTCTAATCCGTGAGAGCAAAACACATACCGAGTACAGACAATTTGGCTGCCGTGGTATGTACAATGGCATGCTTCAGTGTGAGCAAACTACATGCGAGTGCAGAGCAAACACATTCTGTCTCTTTCTCACCAAAGATAGATAGGTACAACCTTTACATTCTTTGCTTTCTTCGCATTATAGCAGTGTCCTTGACCTAATAAAACGAGTTCGCACGCAGCCAAATGCAAAAAAAACATTAAATAAGGTTTCGTTTTAAATAGTTAATAATGTTGATTTATCCTTTCAAAAATAAATACTTTAATGTTTTTTAAATATTGTTTTATTTACATAGCTACTACATTTTTTTTTCATCAGTCATTACGTGGGAATTATTTTGCGGAGCCCTCGATACAAAAGAAGGAAACGTTTTTCTACTTCTAAATATTTTCCCATTTCCATTATATTTAAGAATGTTATTTTCATAATAAATACCTAGGCTTATACGTTTTATATAGAGAATAAAACGTTTAAACCTAGTTTTTATATGTTGATAAACATACTTAAATAGCATAGAGATCGGAAAATCTTTAGAAGAAGAAAAATGTTGTATCCTTTTCTATGGAGGGGGTCGCACGAAGCTTCCCTCAGAGAATATAAACACGTACAACATAGTTATGTTCAATATTGTTACGTAGTACACTGCAACATATAATTAAAGTCTTATGACCCCACATACCCTACAATACAAACAATAACACGGTCACATTTTGCTTTAGACATATGCGAACAAACCGTATACTTATACAGACTGGTCTGTAGTCATACGTAGTTTGCTTTAAAAATATGCAAGCAAACTGTATACTTATACAGACTGGTCTGTAGTCATACGTAGTTTGCTTTAGAGTATTTGTTATTTTTAAGAGCATAAAGTGATCGAGTACAGACTATGGGTGTCTGTACTGGTATACACAATGGCAATACGCCTCCCGGTCTAGGGGTCGCAAGCGATACTGTTGAGCATGAGGCCTTGGCCGAGTTCGGCAAAATGTTATTGTATTTTTGTATCAGGAATCGTAGGCATATTCCCTATTACATGGGACTTTTTTTATTGCTGAATGGCTCTCTTGACCTCGATCACGCCTGACGACCTGATGGAAAGCGATGGATGGAACGAGCGTGCCCAGAAGATGCCTAAGACACTGGAACTCCCACGCATCGACGAAACACAGCAGGCTGCTTGACGCCGGACTCCGGTGGGAGGGAGTGGTCGCAAACCAGGCGGGCGTTAGCCCTACCACCGCAAGGGAAGAATTGGCCAGTAAGGTGTTGGGTGACTTTTAAACACCTGGCGAAATGTGGGTGTACTATAAGGTACATTTCTGCATATCCCTTTTGTGAAAACCGGCGTGATGTACCCTGCAAACAGGCACACCACCACACAGCTCAGCGGTAACTTGTTCAATGCTAAAATTCAGAATTTAAATGGAAACTAAACCAAACCAGACGTGTTTTGTTCAAACTTTTAGTACTAAATTACTCGAAAGGACGTACGTTTAAATGTAACGTAGGTATTGTATGGATATTCAATTAGTTTTCGGTTCAGAACTTTAGTTGAAAGTCTGTATTGTCGTAAAATACTGGAAAATTAAGCTGTATTTCTAAAATGACAGTTGATGACCAATGGGGCTGAAAAGTTCTTGAGTAGCAACTGGTTATGGGAAAGCGCAGTTTCAGTTCCCTGCATGGTAGACCGACGACCTAGTGACGGTGGTGGGAATCTGCTGGTTGCGGGAAGCAGAGGACCGGTCGCTAAGACGATAAATCATAATCAACCTATACCATTTCCACTGTTGGGACACAGGCCTTCTCTCTTCGTGAGGGAGTGGGCTCCACCACGCGGGCCAGTGCGGGTTGGTAGATGTCTTCGAATGTTTGGTTCTAGGACATGCCGGTTTTCTCACGATGAATGACGATACGACGACAAAGACAACGAGACGATAAATGGAAGAAGCTTATATCCAGCAATGGGGTTTTTCTACTGAGATCATGATGATGTCAAAATTACATTGGACCCAGTGTGTGTGACTGCCCCGTTGGTCTCGTGGTTGCAAGCGCGACTGCTGAGCGTGGGGTCCTGGGTTTGATTTCCGGGTCGGACAAAGTGTTAATGTGTTTTCCCATCAGGAATTTCTTAATAACAGTCCGGAGTTTGGAAGTTGGCGGTTTAATACCTCCGTGCCTCGGAAAGCACGTAAAGCCGTTGATCCTGCGCTTGATCTTTCCCCGGTCGAGTCGGATTGCCGTCCCATCGGACTATGAGAGTAAAAGAACAGAGAGTGCACCTGTGTCTGCGCACACACTTGTACACTATAATATCTCCTGCGTACCTGGTTAATTTCCGTTGAGATTGGCCACCGTGACCGAAATCGGTCGGGAGGCTATTATTATTATTAAACATGGAGCTTTTTCGAAAGATTTATTCTGTTTTCTTCCAAAAATAAATACAGTCCTGGATCAGTACAATAATGATATTCTGAGTGCTGTAAGTCCCGCACTAAACTACGCTAATCCTGCGTCTTCAGATCCAATACGGAGATTTGCATTAATTTCCATTGAGTATAAACATCTTAAGCTGTTAATACCTACTTCGCGTAATCCAAGGATATGCTATTAGTTTGAGAATATAGCATGTGTCAATCAGGAAGTACGGGACAAATTTGTGCTGCTAATACCTACTATGAATCGGAGTAGGTGACGAGAAATCGTGAGGCGAATCATATCAGCCGTTAAACAAGGAACTAAATGAGGACCACGACCGTTTGGACAAGAGTGCTACGAAGATGAAGAAGAAAACTAGGATCTCTAACCAATGATGGTTCTGCATCTCGAGCCCGAATTTGTGGGTTTGAATCTGACAAGTGCCAAATAATGACTTTTTGTGAGATGATCCTGGAGATGGAAAATATAGTTGGTAGGGAAACCTAAGCTCAACACGGTGCAATTAATGTTACTAAAAACCAATCTGCTTAAGGGGCTTACATGACCTAAAGAGCGGTCACTGTCGGACTGCATAGAAAAGAAAGAGAAGCGCGAAGCACAAAACTGGTAATTTATTGTAAAATATGAAGCAATTATCTATTTACAAAAACTATTTAATAATAAATAATCTATCACTGAATGCAGTTGGGCACATTTTTAATTATAATTAAAATTGTTAATGAAGGGATAAACTACTTTTAAAGATAATCAAGAGGTGTATTTGAAGATTTTTTTGATGCATTAATGTTTAATTATGATTTGAGTTCCATCACTGTATTAAAATAAGACAATAAGACTTAAAAATATTTTTTTTTTTTGTCAAAATTATTTACGGTGCTGAGATACACTGCTTTAAAAAACCAACTTTTCGACCGTTTTCAAGGAATCTCCGCCTTAAGGCGATTGGCACACTGCACCGCATCACGCAGCGGGTCGCAGATAACGCACTCACGCGCGTGATTTTTTACATACAAATTCAATAAAAACGCACTCACGCGCGTGGAATTTGGCACCTTCTCCCGCACACCGCTGCGTGATGCGTGGCAGTGTGATAATCGCCTAAGTACAGGAATCGATAACGACAAGTCGGCCGCATGCACTTGCTGGGGACGTTGTTGTGTTGAAGACAAAGTGACGGACGTGTACGTTGAGTCGGTCACAAGAATTGGAGGAAAAATCGGCCCGATTATCGGTGCTATAAAAATTCTGACGTGGGCGGGCAGCCTGAAGCAAGTTTTGTCGCTCGCCGAGCGAGAACTTGTCAACATGACGTGATCAACTCTGCAACACGCAATGTTGCCAGCAACTCAGCAACATGTTAATTAAACTTTATTTTTATACAAATGTTTACCATGCATACGGGGCTTTATTTATAATGATTGACTCTTTTTGGGTTTCGAGTAATCAGTATGAAAAAATGCCTTTTCCCTAAACTGGGACAGTTACAAACCAGCCGAATGTTGCTGATCATAATTCTAATCACGTAGGATCACAAAGCTTGCGTGACCCACATTCTATTTATACGTTGTCGCCAAAATAAATGGTATTTTCCGGCCCAATAAAACATAGCTGTATGTTTTGCCAATAAATTAAAAGGGGAAAATATTTGCCGTGTTAATGGCTGACTATCAAGCGGAAACGCGTGTTTGATGGGTCTCGATATTGAGTGTAAGTTATAAGTGATGAGCGAGCGGGTTCCGTATCATCATGTTTTTAACTTTTTTTTCATCGGCGATAACACAATGCACTGCGGTAGGTATAGAATATTGCAGTTTTATGTGAGCGCCATCTCTTAACCGATAGATTTATTTTTATTTTTGGGGATATTCTTCGGGGTAATCTTTAAAAAAATTATAGCTTTTTTTCGACAAGTTCCTTTTATGTTTTTTTTGCGATGGGACTATCATTAAATACCCTTTCATTTACAAATTTTCATTTTTAAATTACATTTTTATCTGCAGGGTCTCGTCTGATTTTAGAAGTATTAAAACTTTTAAGATATTATATTGCTCCTTTGTTCGTAGTCACCTCGAGTATGCCTCTCAAGTTTGGAACCCCAACTATAATACTTATATCGATCGTATAGAGGGCATACAAAGAAAATTCCTTAGGTACATTCAATTTCGTTCCAAAACATACCTACCTAATTACAACGTGCGGTGTAAAAAATTTCATATTCTTCCACTTTACGAAAGAAGAAAAATTTCCGATCTAGCATTTTTACTCAAAATTGCAAACGGATCCAACGACATCCCTGAGCTGCTGAGCAAAATTGGGCTGCGCGTATGTTCTTCGTTTTTGCGCAAACCTCGTTTGTTGCACATACCAACAACAAGAACAATTTACAGACAAAACTCGTACATGATTAGGGCGAGCCGTATGTATAATGAGACCTGCCAGGAAGTTGATATAGATCTTTTTAATACCAGTGTGCCTAAATTAAAGAAGGCTCTTTGTAATAATTTCTTCGACAGAATAACTTAGCCCTAAATATACAGTTTATTAAAGTAACACTGTCTGCTACCTAGTACATAGTTAATTGATATTCTATTTGTGAAAACTTGTAATTGGCCATCATCATGTTAAAACTAAGTAACTATTGTGTCAGATTAGCTGTAAGTTTTCCAAAAATAATAAAATAAAATAAAATAAAAATAAAAAAAAATATCTTCCCAACATTAGTGCAAGATACAATTTTTTTAATCGAAAGTGAGCAATTTACATTCATACCATTAAAAGTGGATTAAGTTTAAAAGATATAGATCGATTAAAAGTTTGAGTTGAGTAGTAGAACCTGAAACATTATTGTTAACATTTTTTAAATAATAATAATAATGGTGTAATAATTTAATAATGTTGTTAGTTTTAATTTTTTATAATTTAATTATTGTATGTAGCTTAGGTTATTAGTTTAAGTTTTTAACTGTCGCATTAGGGTAAAACCCTGTAATGGTAGTTTAAGCTGTTATAAATAAATAAAATTTAAAAAGAAAATCAACTTTTCTCCTCCTGCTTCCAAAATCACTGAACCCTCCCAAAACCACGATAAATAGACATTTATCTCTTATAATCTAGGGCTGCGCATATCAGAAGCGGTCTCAATTTCTCTCATTGATTGATTACGTCTACCGAGGGACACCCCTAGCCGGATTCGCACATTTTTCAAACTGTGACGGCCTCTGACAATGGCTTTATTGAATGGTGCTATCTAAGATTGATAGTTTTGTTAATTTCGTACTTGTAGGTAGAATGATTTTGAGTTGGTCTAAGGCTGTGCACAGACTTACTTAAAACAGTTTCTATTTCTTGTAAAAACTGTTTTTTAGGGTTCCGTACCCAAAGGGTAAAAACGGGACCCTATTACTAAGACTTCGCTGTCTGTCCATCCGTATGTCTGTTACTAGGCTGTATCTCAAGAACCGCGATAGCTAGTTAGTTGAAATTTTCACAGATGATGTATTTCTGTTGCCGCTATAACAACAAATACTAAAAACAGAATAACATAAATATTTAAGGGGGCTCTCATACAACAAACGTTTTTTTCCTCTTTTTTTTTAAATAGGTACATTTTGACTATAATGAGGTCCGTGTCAGTGCGAACACTGGAAACAAAACAGAGCGGCAATTTTCCTAATTTTAAGAACTTTCAGTCTGAAGGCCATTTCTCGTACCTAAAAAACGTTCAAATTCAAGTCACAGTCTCATCTCAGCGACAGTCAATGTCAAAGACATGTCAAAAATGTTGGCAAATTAGAGGTATTTTTGGCAGACTGAGACTGTGATCAGACTGTGGACGTACTTAAAATTACGTGAATTGCCCCTGTGATCTCATTCCCAATTAAAATACCTTTAATTTCCCTACATTCTTGACAAGTTTTTGACATTGTCGCTGAGATTAGATTGCGTCTATATTTTGAACGTTTTCTGTTAAGTACAGGAATTGGCCTTTAGAATTTTCCATCATGACGGAACAGTTTTGCCTGCTGTCTAAACGGTTCTTCAGTTCATTTTGACACCTTTGACTACATATGAATGAGTCTTGACTCAGTCTATGCACTACCTTAGTTTGGAGTTCTTTGAGAAACTAGGCCCAAGGGAGCGTTAGAGCATTTTATTTACTCTTTCAATATTATTTCCCTAGGGAATGAGTAGGTGTTCTAGTTGTAGCTAATGCTCTTGTAGTTTTACTTACTTGTGAGTTTGGTTGGTCTTGAAGTAATTGAGCTTGCTTTACTTAAATTAACATGGCATGCGCTCATTATTACTTCTATTAATCTTCTACTTATAGAGCTGTTCTATACATATGACGTCTAATTATTTATTTACTCCTGATCACACTAATTTTATAAAGGCGAAAGTTTGTGAGTGTGTTTGTATGTTTGTTACTTCTTCACGCATAAACTACTGAACAGATTTGGATGAAATTTGGCACACAGATAGTTTATAACCAGAATTAACACATAGTATACTTATGCGGGTGAAGCCGCGGGGCGCTGCTAGTAAATCATATTTTAACCGCAAATATGACTCCACATTTACCTACGCCCGCTAAATAATTTTATGGTATTAACCAAGCTTACGGCCCACTCCCTCTCGCCTAGGGGAGGCCTGTGTCCCAGCAGTGGGAACATTATAGGCTGATTATGGTATATTGTGTAAAAAATCTTAGATTTTCTTATATTCCGTCAAATATTTATAGATTTTTAGGGTTCCATACCCAAAGGGTAAAAATGGGACCCTATTACTAAGACTCCACTGTTCGTCTGTCTGTCTATCACCACAGATGATGTATTTCTGTTGCCGCTATAACAATACAATACTAAAAACAGAATAAAATAAATATTTAAGGGGGCCTCCCATACAAGAAACGTGTATTTTTCGGCGTTTTTGCCTTGTGGTACGGAACCCTTCGTGTGCGAGTCCGACTCGCACTTGGCCAGTTTATTAAAGATACTTCAAACTTTTGTAGCCAGCTTAGCGATGATTTAGTTCGCTAATAAAGAGAAGGAACTATTAGCGGCCATTGAAGCTTCGTCCACACAGTGAAGTAAACTGATACAGCAACTTGGTTGGATAACTTTAAGTGGACAATCGTTCGTTTTAGAGAACCATGAAGTAGTCAATACTACAAAAATCAATGAAAGATGAAACATCACATCACAACTCCTGACATAACCTATAAACTTTCACAATTCATCCTTCCTTTACTACTGTAAAATTTTTTACGACCCTCGACTCGATGTACCGGAAAAATCTTCACGTTAATGACCACTCAAGCCTTTTATTGTTCCCATTGGTAAAAAACTGTGTCTTTTCCAGTTCATTTCCGCGATTGCGACACTACAGAATAATTGCTTTATCTAAGAGTTCAGTTCGGGTGAAAGCGAAGTCGACAGAAAGTCGGAAACGTTTTGTTGCATTCGTGTTTTACTTGAAAGGTGATTTGTTTTATATTGAAATCGGTGCAAATGGATTTCGCGTTATTGAAATGAATGTCAAGCAGAAAAGAGATAACAATTTTGTTTTGTTTTAGTTAAGGCTCATCACTAGTTAGTGTTTTACTTTCCCCTTGACTGTCCCGTCCATACGTTCAAAAACCCCATGAAATCTTTAATGGAGGACTAACAGCGCCCCGCGGTTTCACGCGCATAAGTTTCAATCCCGTGGCAATATCAGGATAAAAAGTAGCCTAAGTATTAATCCTGGTTTTAAACAAATTTCATCCAAATCCGTCCAGTAGTTTTTGCGTGAAAGAGCAACAAACATTCAATCATCCAGCCATCCTCACAAACTTTCGCCTTTATAATATTACTAGCTGTGCCACACGGTTTCACCCGCATAACTTTCGATCCCGTAGAAATATCAGGATAAAAAGTATCCTATGTGTTAATCCTAGTTATAAACTATCTGTGTGCCAAATTTCATCCAAATCCGTCTAGTAGTTTTTGCGTGGAAGAGTTACAAACATCCATACATCCAGTCATCCATCTTCACAAACTTTCGCGGTAGGATAAAAGCCGATAATAGCTACCAGCAAAACCACACCTTAACATTTTAGGGTCCCGCAGCGAACAGGAAAACGGTCGTCCGTCAGTTTTGAAGTGTGCCAGTCACACAGTCGCTACCAAATTGAGCCAAGATTTATTGGAATTGGGATGTCATTGTCTCAAAGACTTTGAGCGTAATCTGTTTTATTGTCGTTTTTCTTGCAATTTGGTTTGTTTGCAAAACAAAAGGTGACGTGTTTTGTTTACCTTCAAAGACTGTCTGAAAATGATTTTGAATTTTGTGAAATAATTTAGTCTTCTAGGCTAAACTTGCAGATCAAAGCCTTGCCTAAAAGCGATTAAATTAAGGTTGTCAAATTAATAATGAAGCACGAAGGCAAGGTCAAATTAATGTAGGTATAAGTACAAATTATGTTGCTAGGCTTAATTAAGGAACCAATTACAGCTTGAGCGTCTTCCAAATAATTTTGAACTTCCTACCAATTAAGTTAGAGGACTTGTTTTCTATTTAAAATTGGCAAGAAGCTAAAAGCCTGTCTATAGTTTTGAGATATAATAATTGCCATTTGGCCGCTGTTGGCTTCAGGGAAATTAGATTGGTGTTGTGAGGTCAATAAACTTTGTACCCTTTAAGGTAGAAGCGGGCGAAGTTTTATGTTTAACCGGAAAATACTTCTTTGGGAAGCGGTTATCTATATATATAAAAGAAAGTCTGTTAGTTACACCACTTAATAATAATAATTTATTTAATCACAAAAAAAAAAGCTTTACATTCTGGTTTCGAGTAACACTGGACCCCACACTAGGATACCCTGTGTCGTGAGGTCCAGTCTCTTTCATCACAATGTTTGGATTAGCTGTAGTTTATTCAGACTAATAAATAAGTACATATAGGTAATAAGTAGATTCAGCTTACGGAAATAGTTGTGTGCATGTTATGAAAAAAAAATGAAATGAAAGGGATGTTTATGTTGAGTATAGTGAGTAGTGTAAGTGTAATGGGAGTGTTGTGAGAGAGTGAGTGTTATGATGTGTTTATGTGTGTTTTGATTCAGCCAATAGTGATTTATACTTTCAGTTTTCAAATAATCCAAATCTAGCAGCCAATTAGTTACGATTTTCTTACACACATGTCTAGTCGAGTCTTATAACTCGAGAACGGCTGAACCGATTTGGCTGAAAATTGGTGGGGAGGTAGCTTAGGACCAGGAGACGGACATAGGATACTTTTTTTTTTTTTTTTATAGTAGGAGTAGGGTAGGAGTAGGGTAGGAGTAGGGTAGAAGTAGGGTAGGAGTAGTGTAGGAGTAGTGTAGGAGTAGGGTAGGAGTAGTATAGGAGTAGGGTAGGAGTAGTGTAGGAGTAGGGTAGGAGTAGGGTAGGGTAGGGGTAGGGTAGAAGTAGGGTAGGAGTAGTGTAGGAGTAGTGTAGGAGTAGGGTAGGAGTAGTGTAGGAGTAGGGTAGGAGTAGTGTAGGAGTAGGGTAGGAGTAGGGTAGGAGTAGGGTAGAAGTAGGGTAGGAGTAGTGTAGGAGTAGGGTAGGAGTAGTGTGGGAGTAGGGTAGGAGTTGGGTAGGAGTAGTGTAGGAGCAAAACAACGTTTGCCGGGTCAGCTAGTTTGTTATAAAAGTGTGTGTTGTTGTAAACCACAACTTATAAAGTGATTTGATAAACACAATACGGTGTCCAATGCAGTTGAGATCGTGGTGCGTTACGTTGTAACTCAGCAACTTGTTGTGCGTTCGAACGCAACGTATCAATGGGTTTGAGTCTTTAGTACTAGTAGATGGTTCTTGGTGCGATACCCGGTTCAGGCAAACTGTTATTAGGTGTTTCTATCAAGAATGAAGCAGCCAGGAGTCGACTACAGAAGATTAAGGGGCCTACAGGACCTAAGCGCAATAAAAACGCAAGTTTTATAATGCCTAAAATATATGATCAACTACACTAAACAAAAAAAAAAATAAAAACAGAAAAATATATGATATTCTTGAGGATATATGCCAGGTAAATAGCGTGTTGAAAACATAATACAATTAATTTGATACGATAGAAAAAAATCATGAAGATACTTCTAAAAACTTCCTTTTTACAATAAAAACCATACTAACATACATACAATCATTGTGATTTTTTGTCAGATTATTCTACAAGCAACATACTAGTGTTTTAATTTTTTAGTCCAAACAATATAGATTTTTTGTAATTAAATAATTGCTTCATATTTTGCAATAAATTAGCAGCGTTGTGTCATCGCGCTTCTCTTTCTTTTCTATGCAGTCCGACAGTGACCGCGCTTTAGGTCATGTAAGCCCCTTAACCTATGGTGCACAAACTTGGCCTTTGACTAACATCCAGAAGTTCAAACTCAAGGTCTGCCAACGAGCGATGAAGCGCAGTATACTAGATCGTATTCGAAAAACAATACTGCGCTCCAAAACAAAGATAGTTGACGTGGCTCAAAAGGTTGCTCAACTAAATGAGACTGGGCAGGCATATCGGCCGCATGCCGGACAAACTGTGGGCCACAAATAGCGCAGAATTGGTGCCCTGAGACAGTGAGTCAGGGTCGCGGCAGACCACGTAGGAGATGGCGGGACGAGCTGGATAGGTTCCGTCAAAACTGGAAGGAGGACGCGCGGGCTCGCGAAAGATGGAAGGAGTGGAGGGAGGCCTTTGCCCATGAGTGGGACAGCGCAAACTAGAAAAAAAAAGAGAAATTTGGATGTACTACTTATAGGTACAGCTCTACCTAACCATTCTGTTATGTAATCATTCTGGTCTGGTTTATGGCAGGATAATGGTGTCTTTCATAATCATCCTATAATGTTCCCACTGCTGGGACATAGGTCTCCTCTCTGTGAGAAGGAGTGGGTCGTAATCCACCACGCGGGCCCAGTGCGGGTTGGTGGAAGTCACATGTCTTCGAATTTTTTTGTTTTCCTTCACCGTTTTGAGAGCAGTGGTGATGAAATAATTTATACAAAGTAAAGCGCCTGTCTGGGTTCGAACCCACGACCTACAACTCGTAAGTCGTGTCCGTGACCACTGGGCCACCACTGCTCTATGGTGTCTAATGGTGTGTTTGCAGTGCATTTATATCCTCTGTTCCATCAACACAATTAAATAATATACAAAGACTAATACCATGTTGAATTTTAAACGACTTTTTTAGCGTATCAGACCGTGTCTAATGTCTTATAAGTGTCCTTTAAGTTTTTACCTACCATGATTATTAGAACCGAGTGCTTGAAACCAGCACTTAGTAAAGCCGAGGTAAAATATTTTAAGAGAATTTGTAAGTTACTTATCTCAGTAAAGTCGTTGAAATTTTAAGATACCTTATTCAAAAATACAGGATTTTCTTCATCTGTTCTTCATGAGATGACTTTTCATTTGGAATCAGTTATGTATTGAAGAGAAAATTAATATTTTATGATTACCACAAATTATGCATTTTCAAAGTCTCTGTCTTCTGAACTCCACAGTCCAATTAATTTGCTAAACCTGAATTGATATTTAAGACCAGAGTTATGAGCTACTTAAAACTGCATTCATAAATATTAGAATGTGGAATGGTGCTGATAATTTTAGGCACGATGATGTCTTAATTGTGTAAAATATGGTCATCCATCCGACTAAAGAAAGATGGCTTAGCCTCGCAGTTTGACTATTCTGACCTACTGCTACGTAACTCCGAACAAAACTATAAAAGAATAAAACGAAATGAGAACTAACCTTAGTTCAACACCACAAATATTCTACAGCTTGAATATGCATGAGACAAGTATTACGCCGTGTGAATAGAGGACATAACTGACCGCTCGCCTCCCTACGGGTTAATATTTTTGCATTCAACTTCATGTAGTGGCAGCCGCATTGAGAGACCTTCAGTGGAACGACTTCTTAATAACGTGGTGTAGTTAGCGGTAGAGAAATCGAATCAAAAGCATTAAATGTCTGACCTTTAACAGGGTTATTGATAAAACATTAACAACCTCTTAAGAGGTCATTATGAACTTTTACTATGGGACCAAATCTGAAATCTCGCAAAAAAATCAGCTGTTCCCTACATTTATGTTCGTATAACTCGTCAAAATGTTGGGAACAGCTGATTTTTTTTTAAACTCATATTTGTTAACATGTTTACATATATATAAATAAATCGCAAATGCAGATTAGGTATGTCTTGCACCTCATACATTTCATCCCAATATAAAGCCGTAAACAGATCTACACAGCACCATTTATACAATTCAAGAGCCATGAGTGTGAAACGTTTATTTATTTCAATGAACATCGTAGTGCACATAAACATTTCTCACTGTTAATGTATCTCCCGACCTGCGATATACATCTCCGGGCAGACATCTGCATGCTGTCACATATGGGAAAGAGAAGGCTCAGTCGTCACAAAGAAAATGGAACCTCACTTGAAAAATAGGTGGTACAGCTTCAGTTTTTTAAAGGCAGGTCTACACTGATCCTGCCAGGATCGCGGGTTGTTCGAAAGAGTTACCGCGGCCCTGGCACAGGCAACTGTAGGGGGACATGGGTCCACCCATGTCCCCCTTTTTTAGTCAGTAAAAGTCTGACACTAAGAGCGGGAGAAGTTATTTGATAATTTCCCACTCAAAAAAAATAGATCTACACTTGATTGGATCTTATGATCGTACTAGCTGCGCCCGCGTAAATGTCGATCCCGTGGTAATTTCGAGATAAAAAGTAGCCTATATATTAATCCAGGGTGTCAGCTACCTCCATACAAAATTTTATCCAAATTGGTCCAGCCGTTTGAGCGTGAAGAAGTAACAAACATATAAACACACACACACACTCACAAACTTTCGCCTTTATAATATTAGTGTGATGTTTTTTATCATACTGATTGCATTTTTAATGCACACATTTTTCTGGATCAGTAAGGTAGGCTACGGAACCCTCAATGCGTGAATATAGCACGCACTGGGCCGGGGTATTTTGCTGTTAAACGTTTTTTATTTTATCAGTTTGACAATGTGGCTGTACGCAAATTCATCATTCTTTTTAATATTTTCTACTATTACCAGTTGTACTAAGGACAACTGGATCTTCTGCAACTATTTTCATACCAACCACCATTGTTTGGCGTCCGGCCACCGTCTCAAGTGTGAGTCTAACTTCTAGATATGTGACTAGGTGCAACAGCACTGTATGGGGAACGAGTGTGCCCATGTTCTATGTTCAGCGCAGTCAGTCCCCGATTCAAAAGACCATGTGTGACCTTAGCGAAATTGGCCTATTGTGAGATTCTGAGGAGCCAGCTCTACTAGAAAATTACTAAGTACCAAGTTTGTTCACCATTGCATGAGCTATCCTTGTATATTAATTTCATGCCGTCTAGATCAGATGAAAGAAGAGGCTTTGCCACTCTCTTCTACATTTTACTAGCTGCACCCCGTGGTTTCACCAGCATAAGTTTCGATCCCATTGGAATATCGGGATAATTTTTTTTTATCAAAATTGGTCCAGCCGTTTGAGCGTGAAGAAGTAACATAAAACACACAAACGCTCACAAAATTTCGCCTTTATAATATTAGTGTGATACTATCAATAAAGCTGAAGAGTTTATTTTTTGTTTGTTTGTTTGACCGCGCTAATCTCTGGAACTACTAGTCGGATTTGAAAAAATCTCTTTGCATTTGATAGCCCAATTCTCGAGAAAGGCTATAGTTATTTAACATCACTCTACAACCCTCAGAAGTCGAGCAAAAATAAAAAAAGTCAGAAAGAACGCTAAGCGAAAACGTGATAGATCAAATGAGAAAAAAATCGTCACTAGATCCATTACGGATCATAGCCAATGGATTCTGAGATTGAACGGCGTGGACGGGCGATGTGATGCGACGAGTGGGTCCGGAGAACAGGAAAGTTAACGCGGACGAAGTCGCAGACAGAAGCTAGTGTTCTTATAAAATAGATAGAATATTAAAGTTAAGGTGAATACCCTAAAGTTCTTTAAGCCTTTTTTGTCGTGGAATTGAAAACAAAATAATAATATTAAAGGCGAATAAAAAACGTCTAACGTAGCTGTGCTGGAGCGAGTATAAAGGAGATGAAATTGTTCTTCCAAGTGAATTATTTAGAATCAATAAAAGCATATTTTATATTTTCATCCACATCCTTTTTCAATCTACATTATAATGAGCTGGCGAACTTCGTACCAACATCGAAATCAGTCAATCCGTTCTCGAGATTGTATAATACAAAATTTACGAGAAAATTAATTATATTTTTATCGAAAAAAAAAATGTCATCATCATCATCTGCCTAGCCTTTTTCCCAACTATGTTGGGGTCAGCTTCCAGTCTCACCGGATGCAGCTGAGTACCAGAATTTTACATGGAGCGACTGCCTATCTGACCTCCATAACCCAGTTACTGTCTAATAGGAAACCCCTTGGTAAGACTGGGTGTCAGACTTTCACGCTTCTAACGACCCGTATCGACTGTCAAAGATCCACGAATGACAGCCGGGACCAACAACGGCTTAACGTGCTTTCCGGGGCACGGAGGGGTCTTGGTATGTAAAGATGGTCACCCATCCACGGACCAACCGCGGTAAGCGTAGCTTAACCTCATCGATCGACCCGTGCCGTTGTCATTTATCACATAGCCACAAGCAAAAGTTCAAAAAAAAAAATCTGCTAATCAGGGCGGAGACAAATCAAAGATCATAAAAATCAGTGTAGCCGTTCTTGAGTTATACTTATAAATGGTGTAACTAACCCGACTTTGTTTTATTTTGTATGTATGTAAGATTACAGCCATCACACTAGAATATCAGTAATATTTCGAATATTAACAATGTGTATATGTATGTAGAGAACGTTAAGAAGATTACGTGCTAGGCTAAGTGCCTCGGCGTTTAGTACAATGGCGTGCAAAATAAATGGCCCACTTTAATAGCAGCTGAATTTCCTGTGCTAATAAAAATATTTCATTGAGAAGTTAATTACCTCCGGTTTTAGCCAGCGGTAATATAATAATTAAGAAGGTAACAAAGTTGTGTTACATTATTTTCATGTATGGACTTTTGAATTTCAAGTCTGTGAGAACCATCTCAAGGATTCTACAATGGCGGAACTCACTTTTGTTTTGTGCATCATTCATGAAACATAGCGTATCCAGTTTCTATTTTAATGTGCCTTAAAAAAAGTCACTTAGCAAAAATACCCTCACCACATTAAGAATTTTAAATTGGCTCAATTTAGAAGAATAATTTGCTGTCATTACACATTATGAAAACCTAATCCGAATAATCCCTCGTGATCCGTAATTGAATCTGTGAGATTCAGTATTAAACATTTTTAGATTATTAACGACTTGGAGAAATCTCATACAGAAAGAAGTGCCCATTAATTTTGTCCGCCACAATCTAATACCGTCATAGGTATAAAGATTAAATGAGCCCAGTCAAAGCCCGCCGTAATATGATCTATATGAGTCATCAGATTAACTATAAGCTCCTCATGGGCAAGACTTAGAGAGTTCTTACTTCTATGTTCATATTAGGGATTTTACTAACTGAGTGGATTTTGAGTGCGTTTACTGAGGATAACTAACTTAATTCTGAGGTGGTACAAAGTTCGCCGGGTCAGCTAGTTAATAATCACACTAATATTATAAAGGCGAAAGTTTGTGAGTGTGTGGGAGTGTGTTTATATGTTTGTTACTTCTTCACGCTCAAACGGTTGGACCAATTTTAATAAAATTTTGCAAGGAGGTAGCTGACACCCTGGATTAACATAATATAGGCTACTTTTTATCCCGATATTACCACGGGATCGACATTTACGCGGGTGAAAACGCGGGGCGCAGCTAGTATAATATAGTTCTTCTAACTGAACAGACAGCTACTACTGTGGGGTCTGTTGCTCTACTTCTTCTTCCCTGCTAAAGCATTAGGAAGTGCTGAAGGGTGGGTGTTTTGGACTTATGTAATTTTGACGTTCAAAAAGTGCTGATGCACAGTCTTATTTTATTAAACGACTTAATTTTTATAGGGTGCACTAGAAGTACTCAGGTATAGCGATTAATAAGTTTTGCTACTATTTAGTGGCACTTATAAAAAGTCGCCATCACCACATAAGAAAGAAAATACGTTTATGTATAAACATACAGACTTATGTAGGTACTTAATTCATTCATCTCCTTCTTTGTCTGCAAGCTGATATTTACAGTAGTGACATAAATTAAATAATAAAGTCCTTCAGACCGTATTTCGGCCACGGCGGCCAATCTCAACGGAGACTAGCCTTCGGCGCGGGAGATATTATAGTGCACAAGTGTGCGCGCTGACACAGGTGCACTCCCTCTTCCCTCACTCTCATAGTCCGATGGGACGGCAATCCGACACCACCGAAGAGAGATCAGAAGCCGTTGGTTCTGCCAACGGCTTAACGTGCTTTCCGAAGCACGAAGGTATCACACCGCACACTTCCAAACTACGGGATGTTACTAAGCAATTCCTAATGGAAAAACTCAATAACACTTTGCCCGACCCGGGAATCGAACCCAAAACCCCACGCTCAGCAGTCGAGCTTGCGACCACAAGACTAACGGGGCAGTTGTGACATATAAAGCTATGACGATACATAACGATGTAAATAAACTAAAAATCCGAAAATCCGATGACCAGTCTAACTTTATCATATTGAGTATTTCTGTGGAGCTCGGTAGCGGCTTCAGTGGTCAATTAATGGTAACCATTTAGTACGCAATAATGACCAATCGAAAAGAACCGAAGTTACCGACATAGCTTACAGAGTAGGTAAGCAAGCTGAAGTGGCAGTGGGCTGGCCATGTTTGTCGAAGGACCGATGGTCGGTATAGCAGACGAGTCCTTGAGTGGAGACCGCGTATCGACAAGCATAGTGTGGGACACCATCCAGCTAGATCGACCGACGACCTTAAAATGGTGGCTAGGATAAACCGGATGCGGAAGGCGGAAAACATTGTGTTGTGGCGCAGCCTGGGAGAGGACTTCCCAGCAGTGGGCTGCGATAGACCAATCAAATTCAATGAAACTGGAATCTAGTTCACAAAATACGCAACCGTCCTAACGCACATAAATAAACGCTAAGTCCGTAAGCACCCTAACTGTACTCTGTTGTGGTAAATACTTTGCAACGAAATTGCTTTACTTACTGTTTTTAGTGCTGTTAAAAGAATGGCGTGGAATACTAATGGCCTTGCGGGAGCTAAGCGTTGAGGTATTAGAGCAAAGTTTGGGTTTTGAGCGATGCGCTCATGTGGGATTTGTTAGATGAATGTATACTCCGTAGGTTTAGGTAGTTAAATAAAGGTAAACAAAAAAACCACGTGACTTAGTTAACCGACTTAGGGCTGATTTTACCAAAGTCATATATCTTTTATTCTTGGAATAAAATTTAAGTCTGACAGTTCTAGTATAGACAAACTGTCAAAAATTCAAAATTTATAATCAGGGTAAGACTTAATCTAGGTATAAAAGTTTGGTAAAATGCGCCCTAAACGTAATACCGACTGGTATTACGTTTAGGGCGTACTCTTGCAACGTTATAATTCATTAATAACGTTGCTAAATTGAAGAGTACAACTGTGATGTAGCATGACAACTGAACAGACTGGTATTACGTTTAGTCGGTTAACTAAGTCACGTGGTTTTTTTGTTTACATTTATTTAACTACCTAAACCTATGAAGTATAGTCACTGTGGCGAAGTTTTAAAGGATTTCTAACTAAGTTATGTAACGTGTGGTATTTAGCGATTTACAGAGGTGACTGTAGAAGTGGTTGTTAGCTTATTGTGACAGTACTAAAACTAAATGAAGATATTTATTTCTAAGCAGCATTTACTAAATAGTGCCAGGACAGTGTAAAAATACATACCTTTAGAATATATTGGATGAGCACTTTACCAGGTATCCAATCTAAAAGTAACAACAAAATTTATATGTAGAAACGCCAAAGGGCATTCAATAAACATTTCTGTTTAGAAGAAATGTATTTTCTAAACCTAACTTAATTTTCAAGAGAGATTCATAAAATACATAATTATTATTAACACCAACACAAAAACAATATTTTCAATAACATATTTCAAAGGAATAAAAACAATAAAAAAAAAAAATCACCACCGATATTTCTTTAAAACTCCATTCGAAATCGACTCTCTACCCAAATTAAATTTACATTAGCACGAACACCCAAAAACCCGTTGCCACAAAAGACAAGAGTCAACCCTCTCTTCACCCTATAATGGAACAGCTGTGTCGTAGGTACCCTCTACCACTTTTTTACAGAAGCGACCCCCGTCAACTCTGTCAACCGCAATGATTTAGAAAAACAGTGTGAAAGTGTAAGTCATAGGTGCATATAATCATACCTCTATGTACAGGGACTTGTCAAGGCGAGCGTCAGAGAAAAGGCGGTATTTTTAGAAGGGTTACGGGACCCATCATTAGGTAGGTTATAAAAAGCAAGTGGTTGATGGATATTTTGGGCTGATCTAAAATGAGAATTTTTAGGACATTGCATATCGTTTGGCGATGGAATTGAACATATTATTATACTAGCTGCGCTCCGCGGTTTCACCCGCATAAGTGTCGATCCCGTGGGAATATCGGGATAAAAAGTAGCCTTTAGGTTAATCCAGGGTGTCAGCTACCTCCATACAAAATATTATCAAAATTGATCTAGCCGTTTGAGCGAGAAGAAGTAACAAACATATAAACACACACTCACAAACATGCGCCTTTATAATATAAATGTGATAAGAATTTTCAGAGTCAATTCACTTTTTCATAAATTAAATAAATCTCAAGTGGTAGATCAAAAATTCTACTTTTTAACTCTTTGCGTTTATTTTCGTCTGGCAATGAAATATTCTGTTAAGATTACTTATTAAAGAAGTATTTTCTGGGACTGACTTTGACTTTATAATTATTTTAACAAAACTCGACATGTAAATATCGTTATTACCATTAATTTTATTTTCAGAGCAAATAAGTTGATTTTTTATTTAAAAAAAAAGGTGTTATTTACTCTACAGAACAAATTACTACACAGGTTCATCGTTCCGAATTTTCATTGAACCGATAAAAAATATCGCTAAGTTTTTTCCAGTTTTTTAGGGTATGCTGTCTAAAACGACGTGCGTCTCGTTTCGTTTTAGGCAACATAACCTAAAAAACCTAAAAAAAAGTTTGACAATATTTTTAATCATAATTTAGTTTTTTTTTGTATTTAGATTTAACTCAGTTCCTTTTTTAAAAGGGAAACTTTTACGTTTGCAAATATATTTTGGTCCGCAGTCAGCCCGCTTATCACTCCCCTGTTGTGCTGATCGCGTTTAGTTTCGTTATTGAAATTCGCCTTAAATGAACCTAACGGTATATACACCTACAGTATAGTATATTTTGTAAGGTACGGTAGTAAAATATTTTCCATGTGTCGAATTCGGTAAGCCAATCACTCAGACGCTGCCAGTGTAACCCTATTAATAATCGAATTTAACAAGCTTCAGTAACAATCCTGTACAAAACGAAATTCAAACATAAATTCTTGTTGCTACTTTCAGACAAAATCCTTAATAAGCTTACGACACCAACGAAAACAGATGGGGTAGGCTTTGAAGCCTACAAGGCAAACTCTTGAAAAACAAACGGCGGTAATTAAACAAGTTGGAGCATTAATTAACATTGGGTTTTAATTGAAACGTCCGTAATAGGTACCAACATGACGTGACGTTTTAATAATAATACCTACGGTGTGGATTCTTTGCATTTGACACTTTACTTAACACTAATTGGTTTCAAGCAGATTGGTTTGATTTTCTTTAACTTTGTTGTCGTCATCAACATACTTCGTGTGTCGACATATAAGGCTCGGGATCTGTTAGATCGCAATACAAAAATCTGATGTTTACAGGTAGGTACAAAACAGCATTATTAAGAAAAAGCTTACTATCAATGGGGCCCGTCATTTATAACAAAATACCTCGTGCATACAAGGAAGAATCAATAAGTGTATTTAAAAAGAGGCTATCATCCTTACTAATAGATAAATGCTACTATTCTATACAAGATTTTTTGAATGATAAGAGTTTGTAATGTTACATTAATTTATTATTTTTATTTTAAATTTCATTATATACCTATCTACCTTGTTTATCGTTATTATTGTTGTTAATGAAAGAATATAATCAATTTAATCAATCACTTGTAAAATATACCTAGAATTAAGATTGTTGTTTTTTTTATGTTTAGTTTATGTGGGAAGACTGTAGATCCACATTACTTAATACCTGTTTTTCTTTTTGTTTATATGGTGGTTTATTTGAGGAAATATAAATCCTTTTCTTTTTACTTTTGCATGCCGTAAGGTAGAGTGTGTTGGAACCGATTTTAGAATGTTTAAATCTTATTTTGTACCCACATTCATTGCAAAATAAATGATTTCTTTCTTCTTTCTTTCTTTCTTTCAAAATACTGTAAATGGTGTCAACTATCACTCCTTTAAAGCTTTGCACTCAGCGTACAAACACTGAATATTTTTTTTATGTTAGGCTGCATTTTCCTACTGCTGAGCAAAGGCTTCACCCAAATCCTTTCACTGTGTTCCCTTCCACATTTAACCCGTCTGCCTTCAAAGCAACAGTGAACAGGCATCTTCTGGGCACGCTCGTTCCATCATAGAGCTCATCCAGCTCTTTCCATCAGGCGTCATGGATGTCAAGAGCCTTAGACAGAGTAATCTATAGACTCATGGTATCCGTGTCACCGAAAGGGACAAAAAATTCCGGCAATCTTCATCATACTATCATTGTTACAGCTTATTACACTGCACCTTACCATTTTCACAGTTGCGCAAATGTATTATTATTGAATTATGCACGAAAAAGATCTTATTTTCCGCTTAATCGCGGGGTAGTTTTTATTATTTCATTCATAAACGTCAAACTTTTTGTGCACATTAATGTGCTTAGCCGACACGCAGTAAGGGACAAAACTATTCTTACTCTGTCTCTTTTGTTTGCTAGTGACGTTAATATATTTCTCTTTTTCTTGTGCGAATGAAAAAGAAGATATGCAGCAGTCTATAGTTTACTCTGTCTACGTCAAGAGCCCATTCAACAATAAAAAAAACTATGTTGGTATTTTTACGGTTGTGGACAATCCCATGAAGATAAATAAACATGCGACGTTCCTTGTTAGAAATTCTTCCCAAATATTTGGTCTTTACAAAAGCTTTGAAGACCCTTCGCTATTGTAAGTTTTGTCAGTTCAGCAAATAACCCGAGTTACTCCACAATACTGCACTACGTACGAATTGTAAACTTACTTGTGACAGATTATCTTTGAAATTTCTTTCAAAATGTGTAATGTACGTATACAGTCATGTGGTGTTGGTGCATTTATAATAAATAAACATTTTTTCGTCTGTTATATTGTTATTTTCAATGTTATATTTTTCTGTAACACAAATGGATTGTCAAATAATATTTTCACAGAATTGAATTTTAAAATTGAAGTCTCCAAACGTTTTGTCTTGACTATATCTGCAGTTTTCCCAGAAGGAGTTAAAGCGACAGAGTAAAATATGTAAATCTAGATAAAAATACAAAAATACAAATGCACAGAGGAGCGCAACATTGCAAATTGTATATACAAAAGCAGAAGTGATTTCTTTAGACAGACGACAATTTTGAAAATGAAAAAACATTATGTGGTCTGGTGCAAATGCTACTTGAGAATATTATTCTATGCATGCTCTGCCACGTTTCAAGCTAGGTAAGTAGCAACTATTTCGAGCTGCTGAATTTCTCGCGTACAAATTCCAAGTTGTGTTAGCTTAGCTACAGACATTCCATCGAGTGTGCAAATTTTGTTTAATCAAACGTTGGTTTCTGTATCTAATGAAATTGTTGCTATAATGCTGCAGATATTGGGTGAGTATTATGTAAAATAAACAACCTTTGTTAGAAAGGGATGTTCAGAGATAATTATTCTAACAAAAACAAAACGCTTTATTATATGTAGGTAGCTACTATAGTCATTATGACCCAAAGGTTGACTGGTAGAAAATGCGTATGGCATTAAGTCCGCCTCTGCACATTAATTATGTGCTTGAAGTAATAAATAAATAAATCATGAACAGTTATAAAATTCTCTGTTAAACAATCCATTATACTCGTAGACCAACACCACCACAATCACACTAATATTATAAAGGCGAAAGTTTGTGAGTGTGTGGGGGTGTGTGTGTGTTTATATGTTTGTTACTTCTTCACGCTCAAACGGCTGGACAAACTTAGATTAAATTTTGTATGGAGGACCCTGGATTAACATATAGACTTTTTATCCCGATATACCCACGAGATCGACATTTACGCAGGTGAAACCACGGGGCGCAATCGGGTAAAAAAGACTAGAATCAAGAAATACTGCCATACCTATCTAATATACCTAATATTTTTTCCTCCTTAAACAAAATCATACCAACGCTTCTTACCCAACACCAAAGACGTAGTAACAAGTATTCACAAATCACTTCCAATGCTATACCCAAAGCCTAGAGCAGTCAAAGTGAAATTGTTTAGCATTTCCTTGCGTCTGAACCATCGACTGCAGCCTCTGAGGGGCCCTGTCTGATACCGATGCACTATCCAGATACGGAATTTTAAATTGATCGGAACTTGTATGGATTTTCGAAAAAGTTTTTTTTTAGGGTTTTGGAATAGTTAGTAACATTTTGTGTTAAATTGATTGAAGGTAAATGTAACGTCATTGGACCAGTTCGGTTAATACTTAAATACTACAGATTTGATCAAATAAAAAAATGTACTAAAAATAAAAATAAATTTATCAAATTACATAAATTATTTATAGGCTGATAGAGACATATAGCAGATAAATAAATGCTGCGTTGAGAAAACAAATAAACTATAATAATCATAAAATAATAATAAAATAAATTTTTGATTACCCAGTCTGTAAGCCAGGTGTTCTACGTATAGGCAACAGTATACCAAGTTTTTACTGCTACCATTTTGTTACTAGTTTGGGTTTTACTGTTGAAAGTTATTCATCTAAAGTACGTATCTATCTAGGATTTGTTTTTCATGGTTGGTAACATTTAAAACTACGTTGGCACGTAAATTTGCATGCCAATTCTAAATTATTATTTTCCTTCAAGATTAGATTTTTTTTTTTTTTTATATATTTAAAATTTGGAATGTAATTACCTATGATTATGTTGAAAACGTATTTATTTCATATACATTAAATTAATGATTACATACGTAACTTTTTACATTACGTACCTACTAAATTATTTATTTATTTATTTATTACATCATGGAAGACTTACAGCTAAAGGAAACATAAAAAAAAGGAAGCAATAGTCGACAGAAAGCCAATTACAAGTCTTCGCGTTTAGACTTATGCAAGAGATAGTAAACTACATTATGTTTACATAATTTGAAAAGCTAGGGGAAAAGGGGAAATAATAAAGTTTAGTTAATCATTTAATGGTACTAAATTAAATGACTAACTAAATAACTACAAAAACACAAGGACTTTAATCCAGTTAAAATAAAGATAAAAATAACTGGATACCTATTTTAATTGTGTTCTCCTATGTACTGATTAAGTTTACATAATAATACGAAGTCACATACAAGTTATGCAAAATACTGTTTAAGATATAGCCATGATTAAACCGACTTGTTTTCCAATATTATTAACGAACGTGATTCAGTTTAAATCAAAGGGATGCAGGCTCAGCTCTTCATCATAAATGTAACTTAATAATTTGCTTGTTACCGATTTAATTAAGTCTCTTTTAATGATGACATCGTTAGTTTTGATTGAGGACTTAACAATATTTTGATTGATAAATCCCCAAAGGACGCTGGCCAAGCTGTAAAACGCTAATTGTGCTGGCAGCTGAAAGTTTTTAATAATAACGTTGCGCTGTATGTAACTAGCTTAGTTTAACTTCCTTGTGACAATTCTAATTTATTGAAGTGAAAACTTCATATGGCACGTTGGGCATTTTTTGAGATGGGGAAAAAACCATTGTTACCGTAACCGACAACGCGCTACATTCGGATGTGTTCGGCTGTCCTCGGGATGTACTCGGTTTTAATGTATATCCAATTATGTCAGTGAGAGATGGCAAAGTAGGTATTATGTTTGTGTTTTGTTTATAAGACGATAAAAAAATATATACGTAATTGCTCAAGTTTTCACTTCTGTCGGCATTCCCAGAGAGTCACTGTTTTTTTTTATTATGTTAACAGGCCTGGTGGCTCTCTAATTGTTTTTTTTATTTGGTTTATGTACGTTACTTTTATAAAAATAGGTAATTACAGCCTTTTAAGCAATTTTCCTGTTGACAGCGATGCGGAAGAATTGTTTGATGCCCTTGCCCTCCTTTTTTATACACATGTACATATTATTGTTTTAAGTCTTATATATGTATTATATTTAAGTATTATTAAGCTCAATATTATTTTAACGTGAATATAAATAATATTTATAATATAATATTTGAAAATTAATTGTAAGTACATAGGTAGCTGTTGTGTGTAGCTCTAAACGTAAGGTTCATAATGTCTATTTCAGTTTTTTTTCAATATGATTGATTTGTTTAGGTAAGTATATTCATTTCATAACGAATTAACTATGACTTACACACATCATATCGTCACTCGCATGACTAAAAGTCTTATCTAATTTTTTGGCTGATTTGGGTTGGGACAGCTAACTAGTTCATTGTTCTATTCGTGATTCTTTACATTTTGTTGCCATTCAAAATGGTTATATTTTGAGATCCAAATAACATGAGGTAAGACGGTTAGTGAAAAATGTAAAGAATAATGAATAGAGGAATGTAGTTGTCCTAACTCGGATCAGCTAAAAAATGAAAAAATAAGATGGGAATTTTAGTCATACGAGCGACAATATATTATATTAGGTACGTGACCATAAGCTTAACACCAATTGCATACGACATTTATGAAGAAGAGTGTATTATTTACTTTTTTCCCTTACAAATTATTTAACATTTTTTATTCCCAAGTCCAGGTGGAATTAATTATCTTAACTGACATAATTGACCCATTTTAAGGACATCATCATCTCTTTGATTGTGGACCACAAAAGTAATTGGAGTGATTTAATTTAATGACCGTCTTCAGACAAAAAATGGCTAAAATTGTTTCCATTTGTTTCGGACAGTTCCTGGGTGAAGGGTTAATTTTAATAAGTTGTTTATTTTCGCTGTCGTCTATTTATAACTTGGAGATGGAATTTTACGACCTGTTTGTTAATTAGGACTGTTTTAAGAAGATTAAGTAGATTATACCCTTAGAATTTTGTTTGTTTAGCCTATTCTATCCCACTGCTGGGATAAGGCATGGAACGGTACGCGTCCAGGTCATCTCGCCTCCGCTTTCTGGGCTGACCTCGACAGCACCGAATTCAAAATTGCTTTTCATTTTTTTGATGTTAGCGATGATATTTTTTTCACTACACTAAACAGTAAAAGTAACTCACGGAATAAGCTGAAGTGGCAATGGGCCGGCCATATTAGCCGTAGAACCGATGATTATTGGGATAGATGTATTCATGGAGAACGTGAATCGGCAAATGTAACATAGGACGCCATCAGGCTATGTGGAGCGACGACCTTCGCAAGGGTGGCTGGTAGCATCTGGATGAGACTTGCCGAGAATCGAGCTAAATGTCATGCAATTGGAGAGGCTTATGTCCAGCAGTGGACTGCTATAGGCTGATGATGATTATAATAAGAGACCATACAAATGGACTGTAATTTGCGAAAACATTGCCATCATTTAAAATTTTAAAATACTTACAATATTTCTTGAAAATTTCGCGAATAATATCACCAATTCTTCGCTCCACCAACCATAATAATATATTGTCAGTGCGATATAGCCCCATATCTCTAAAATATTCCAAATCTATAACGTAGTATGCGAACGGCTTGGGTGGGTATAAAACATTATCTTTTTGAACAAACCTTTCTTTATCTTTTGACGGGCGAGGCATAAGTTTTCGACTATATTTCGTTTACATTTTCCTTTATTGAATTGGTAACGTATTTTGATGAAAAATTGAGTGTGAAAGTTGGTAGCCGTTATGTGGATTCCGTAATATTTTCATGTGAATTTATTTATTTTATTCTGTTGATTCTAAGAGATATGCTTATATTTTTTTCTTTGGTATGCGGTGAGTATTCGAAGTGTTGATAAAATTGTAATTTAAATTATAGGGCTCATGCCATGAATTAAATTCAAGTGTAAGAGATAAAAAAGCATGTGCATACATACTAGCAAAAAGTTTACCGGAGGATGACGCACAATACCGAAATATATGGCGCCACATGATTGAGAAAGCCGACCCCACATTACAGGAAAGTGAGGCCAAAGAAGAAGAAGATACGTACCTCACTAGATTATTCAGAGATGATGCGGTTGGTAATTGTGCACCCTTGTTAAGAAGTATCCTACCAAATCAATATGAAAAAGCTCGCCCTTAGTCGAACCACAAAAATCGACATAATATAACCCAAAACACGAACAACGAGAATACCAAACTGACACTTTACAGAGAACACTTTAAAAAACAGAATGCAAAAGCAAAATGTCATTTTATTCCCTCTGCGAACTACAATTTTTAAAAGCATCCTTATATTTTGCATACGCTCCCCTTGCCCGGTCTTTGGGATTATGCAAAATTGTTTCGCTTCCATCTGGTTCTAGGGAGGACCTCTTTTCCGGCCACGGATGTTGTTGCAGGTGACTGAGGGATTAACCGGGTTTGGGGCAAGTCCTTGGTATAGGCGATAGTGAAACCTTATCGACTGGCAGATGTCATATATTGGAATTGAATTTGTTTTTGATATTAAGTGTAGTATCTATGGGGGAGGTTAGATTAAGCAAGTACTATTTTATATGAATTTGGCGTTTTGTTGAACTGGCCACTTTGATTTCAATTATCTGGCATTTGGTTAAGAATTCTAAATTCAAATTTAGGTTTGTGTAATTGTGTTTAAAATTTAGAGATTCATTTGTTTTTGCATTTTATTATTCTTTGACATCGTTCTGTTCACAATAAGGAAAATTTAAAATGTCGCGTTATTTATGAATACGAGTTCCACCGTAGCACCAGTGCCACATATACAGCTCAAAGGATTAATGATGTGTATGGGGAAGCTACTGTAAGAAAAACCACCACACCAGTAAGGACCTAATTTATGTTCACTGTTCAAGTTAATATTCACACAATATTACGTTATTTTCTTTTTCTATAAAATACGTTTTTTCTCAGATCTTTCAAATCCTTGTCGAACACCTAGTTCTATTTTCATAGCATTTCGTTAAGAACCTTTCAGTTCATATTTCACTTTAAACTCAAGGACCCCGAAAGCCGAATAGATTCAGTTATAATAAAATTCTATGAGAACTGTCGTAAACCGTTTTTTGTTTACTTGATAAAGTGCTCCAGTTCGATTACGTATCGTCGGCGACGGCCATAGAGAAATAAAACCGTGCAGAAGTGATACTAATGTTGCACATTGTACAGTGGGCGGACAAAATGTTTACTTAGTTATGGTAAAATAAATTTTATACTATGTTTTGCATATGTTAAACGGGGGATACAATGTTATGGGATATTGGTTGTAGACAATGAAATGGTTCCGTGTCCATGTATATATCTTTTTGGGGCTGACTGTATAAACAGGGAAACTGTTTGTTTAGTAAATGGAATAGCAACCAAATAATTGTCCGTACTGTATAATAATATCATAGTCAATTGTAATATTTGATCAGTCTTATGAAAAGGTTATCAGTAACATAGCTTATTTGCGTACTGTGTCAATTCGTCGAATCGTTGAGCTCCTCAAGTTCTGAGTTGACCTGCACGATTTTTGATAAATGCGTGCACTGATTGGACAGGTCCGCTCAATCTGTGTGGTTCTTTCCTCAAAAGACCATTTCAGATACCAATCTACATGGTCTTCACACGATCTGACCAAGATTTTGTCTGGACTTTAAAAGAGACTGTGACTTCTGAGTTTGTTTGTTTCTTCTCAGAATAGTCAGATAGGAAACGCCGATCTCATCTATTTAAAAAAAATATGATTGACGTGTAAAAGTGTTTGTAACCTACTAGCAAAAATAAACTCATTTATAATTTATTTATCAATTAAACTAAAGAAAAAAAAAAAAGTGGAAGTGGAAAAAAAAATAAGAAAAAAGGGGAACAAAATACGTTTATGCGTTTGTTAAGTGCCGACAGAAGTGAAAACAAAACACAAACAGAATACTTTGCCATCACTCACTGACATAACGGATATACATTGAAACCAAGTACATCCCGAGGACAGCCGAACACATCTGAAGCGGTGTGGGTTACGTGCAGTGGCGCGAGTTCAATAGTTTTTTCCCATACCAAAACATGCCAAACGCGCCTAAAGAAAATTTCACTTCAAAAAGAATAACATATTGGCAACAGTTTGTGACACACAAAATGCAAATATAAAAAAATTAAATGTTTTAACAGTCGCTGTGTGTACACACTGTTGTGTGTATACACAGCGACTGTCATTCGTGGATCTTTGACAGTCGTTACGGGTAGTCAGAAGCCTGAAAGTCTGACAATCAACCAGACTTACCAAGGGGTATCGTATTACCCAGTAACTGGGCTGTGGAGGTCAGATAGGCAGTCGCTCCATGTAAAATACTGGTATTCAGCTGCATCTGTTTAGACTGGAAGCCGACCCCAACATAGTTGGGAAAAGGCTAGGCAGACTAGGCAGATGATGATGACTCTATTCCAGTTTTAACTAACCTCGCATTTATAGGTTTCTCGTACAATAAAAAGTCAGCTTAATATAGCTTGATGGGTCACCGCGCTTACTTACTGTATGTTCATTTAAACGTCACCACTGCTCCCCTTTTTTTGTTGTCTCTTCAAATGCACCCAATCACAGGGGAATTTGGAATTTTTACCTCACTAAAACCACCCCGGTGATCACCATCAGCACATAGGGGTGGTCCCGGTTTCTCTTAAAATACCAATCCCGGAACACCCCGTGCAACACCTCTAAGGGACATCCCTGGGGAGACTGTAAAGGGGCCTCCTCTGAGCCTTGCTATGCACTGCAGCACATGACCACTGTGCCACCGTCTTCCCTGGGGTCACTTGGTGGGCGGACAGAGTTGCTCCCTATCTATATCTATGTTCAAAGTTCTTGTCTATGCAATCTAACTACCTTGACCGGTCTTATTTATTAGCTCGACACTGTAGGCATTCAGCATGCGTTTGAGTCGGTAGTATCGCTTCTATAAATTTTATTCCATGGCGTTTCTCTTGTACGTGTGAATTTTATCAAAGTGCTTTTACATTATTTCTTTAGTGATTGTCGTTTATTTTTATTGGTAGGTGCTAGTGTGCTGCGGAGTTTTCTTACCGCACCTACCTTAAAAATTAATATAACGTATTGATATAACGTTCGTATGAAAAGTGTTTTTAAGATAAATTTGTCTGTTTTTTTATATTTTTGTTCAGGGCCCTAAGAGATTATTTACGTCAAATGTTTTTTTTATTATTATCTGTAACTGTTGACTAGAGCTGAGCTAGTGTTGTAACGGAAAAATATATTGCTAATATAATATTCGTATCTTTTTTTTTGTTTTTTGGTTTGAAGTGCTTGTCGAATATTTTTTTAGGTTTTTAAGGTATAATTGTTTGCGTGCTTATCCCTATTTACTGCATGATACACATTTCCTGTTTTCAATGAATCAACTCCAGCTTAGGCTTATTACTCACTACTCCATGTCACTCTGGGAATACAACAGAATAATCTTCACTTTATACATTTTATTTTAGTATCTACAAATACATCAATATTCACTAACGTTGAAACCTACCAAAATCATGAGGGAATAATAATATAATATTGTACCTACATTACAATTTCATAAATTTTACAGGCGTTCGCGGTTTCTTGTAATTGATCATGAATAATGTATACACCCTCATTCATTCTCCTGTGCAAGATAAATTGATTCTGATTGTATTAATATTCCTTTGGTATTCAGGTAAGTGGGAATGCCAGTGACTGTTTTTGAGAATTACCTAATGGCTTTAATGCGGACTTTATGGAGAAGTATGATAATTTGAAACGAAGTTGTTTATGCGGGTGAATTAAAGCCAACGAAAGTTATGTAGTCAGTAATGTAGTGATGGAGCCGAAAGGTTCTGGAGTGGCGAACGCATACCGGAAGACGTACTGTTGGAAGGCCTCCCACAAGGTGGACCGACGATCTTGTGAAAGCCGCAGGAACCCGTTGGATGCGAGAAGTACAAAACCGATCGAAGTGTAGGTGCTTGGGGGAGGCCTATGTCCAGCAGTAGACGTCTTTCGGCTGAAATGATGATGATGATGAGTGATGTATCTATCACCTACGAGAAAAGTCAGCCCAGAAGGGTTCAGAATCATATACCTGCTGAATCCATGGTACTGTTCCACCTCAAACATTTTTATAACTTTTTCAATAGTGCTAGTCACTCTTAAATCATCTTAGATATCATTGAAATAAAGTTGATATTTGTTTAACTTGAAATAGGGTGGGGATGTGCAATACTGCGCACTTTTAGTATAGGTACCTACTTTGCATCAAAACCTTTATTCCGATGCTATAATATGACGTGTCAATACTACAACCCGTCCCGTGTCTACCCCTCAATCACTCAAATCATTCGTACAATGGAGGTCAAAACAAGCACTCGGTAAAATTGTCACCATTCGCGCCATTATTTAGCGCGGACCGTGCGTTCCCGTCAGTCTACCCGCAAATTAGCGGGCATTACCATAATTTGGCTAACAGCTAATGCTGCAAATGTCACGGATATAGCTTGCAGTTAGCTGTTGTGAAAGAGACATATTTTATGAGTCTGGATTAGTTCAGACGCGGATAATGAACCATTTGAAAATACTATGCTTAGAAACGTAGAAGTCATTAACCATAACAGCATACCTGTTGTCGCCGAAGGGGTAGGCAAAGGTCTGTACCTTTTAGTAGCATACTATGTAGAAGGCTATGAGGGGCTATGGGGGGCCCGTGGCTAAATAATAACAGCCGCACAGGTCGAGGCTAAGCTACACTTGCCGCGGTTGGTCTGTGGATGGGTGACCATCTTTACATACCGAGACCCCTCCGTGCCTCGGAAAGCACGTTAAGCCGTTGGTCCCGGCTGTCATTCGTGGATCTTTGACAGTCGTTACGGGGAGTCAGAAGCCCGAAAGTCTGACAACCAGTCTTACCAAGGGGTATCGTATTACCCAGTAACTGGGTTGTGGAGGTCAGATAGGCAGTCGCTCCATGTAAAATACTGGTATTCAGCTGCATCCGGTTAGATTTGAAACCGACCCCAACATAGTTGGGAAAAGGCTAGGCAGATGATGACTATGTAGAAGGCTACTGTTACTGTCAGCCTGTAACATCCCACTGCCGGGCAAATGCTTCTCCCTATGACTGTCAGTGTTTAGGATCCAGTGTTAATGTGAACCACTGGTCGTTGTGAGGATGTGGCTACATCCACTAAATGGAGCCCTGAGACAGCTAGAATGCGTCAAGGCAGACCCCGTAGAAGATGACGGGATGAGTTGGAAAAAACATAGTACGTACACTCGTATTTATCTACCTGTAATTAAGAGGTAGTCCACTCAGAGCACTGATTTCAACTGCACTTGGACGAACGGCACCTGAGTACTTCTACTAACCGCACTGAAACAAAATTTTGTAACGTTTGGTTCGGTGGAACAATTTATCGTTATTATTATCGTTATTTTTTTGGTGAATTCTCATGTAACAGACGGCCAGCCGTATGCGCATAATCTAGACTCCGTGCTACTTCTGAGATATTTTTATAGATTAATCTAAATAAGACATTTACATTGTTCTCACTTGTAGAAATAGAAGCAACAAGAATAATGTACCCAGGATTGTGTAATATCTTGATTTAAAAGAGTGTCCTGTAATCTCCATTCCGTCATCCATTACTCCAGCCTTTTTCTAAGAGAGTTGGCCTAAAAATAGTTTTCACGTTACGAAGCACTAACTTTTGGTCGCAACTTCGTCCGCGATAATGATTTTAGTTGACTCACGTACGCCAAGCTCAGTGAAGTTTTGAGCCGGATTTTTAGTGACGCGCCTTTAATAATTGGAAATTGTTTGAAATCCCATTTTCAGTTTGTACCTCCGGAAAGGGTTGATGGAAGTTTTAACTAATTACTTTAGAGAATTGTTTTGCGTTTTGTTTCCATTATTTATGTAGCAGTAAATCAGTGTCGTCTTTTGGGAATACTGACCTATGTCATAGATCCTATGTCCAGTTGTGGACTTCATTGTGTAACTTAGATCCTTCAAACTGAATGACTCTATTCAAATCAAAGTGGACAAATACTTTAAGGTAAATGCGCAGTTGTCGCCCGCGTTATTCAATTTTTCTTACGTTTTTTGCAATTTTCAGATCAGTGTCAGGTTGTATCTTGATCCAAATATGATTCGCGACTATAACAGGTAGGTACGTATTTATAGAATTATAATCATTGTCATATCGGATACTCCAACTTGATTATTTTTGAAGTGAAAGCTTCTTTTAGGCGGGTTGGGCAATTTTTGAGATGGGAAAAAACCATTGAACTCGCGCCACTGTTACTGTAAGCGAAACCGCGCGTGTTTTGTTTATAAGACGATTAAATACCCGCTTCGGATGTGTTCGCCTGTTCTCGGGATGTACTCGGTTTTAGTGTATATCCGATATGTCAGTAAGTGATGGCATAGTATTCTGTTTGTGTTTTGTTTTCTCTTATGTCGGCACTCCCGGAGTGCCACTGTTTTTGTTTTTATCCATCTTATTCGCGGCCCAGCATTCCGAACCACACAGTACGACAGGAATTTTCACGGACTTGTGGATTTGTATGTAACATGTAGCAATATAAATACCTATTAGGTCTAGGGACACAGTCAGTCTGACCTTTTGATACATTCTAAACCTTATATTAAAAATATCCATTGATCCCTTGTTTATCAAACCGTGAACGTGTATATATGCGAGCATTTCATCACAAAAAACGTTGTAAGGGTCATCGCCCACTCTGATTGAATTTCATCCCATTTTAGCGTCTAATGACAAAAAAATATTATGTTAAGTCATGTACATTTATTTTTACGTTTTTTGGAGATTTTAAGTTATTATAATAATTTTTTGCGCATGTCGGCTCTACTGTTATTTATATTTGTATCTGACAATTGAGGAATAAAGAATTATGAGTATCTGCATTACCCAGAAAAAATGTTGATGAAAAGTTAAGCTGCTTGTTATAAAGTTTGTCCAACGACTACTAGCGTGCCTATTAATCGGAAAATATTTAACCGATTCTCTAAAAACTTTTGACCTTCTAACGATGTACACTTTTTTAAATTAATAAGCCTCTTTTTAACTGTCTGGTATTTTTCTCGTAGTTGGTCCCAGTAAATAAGCTACGGTACCCCGACCAAACGGGTTAGAACTATGACCAACCGCGTTGGTCCACCGAAGCTGCTCTGGTTACATCCAAGTTGGTTGCAGTTACTTGGCTATGCAGTATGTTTAGGTCCCCAAAATAGGAATTATTCGATGTCAAAAAGAGGCGCTTTATATTAAAGAGTTCAATAAAAACTTTAGGAATGCAAAATTCAAATTATTTGAGGTTCGATTCAAAACATGCCTATATTTGCATGCCTATATTATCTTGTGTGTTTCAGGGTTTTGTGCTGCTAATCTTATAGGCACATAAGACTTTTAACTTCGTCTCTATTAGCTTCCGCCCGCGGCTTCGCCCGCGAGGTATGTCGATAAAGAGTTACTTTCGAATTTATAATATTAGTGTGACTAGCAGCGCCCCGCGGTTTCACACGCATAAGTATCGATCCCGTGGGAATATCAGGTTAAAAAAAATCTTATATCCTTCAAACTATCTCTATACCAAATTTCATCTAAATCGGTTCAGCGGTTTAAGCGTGAAGAGGTAACAGACAGACACACTTTCGCATTTATAAAATTAAGTATGAAAGTATGGATATATAATAATAGTATGGATTTAAAAACCGTTTTATTCTATGAACTTACTTTCAGAAAAAGTCTACCCCCTGGCCTAATCAGTCTATAACGTTCCCACTGCTGGGACACAGGCCTCCTCTCGGTGAGAGGGAACGGGCTGTATGGATTACGGCCCACACAACGCAGGCCCAGTGCGGGTTGGTGGATATTATGTCACATGTCGACGAAATATTGGTTCTAGGAAAGGCCGATTTCCTCAAGATGTTTTCCGTCACCATTTTGAATTTTGAGAGCAATGATGAAATAATTTTCAAAAAGTATTTGGTAGTATTTTACAAAAGGTCTATGCAGGCAATAAATAACTGCTATCCTTTAAAGCATACGCTGTCTTAATAAATCTCTTATCCAAACAGACATAACCTCGAGCGACAAAATTAAACTCACGTCGCACACAAGTAGGTAATAACTTCAAAAGTATGTTGAATCGCGAAACTCATTTTTCATTTCCCATCTAAAGGCATTATGTAAGAAACCGAGCAAATAAGAAGGATTCATTACGAGACGCTCATATTGAAAAGTGGCCAAACACCGATATTTGAATTATTCAGTAGATATTATTATGTTGCTGCAGTCGAGATGAGTATGTTGCAATAAAGATGCGTTTTTGGGAGTAGTGATGGCCCAGTAGAAACGACCGCGACTTAGGCTGCGGACACGAAAATTGTCCTCGAAGGCCGCAGCGCAGTGCGGGGAGCGGCGTACGAGCGGTGGGCACCAGTCTAGCGGTGCCCGCGCATCTTCATTGACCGTGTTGTGCATTTTATTTATTGCTTTTTAACGAACGACGTTACAAAATGTTGTACCTATCAAAAAGATGTTGTCGTCGCTGTTTACACATTTCGTTCGCGAAAAAAGACACAAATTTCTCATAATGAAACACTACGCCGTTCTAGCGCCACGCGATCTGCCCGCTGGCTTCGAGACAGGGTCGGCGTCGCCGCCGCCCCGCAATCGCTAACTTCGTGTCCGTGGCCTTACGAGGTCGTAGATCCAAACCTAGGCAGGCACTTTAGTTTATGTAAACTAATTCATCACCACTACTCTCAAAATTCGAAGACATGTGAGATCCACAAGCCCGCACGGGGCCCACTTGGTGGATCACTCCCTTTCACAAAGAGGACGCCTGTGTCCCAGCAGTGTGAACTATAGGCTGATTCATCATCATCATCATCATTTCAGCCGAAAGACGTCCACTGCTGGACATAGGCCTCCCCCAAAAGAGGGGGTTTGCCATAATCGCCACGCTTGGCAGGCGGGTTGGCGATCGCAGTATGGTATGGTGGTGGAATGCATAGAGAACGCTGCTGCCCATTCTCCGGTTAGACCCTTAGTCGCCTTTTACGACACCCACGGGAAGTATGGGGTGGTGCTATTCTTTAAGTCCGACACCACACAGACTAGGCTGATTGTCCTTATACAATAAAGATGAGACTTTTATGTTAATATGAAAAATATTCATCGTTTCCGTGTTATGTTATTGGTTTCTGCTGTGGTGAATTTTTAAGATGGGGTAATATTTTTAATTTATTCCAGTGGGTTGGGTTTTTTTGACTAATGAATTAACTGTGCAATTCTTTGTAGAAATTGACTACTTTCTGGATAAGTTACTTGAAGACAGTGTTATGTGGCCTATTTCTTAGTGTTTTGATACGATTGATGGTAGACCGATTTTTCAACACATTTTTTTTTATCAGCCACTCGCACGCATTCGTAATAGCGTCGAATTCTCGAGGTCTTATTTCCAAAAACACACCTTGGGCTGGCGTGGTGGATTACAGTCCCCTTTTTTTTTTGGGTGGCCCCCAGCCCCTTTACAGAGAAAAGACCTGTGTCTCAGCAGGGGAAACATTGCCTACATACCATTGTAGTTTCAAAGTTTTTATAAACAATAACATTTATATCACGCGAGTATCCTATTACGCACCCGTCATCGCCGTCATTTGTTTTTTTTATGATTTTCAACTACAGATAACTAATTTCGTAATGCTGCTACGAACTCACGGTTTTTGGCACACATGTACTACATCTAACCACTCGACTAAAGAAAATGGAACGCAAGCAATACTCCCATAGACAAAATTACAAAAAAATAAATACTGAGGGGCTTGCTGTCACAGTTTTATGTTACGTGAGTTTTATCCAGTTGTCATTGCGGCGTATTTTAGGTTGCGTTAGTTTATGACGGCGTACACGTGAGTGGTTACATATAGACTGATTGTTCAAAAATATCACTTAACTATCTGCGCCCCGCGGTTTTACCCGCGTAAACGTCGATCCCGTGGGAATATCGGGATAAAAAGTATAGCCTATATGTTAATCCAGGGTGTCAGCTACCTTCATACCAAATTTTAGCAAAATTGGTCCAGCCGTTTGAGCGTGAAGAAGTAACAAACATATAAACACACCCCCACACACACACTCACAAACTTTCGCCTTTATAATATTAGTGTGATATTATACTACCACTGCCAATATAAATAAGTGTTAAATTAGTAGTATATCTACTAAGTACATACATACAGAGAGGAGGCCTGTGTTCCAGCAGTGGGAACATTATAAACTCAGCCTATAATGTTCCCACTGCTGTGGCCGTAATCTACCACGCGGGCCCAGTGCAGGTTGGTAGATGTCACATGTCTTCGAATTTTTTGGTTCTAGAACATGCCGGTTTCCTCACGATGTTTTCCTTCACCGAATTGTGAGCAGTGGTAATGAAATTAATTACACAAAGTAAAGCGTCTGTCTGGATTCGAATCCACGACCTACAACTCGTAAGTCGCGGCCGTGATCACTGGGCCACCACTGCTCGCACCTACTAAGTATTCAGTTATTATTTGTTCATTAACGGTTCAAACTAAATACCTTACATTCTCAACGCAAATCAAAACAGCTGTGCTACAGGCATTAATCTAATTAAACCGAGAATAGATCTATGGATAGATAGAGTAATCGGATTCCTTGCAACGATTCTAGCTAGAGGAATGTGCACTTTATTTATACGTTTTTCTTTGACTTTACTGCCCTAACCGCATATGAAACACAATACTGCGTTTCTCGATGCAAATTGTGGGGGTGAAAGCCGTTAAACTCAGACGGCACAGGGGGCCACAAAGGCCACTTTGGAGAATCATAAAAGGATAACATTATGAATTATAAAATGGCGAAGACAGTCCGTGTTTTTCTTTTTCTCGCTGCACTACGTAGGTACAATCAAAGAGATTGGGATTGGATTTGGATGGATTGATTAGTATTTTAGCACAGACAAAAAAAACTGAAAAATGCTTCACCAATGGGATTTGATAGATTAACTTAACATGGTTATTTGCCTGAAATCAACATTTCAGGCAAATAAATTCCAGGTTAATCATAAGCATGACCGGCCTATAATGTTCCCACTGCTGAGATACAGTCCTCTTCTCAGTGAAAGGGAGAGAAACCCACCACGCGCGCTCAGAGTGTGTTGGTGGATGTCAATATGCCTTCAAATTTTTGGTTCTAGGACATGGTGGTTCACGATGACTTCCTTCATCGTTTTAATAGCAGTGGTTGGTGATGATTTTAATTGTACGAAGTAATGTGCATGCCACCGTGCAGGTTGACTCCCCATTATTTGAAACTGTAGATTTTATCTAACAAAAACTGGCCAAGTGCGAGTCGGACTTGCACACGAAGGGTTCCGTACCACAAGGCAAAAAACGCCGAAAAAAATACGCTTGTTGTATGGGAGCCCCTTAAATATTTATTTTGTTCTGTTTTAGTAGGTATTTGTTGTTATAGCGGCAACAGAAACACATCATCTATGAAAATTTCAACTGGCTAGCTATCACGGTTCATAAGATACAGCCTAGTGACAGACAGACGAACAGTGGAGTTTTAGTAATAGGGTCCCGTTTTTACCCTTTGGGTACGGAACCCTAAAAAGTATAAAGGTTCTGTAGTACAGTTCATGCTAAGCGATAGTGTAATAAGATCCTTCCACGTTTAATCCATTGCGTACCGGATGAAGCACAGCTGTTTACATTTTAATTAGCCGCGGCTTTCATGAGAGAGCTAATGGAACTATTTTATTGGAACGGAATTAAAGAAGATTTTGCAGTAGTTTATAGTTTATGTTTAATGCTGGCTGGCTGTTTAATGAAAATTGTAACATGATTTGTCATGCCTCGAGTTAAAAAGTCGGTAGGTATCTCACAAAGGTTGTTGGGTCTAACCTGGTAAGTAGGTATTCCAATTCCATGTGATTTGTTTCCTCTTATAAGAGTAAACTAGTCGCGAGCTCGATCTCACTGGTGGTCATGACCAAAATCCACGCTGTGTCACCTGGCTTCGTGTCCGAAAGAGATAGTAGCGGTGATGAGCGTTAGAATCTAGTCTGCACGCACAACGTCTAGTTCTCACGCACAGAAACACCGTTCTGAACTGATAGGCACGTAAAAAAAATCGAAAAGTGCTTTTGAAAATCGAGTTTTATGAAAAAACCACTGCATAAATAAATGACAAATAAAGTTTATTGAACTCTTCGATAACTGAGCTTTGTTGGTACGGACTTGGATTTGAAGATTTTATAGTTCTTTTATTATTTATTTACACCCAAATTTACGTTAAAAACAGCAAGAATAACGAATCTTTGTTGGATCATAACTGTTTAACAGCTTTTTGTTTTGTGGTGAAGGTTTTGCTATGCTTGGAACTTTATCACATATCCATTTGTTCTCGATTATAGTTTATTTTCTTTCTCCAAGAATCCATTCAAAATAAGAATTATATACATTTAAGTAATTTCTGTCTACGCTATACTACAGTGGTAAAACTACAGACAAATTTAATTATTAATAAAAAAGTCTTCATCCTCGGTTTTTAAAAGATTTTCTAGGTAAACATTAAATTATTCCATTTTATTTTCCTTAAACTAAGATCAGGTTACTGATTAAACATTCCACTTTACTTTCCTTTCATAAGAAACGCTGTAAATAAACCCAGGTATTCGTACACACGTTGGCACATCATGCCGTACTATCCAGTAACCACAGACCTCTCATTTTACGCAAAGTCTACAGAATGCAAGGTCAGCTTACACTGGAATGTACAGCTGGATGTGTCGTCGTGTGTACTATACAATATCTGTGTTCAACTGCACCGTTCGGTTTGTCACGTTCGAAGTAATCTCGATTCGCGTGAACATGCCACCGTTGTGGGCTCTTCCGAGTACCTATGTACCTCGTACCTCGTATCTCTACTTTTATCTTTTTCCTTATAGGAGCACCTCGGGTTTCGTAGTAGCGTTCTTAGTTGCATTTCAGAAAAGTAAGTATTATAATAATATTTTAGAGAATGCAGTAGATATTTTTGCGAAGTGCCTAGGGAACTAACCAATGATGGTAGTTACGCTTATGATGATGACGTCATCATAAGCGTCTTGAGACTATATATTCAATAGGTTTGAAGAAAACGACATTGTGAAGAAACTGAAATGTCACAGAGTCAAAAAATTAAGAGCCAACTTAACTACAAATGCGATGGCGACTACGAGTCACAAGAAGGAGGAAAAACACTTAAACACTTTTAAAAGTAAAAAATATACGAGAGTACAAAAGATAAGTTTTTATTGGAAGAATCGAAAAGAAACTCCATAGTTACCTTCATAACCAATTAATTTTTATTCATCCGTCATCATTATTTCAACCGAAGGAAGTCCGTTATTGAAACTAGGCAAGCAACGCCATATTGACCGGTCCTGTGTTTCATTTTCATTCATTCATTTAAAATCCACCCGGCCAAAGCTACGTCCACAGCCATACCAAACTGAGTTTCGTTCAAAATGTGAATCCGGGTATAAAATTCCTTATACGATGGCACTACCCTGGTATGTCACGTGCCTAGTAATCTCGATTCGCGTGAACACGCCGCGTCGTGGCGGGCTATCTGATATGTAGGTGTGTGTACATGTGTGTGTTGTGTATGTAGCTACAGTTAGAAAAGTGTGCGGGTATGGGCGAGTTTGCTTGGAAGTGTGAGTGTGTGAGTTGTTGTAGATGTTTTTATTGTATGTGCAGAGATGTGAATGTTTGGTTGTAGTATGTAAAGGTTGTATGTAAAATGTTTCTGTAAGTGTGAATGTTGTGAAAGAGCTGTTTTTTTACCGGATCTTACTAAGAATTTAATTAATTTAGGGTATTCGATATTGCCTGTGACTCTAATTTCGTTTTCAATTTTATACCTGGTCAGTTTTTGAGCTAGGTACGGTCAGCAACAAGAGTCGATTAACACTTCAGTTTTTTTTGAGCAAATATTTGGTAAAAATTGCGGCAGAACAACAAATAGTTTGCTCAATAACTGAGATTAAAAAACTGAAGTGTTAATAATATTTTGCTCAATAACTGAGATTAAAAAAACTGAAGTGTTAATCGACTTATGTTGCTGACTGTACATGTTGTATTACTTTAAAAAATATTTTTGCTACGGCTGTCCGCTGTATATTAATCAGTCAGTCAGATACTAAACTGCATAATAAACGCACCTATACATATTCTTAGTGTAAGATAAACATAACGCTCTATTCTCCTTTCAGTACACTTTAGGAAACTTGCTTTCAAAATTACTTTCAAAGCAGTTATGATATCGGTAATACCCTCCTTGTTCTACCACCAAGAATTATCACAGTGAATATAGGTAGAGAACGTAGTGATAATAGACATGTACTGCACAGAATCTCAATTCAATGTATATCTAATAGTTCAATGGTTCTATCTACACTTCAGGAATCAATCGTTCGTTGGTGCGAATATCTTGTATGCAACCGGTGTGGATTGAATTCACGAGCTCTTGATTGGTCCAACACCTTATGATGTGGTCACGATTGTACCTATATCATATGTGCGTGTTTTGTTATCAATATTAATATGGAATGTGTTGTAATAAAGCTATTGGCTTGTTTGGATTTCTATTTAGGTATTCTAAGAAGTAAAATACAATAGTCGGCTTGGGCGTTTGACACGAAGTACGATTTATTTCCTAAAATTTATTAAACGTTCATTTCATAAAGTTAAATACACCTTAAATTATCAAAACGGACCTCATAAACACAATAAAAACCATTTAAACCAATGTAAGAAACTGTTTCGTAAGGCCAAGAGTGCGACTGCGAAAATATTCCAAATTTTCGTCATGGGCGTCATTTTCATAGTTTTTGACAATAGCGAGGTCAAAATGAAAATTCAAGATGGCAACAACTTTACGAGGGATTCTTAAGACTTATACTAGATAGATGGCTCTGTATTAAAAACGCGTAATAAATTCACACTTTCTCTCTCTCCCTGTCTCTTTCTATTATATAAGTATTATATTTTAGATTATATATATATATATATATTACAGAGGTAGTAGGGTTATTGTTAATAATAATTTAGTTCCACTTATTGCCAAAGAACTATTTTTCGTGCGACTGTCTCTAATCTGAAATCAGCAGAATGCAATTAGCAAGAATGGTGATGAAAATGCTTCTACCTCGAGATGTCTATTTCTTACGAAAGATCAATAACACCCCGGTTTTTATTCCAGCCCCTAATTTACATTATTTCAACTCGAAATTAGATCCAAACTTCCGTGAAAGAAAACGAAGGCAATTTTCAACAAACCTACACAATTTTCCCTAACAAAATCTTAAAATATTAGCATATCGCCGACGAATAAGCAAACGTGTGACCATTTGGGAATCAGACTTTCAAATCCCTTCTCGTCCCACCTGAAGCCGCAAGAATAAATTTATTCGCATACATAATCTTTTTAAGTTCGAAAGGAAACGTAACTGAAAATTGAAGAGTTTTCATAGCTGAAACAGTGGCTGAATTTTTTTTACGTTCATTTTGTGAATGTTTAGTACAGCAAAATATTTGAAAATTAATATGAAAACGTTTTAGAGATTCCGTTCCGCGGCAGTGTAAATTGAGCCTTAAGGTGTATTTTTTTTTTGCAGTAATGCCAATAAACGCATTTTTCTTTCTTTGTTTTCTTATTTATACACTGATAAACGGATCTTTAGTTAGGGTCGAATGAATTTGACAGGGCTGTTTTTAAACATTTGTGCAATAATTTTGTGAAATGTCTATTGAAATGTATTACAAAACAAGATGGCTGCCTTAGTTCAAAATAACCCTGTTTATTGGCGGTTTGAATGCCATTAAGTTACATGCTACAAGGTACAGAGAAATACTTAAACTAAGATTTAACAAACATGTAACCCACACCATTGACAAGTGATAAAAGAGAAAAATAAAATAATAGTCGCTGCCACAATATTGCTGTGTTACTTAGCTTAGCTTAATTTATCTTAAAATACTCACTAAACAAAATATCCAGAGCCATTTTCTTAAATGATTGCTTAGATAGACAAAACATATCCAGTTCAATAAAATGCGTGTTGTGTTCAATCAACAAGGCGACGAAGAGGTGCACGTTCCCCAGGTCCTGTATATGTCTGTATGGAATAGTTGAGGGACGCGCACCCCCCTTCGAATAACACTTCTGGGTGCCTTGTAACATTTGTTTGTTAGGTCAATACAACCACATTTATTATTGCATATGCCGTGCAGTGTCATGACATCAAGTTTAGTAACAGCTGCCTAGATCCCAAATCCAGTACGCCATATCGTTTCAAACGTAACGAGTAGACATTAAACATTATGTAGTTTATTTTAATTTTAGTAAGCCTACGCTGCCCCACTGCTGCGTAAAAGCCTTCTTTAATGTTGTTGTTACTGTACAAAAAAGTTTTAATTAGAGTAGCAGTCTGGAGTCTAGACTTGTGCCGGGTAATAAAATGGGATTTCCATTAGGTACTGGCGAAATGTTGGCGTAATACCTATCCCTGTCGGGAATACATACGTAATTTTTACTCGTAATGGTTTACTTTTGATACACAACGTGCTGCTACAATGGCGACAATTTAACAAACGAATAGGGCTAGTGGCCAGTAATCATATACATTTTTTTTAGCTTTGCCCCACACTAGAAATTTCTCCTGTATTGTGGGTGCGATTACAAACATTTAAATTCACGTACACAAACAGCCAGACCCGGAATAACTACTTGTAGGTCATACAAATATTTTTCCGTGCGAGAATCGAACCTGTGACACGCAGCGCAGCAGTCAATCGCCTAACTAAATTATAGCAATATAAAATAATTCGTAATTTGAAAACTACCGCCTGCGCCGCTCGCCGATATAGGGCTCTCTCTCTTTCCTTCAATTCGCTTACTCTTTGCACGTTATTTGTTTTAATTTCATTGATGCGCTACAGTTCGTTAAGTACAGGTCTAAGATGCTATTTTAGAAAATCCATACTAATCCATACTAATATTTTAAATGCGAAAGTATGTCTGTCTGTCTGTTACCTCTTCACCCTTAAACCGCTAAACCGAGTCCCGGGAAGGACATAAGATAGTTTTTATCTCGATATTCCCACGGGATCGACACTTATGCGGGTGAAACCGCGAGGCACTGCTAGTAGTAAATAAATAATAACGTTTAATGAAGTTACATTAAGACCCACAGTCTGACACTCCCTTCCGCTCCACCCAGAGCGGGAGGGGTCATTTGATGAAATCCAATCAAAAAAAAAAAAAAAGACCCAAAGTTAAAGATTTCACAATCTTTCTTGCTTTTAAACTTAACGTACAGTTACACACACCGTTCATAAAAGCCTTTATTTTTTCAAAGGAATCTAAGGTGAAACTTGAAACTCATGTAACACAGTAAGCTCGTTTTATGAAATATTCCCTCCAGTTCCGGGCTTAAATTGTCACGTACTAAGCAGAAACGTAGCGTAAAATATTATCTTGCTGACTGGGATGCTGTCGCTACTAAGCTTTGGTAAAGTTTCGAAATACCCTCATATATGCAATTTTAAAGTTAAGTACTTATAAGCTAAATTTTGCTTTTGACATTATGCATATAAGACAGTCTGCTTGACAGGATAATTATGTAGTGCTTAAAACGCTTAACAAAATGTACATCTTCTGACATTTGTTTAGTAACATACTTCAGAGATTTAATTTTGTAATTTCTTTCCGCTTTTACACATGACATGATTTTGGCGCATCAATTTCCTGTACTGTGTCGGCAAACAGAGGAGCAATTCCCGTAAATATAAGAACGTTCAGTCTAATCTCAGTCTCAATTTGTCAAAAATACCTGTAATTTCTCTAAATTTTTGACATTGATTGTCGCTTAGATGAGATTGCGACAAGATTTAGAACGTTTTTAATTTTGGGAATTGGCCTACAGCTGTACGTCTAGTGCTACGAGGCGTAGCTACGCAGCTACGTCGTAGACGCTGCTACGCAGGTGGCTACGCGTGTAAGTGCTTCTTCATTATTTGCGATAAAATGATAATTTTAATCAAAACAGTTATGTATTAGATATTATAAATACTGAATTCCTATAAACTAAAGAATTTTCAGTAGTCGAACAATGATCAAAAGTATTTGTTGAGGTAGGCCACCATATAAACTTCATAGCTATCCTGAAGCAATCCATTAATATTTCCAATATATTTGCTAACCACAGTGTGGTTTAGTTTATTTTGTTATGGTTGTAATGATTTGAATTGATTTATAAACGCAATGGTTTGTTAGTAGTCTGAATTCTGTGGTCATCAGGGTTAATAATTAAATGATAATTGTTTTTGAAATAGGTATGTTTGGAAGTTATTTTCACAAACTATCCCTGATTGCGAATGATTTAGTAGCTATTCAATAATTTAAAAACTGTTTATTGGTCAAAATAAGCTGCTAATACAGTGATAAAAATAAATAGGTGGATACTTTGTTATTTGAGATAGTTTTCTTCTTAGGTCGATAGCAATATAAATGGACTCGGCCCAGAATTTGGCTACTTGTTTGGCGCCATTACCAGCGTCCATCAGTTCCTGTAACGTGCAGCTGACAGGACACGCAGGGCACGATATTAAGTGTCCCATCGTATGTGGAACAGCACCACATTTACACTCCAAGGCGGAGTGGATGAATGAATGTGAAATAAATATGAATCTCTACCCGAACAGGTTTTCCTTGCTTCGGGCAACCTGGATCCGGAGTCTGTTTAAAGACTTCCAGGTTACCCAAGGTAACAAGTAAGGTTCAGGTAAGAGGTCTTCATCGGGTTTGAGATATTGGTATTTAAAGTAAGAAAAAAAAACATATTTTTAATTACGCCTATTCTAATTAAAAAATCTAACAAAATTATAATTATCTGCTGTTACTAACAAACATAAACTCACGCCGTCTTCCTATTTGGGCAGGCAGAAACTACAGAAAGTCACCTTTAAAATCTTTACATACTCTTTTTCCTTCGTTTATATTAATTTATTACAACAAATAAATAATTGTTTACTTCTTACTCAAAGGTCACGAAATGGGCTTAAAATATATATTTTTTAACAGCTGTCAAGTGTAGTTTTTCTGATAGGGAAATTTATTCAGGATGGCCTTACAAAAACAAAAAAAATATTAAAAGTACCATTATTGAATACATAAATAACCGAAAAGTGTTGCCAAAATCAATAATTACTGTGGGTTGCAATTAATTTTTTAAATAATAATTAAAGATATAATAATTAAGGAAGATTGCGTTTAAAAAGAATATACAAAATCTCCTTAATTTATGTTCTCTCATAAAAATATAATCTCTTCCCTGTTCACAGTAGCTTCGAATAAAAGCCCAGCTTCCATACAAAAACCTAACATGTCCTTTCTAAAAAAAACTTGCTTTTTACTATCTAAACGTTGTAATATTACTGCTTACAGAACCTACATACGTCCTTTTGATTTCCAAACTTGAGGCAAGCTTCGTTGATGACGTATCAGCCACGCTTCCCCATGACAGATTTATCGCTCACCTTTAAATGTGCACACATATATTAACAGAACTCACAATGCTTCCTTTCGGTATCTCTGGTTTATTACCGTTACTTTAATGAATGAATTTCTTGTAAAGGGGTGTGATGTTAAATAACCAAGTTAATGTTGTCTATTTAATGGGGAAGTTCTAGGTAGCCCGCTAAATTCAAATTTTCTTACTATTTTGCAAATTGCAGATCAGTTTCAGGTTGTATGTTGACCAAAATATGAGTCGCGTGCATAACAAATATGACTTTACAAAATATAATCATTGAAATCATCAATACAACCCTTTAATAATAATGATAAAATCCCATTGAATGACTATTTCATGAAATATCATCAATAGGGTTCGCGGGCTAACCTGGCTGGCATTTCCCCCTAAAAAAAAAGGTAGTAGATTCTTTCATTCGCTGTCAGAGGTCTACAACAATAAAATTGTGCTCAAAAGTAGGAACTAAGGAAGGATATTTTTTTAATCACTCTCTTTTGCAGTTCGTTTTTTGTGCCAATGGCCATTCTAATCAGACGAACGGCTTGCAATTTATAAAGTTT